>JAPEKM010000011.1:718772-738947 GCA_027575975.1 Cathorops multiradiatus
TGTCCAGCGGGCTGGTGAAAAAATATATGAATTTCGTGGGTGTGTGTGTGTGTGTGTGTGTGTGTGTGTGTGTGTGTGTGTGTGTGTGTGTTATATAAAATACTTTCACATAAAGAATAGTAGGCCCTACTTAGAAATACAAAGGCCTACAGAGTACAAAGAGGGGATTAGAAATAATCTTTTACTACTTTTTTTATTTTGATACAGAATGATAGATGTCCGTGACATTCAGTGCTTATTTATGCATATTTTATAACAATTTCTCCTACTTTGTGATGTATAAATTAGAGTTCAGATCAGCTTTATATTGTGCAAATAAAGCCATTTGGTGAAACTTTTTGAAGAAGAGTGTACTGATTTAACATTTTACCTAATTAGCGTAATTAATACTAATTAAATACTAATTTGCACAGTTGTTTATTGATTTTTTTTTTCAAACTTCGTATTCAGTATGCAGCCATTTTGTTTCTGCCAATTTCCATGTAAATATCTTGAAAAATAAAGTTATGAAGAAAAAACTAATTTATCTTCATTAATGAAACTCATTTTGGATCATGTTATCCTAATGCGGAATATTACATCAGTTTTCTAAAAATTAAGCCTTTTTAAATCTTTGATTTATAATATCTCAAGAATGGATAAACATTTTTAATTCTGTAAAAAGTATATTGTTTCGCATTCAATTCTGAATTCAGTGAATTCAATTTGGAATGAATATGAACTTTCACCGGATATGCATACTGTTGGTGGAAATGGCTCCTGGAGAAGCCACACTCACTTTATAGCACATCGATTTGTACATTCCTCTTAAAGCTGCTTCCAGTAAAATTAGCGTCCCTATTTCATTTTCATCTTGTCCAGGGTGTACCCCGCCTCTCGCTCATCAGCTGGGATAGGCTCCAGCTTGACTGCAACCCTGTAGAACAGGATAAAGTGGCTAGAGATAATGAGATGAGAATGAGATGAGTTTTCATATTTTAAGTCAGAAGTTATATTCCAGAAAACTATTATTCGAAATGTCACTAACTACTGTAGTAACTGTTTCAAACCAGGAATTTTCAGTTCATTTCAGTTTTGTTTGCACAGTGATTTTAAGAATGGAAATTATAACAAAGCAGCTTTACATAAATATATATGTTCCAGATAGAAATTTTACATATATGAATTATGCAATGCTGGAGGTGATGGTGGCAAAAAAAACCCACACCTTTTATGTGGTAAAGACAGATGACTGGAGTGATGCACACAGTGAAATGTTTCAGTGCATTATAGAAAATATAAGCACTTCTGGAATGCTGCTTGACTATACAGCTTCGTGAACTGGAACTAACTGTTGTGTAATATACAAATGGAATGAGAGAATGATATACAATCCGTTATATTAATGACATCTAAAAGTGATGATTTTCTGTAAGTGTATTGATGCAGGTGTATAGATGTCACAGTATATCGGATTAATGTTTGTAATTTAATCAGTTTACTTTTTCTGTTCAATGAGACATTTGTTTGTGTATGTGTGTGTGGTTCGGTTTCCCTCCCCATTCCCCAGCTTCATGAGCATGCAGCATATCTGGTGGACAGTCTGTGGGACAGCTCTCAGGAACTGCTAAAAGACTGGGACTGTATGATTGAGCTGCTGCTGGAGGAACCTGTACAGGGAGAGGAAGGTAACACAGAGTACACACACACACTGCTTTATCATCATTTAGTGTGCTGCTGTGTTTATAGTCATGTGCTGTGTGTGGTTTCAGTGCTGGGAGACAGACATGAGAGCGCTCTGATTGAGTTAATGGTGTGCACCATCAGACAGGCGGCTGAGGCTCACCCCCCTGTGGGCCGAGGAACGGGGAAGAGGGTACACACTGCTGTTGTGGAGTTATAATGTGTTGAATTTGTGTTGCTGTGATGTTAATGTGATGTGTTCACCTGTGACTTCTCAGGTTCTCACTGCTAAAGAAAAGAAAACTCAGATTGATGATAAGAACAAACTGACTGAGCACTTCATCATTGCATTGCCCATGCTGCTGTCAAAGGTGTGTTTCCTTGTACTGTGGGGGGAAAAAATGAGCATCAACATAGACTGCATACCTGTTCACAAACTTACTTTGCATTTCGTACATTATATGGCCAAAAGTATGTGCACCCCTGACAATCACACCCATATGTGGTTCTTCCCCAAACTGCAACCACAAAGTCAGAAACACACAGTTGTATAGAATGTCTTTGTATGATGTAGGTTTATGGTTTTCTTTCATTGGACCTAACAGGCCCAAACCTGTTCAAGCATGATGATACCCCTGTACATAAAGCGAGCTCCATGAAGACATGGTGTGTAAAGAACATAAAGTGATGATGGATGTCGTTTCTCTTTATTTAGTTGAGCGGTTCTTGACATGGATCACTACAGTTGTGGAATATTGCCCTGCTTAGAAATGCAATAATTTCTACAATACTTTGAAATTATTTATTGTATTTTTCTTGACTATTTACAGTTTGATCATTTCAAATGCATTAAGACACATTCCACTAATTAACTTTAGACGAGACACACCTGTTAATTGAAAAGCATTTCAGGTGACTACCTTATGAAGCTGAAAAACCTCAGAGTGAGTAGAAGTGTACAAACTGTGGATACACGCCTGTTCACAGATATACACCCTGTTCTTGGTATATGGTTATTCTATATGGTCATTATTTACTGTGTATGTTTTTTTCTTCTATAGAATTTGCATATAATTGTCATAATTATTTCTTATTCATTTTAGTTTATTTAAACATTATTACTTTTTGTTAATTGCATTAAGGTAAAAATTAGCTTTATCTATGCCTGTAGTATTCTCATACCAGGGTACCAATATTTTTGAATATACAGATACATCCGATGTCTATATATTCTGTATATCCAGGATGTTCCAGCTCTGTTCATGTTTTTTTCTTGTCTGGTTCTGTGCAGTATCAGGCAGATGCTGAAAAAGTGGCTAACCTGCTGCAAATCCCTCAGTACTTTGACCTGGAGGTGTACAGCTCTGGCCGAATGGAAAAGGTTTTGTCTACGGTCTCATTTACAGAGTCTATGCTGCATAGAGCAGAGGATTCACTGCATGCTTTAAACCACATGCTACTCACTGTACTGTTATTTAAGTGAATTAATACAGATTAAGGAAAATGAATCAGTGTATGATTGTTCTTTTCTAAAAAAAAAAAAGTGTCACACATGGTGTTTGAGCCTTCGACAGAAAGTCAGTGAGTTGTTTAGGCTCTGAGCTGTAGTGTTCTATCTATATATTTCATCAAGTATGTAAAGTAAATGTATTTACTTGCATCAGGAGAGATGGATTTTTTTTTTTTCAGTTTATTCAGGGTTCCAAGTATCTGCATGTTTCTAGTTATAAAAAGAATGCCCATGATCTGTGCGTACTAATTAATTAGACCTAGTAAAAACTATTCTCCCAGATTGTGACTGCTAATGTGTGTAATGTAATATGCAATAGAATTCGGGATAAGAAGCTCATGATATATTAGTGTGTTGAGGTGCATCGTGGTGATGTGTTCATTTTAAACATCATTAGTACATATCAGATGTTGACTTTAGTTTTTCAAAAGTAAACATAAAATATCCAGCACACAATACACTCCCACCATTCTGCAATAAATCCCACAGTGCACGAGTAAGTGTCAATAGAGGGTATGCTAATCAGGTACACAGCAACTTTAATGCACATTGTTGTTTGTATGGGACCATTTGAGACATGGGCAACATGTGACTTGTCCAAGGAATAACGTGGACTGATGGTCATCGGACTTTGAGTCTGTCAAAGGATAATCTCACACTGATGTACACATCATTCACTTCATCACATCTGTAATGCAGCACTCTGATTAGTGGAATAGTGAGTGCAGAACAATTTCAGACACGTGTTAAAATAAATTTGTGTGTGTTACTCAGCATCTAGATGCCCTTCTGAAGCAGATCAAGCTGGTGGTGGAGAAGCATACGGAGACAGAAGTTTTGGAGGCATGCAGTAAGACGTACAGCATCCTTTGCAGTGAGGAATACACCATCATGAACCGTGTGGACATCGCCCGGAGCCAGCTCATTGACGAGCTCTCCGACCGTTTCAACCACTCTGTGGAGGACCTGCTGCAGGAGGTGAGCTCACAAACATGCAGGGACGTTTCTCTACACCAACAGTAATGGGAAATCATTCTTGCGGGTAAACTACTGGATTTGAATATAAGTGTGTGTGTGGTTTGTTAGTGAACTACAGTTTGGTGGAGAATGTGGTGGAGCATGTTATAAATGCTGTAGGTAGATTAGGTTATCTAATAAAAAAATTTTTTTTTAGAAAACAAAATTGAGCTTAATGGTATATGAGAAACGGTGAGTTTATTGTACATTTAAAGTTAAACTTTATTGGTGTTTTCTCAGGGAGATGAAGCTGATGATGATGACATCTACAGTGTTCTCTCATCCCTGAAGAAACTCACTGCTTTCCATAAGTAAGACATGTGTGCCTTCTTTTAAAATGTTTTCTTCAAATTATTAATCTGTTTTTATCTGTAAAACTGATTCAGTGTGCACTAATCATCCTTTCTACACATCCTACTCAGTGCTCACGACCTAACGAAGTGGGACTTGTTTAAAAACTGCTACCGGTTGCTGAAGATGGGGATAGAGCAGGGCTCGATGCCAGAGCAGGTACGAGACTGTGTGAATCATTTGATTGCTGGGACACAGGATGGTGCATCAGTGTAGTGATGTAGGTTATCTGTGTTCAGATTGCAGTGCAGGCTCTTCAGTGTTCTCATTACTCCATCCTTTGGCAGCTGGTGCGCATCACTGAGGGTTCTCCATCCAAGGTACACTGATCATATCAAGCAGCCCTGATATTACTGATGTGTTTAAGACAAGTATAGAAGACAGGTGTGTGTTCTCTTTCTCAGGATGACCTTCTCGCTCTCAGAAGAGTGGTGAAGTCCTTCTTGGCTGTGTGTCAGCAGTGTCTGTCAAATGTGAACACTCCTGTTAAAGAACAGGTGAGAAACTCAGGAAATTAAACATGTAACCTCAACACTATTGAATTCTGGATTGTGGTTGGTCAGAAGGATGTTGATTTATTTTTCTGTAACAGCAGCTCTAGCAGTGGTACAGTTGAAAATCACAGTTTTATATTTATGCACTTGTTATAAGTTCTCATTTCTCTAGTAACAGCTCATTCACAGGGACTCCTTGTGTGCTTGCAGGCGTTCATGCTGCTGTGTGACCTGCTGATGATCTTCAGTCACCAGCTGACCACAGGAAGCAGAGAGGCCCTGCAGCCACTGGTGTTTAATCCTGACAACACGCTACAGAGTGAGCTGCTCAGCTTCGTCCTCGATCATGTCTTTATCGACCAGGACGATGAAAACCAGAGCATGGGTGTGTCCTGTCCTCTTCTTCCTGACTTCCTCAATCATGCTGATCGACACACTACCACTAATAGGCATTTAATGTACATTGTATTATAAGAGGAATAAAACACTTGGGGATGTGTTGTAGGAAAATAATCACTTTGGTGTGGTAGTAGTAACTCCATCACACCACCCTGCCACTCAGTATTTTAAACACACACAGTGATTGATTACATACAGTATCATAACCTTTTAATACTCTCTCTGTGTGTGTGCGTGCGTGTGTGTGCGTGTGTGTGTGTGTGTGTGCGCGTGCGTGCGTGTGCGTGCGCGTGCGTGTGTGTGTGCACACGCGCATGCATTAGAGGGTGATGAGGAAGATGAAGCAAATAAAATTGAGGCTTTACACAAGAGGAGGAATCTGCTCGCTGCCTTCAGTAAGCTGATCATTTATGATATAGTGGACATGCCCGCAGCAGCAGACATCTTTAAACACTATATGAAGGTACAGTAATATTGCACTCTTTTCCCTTCTTCCCCAATTTTCTCCTTAATTTAGTCATATTCAGTTTCCCACTCACCAGACAGCTCTCCCCTGTCATGTGACTGCTACCAATCGGTTAGGGCAAAGGCAGTTGCGTGCTTCCTGTGAGGCATGTGATGCCATCTTTTCAAACTGCTGCACATGCAGTATCAGGCATGCTGTAACACACTTGAAGGAAAGCTCAGTCTGTATGCATGAGCTCACCAGTGCCCACAATTGTCAGGTGTCGCTGTAATTGACTGGGGAGAGACAGTATGCCACTCTTCCCTCTCTCCCTCTCTTGAGCATCATCATGATTTGAACTAGTGATCTCCAGATAATGGGGCTTTTCTGTTGTACCCTGCTCATTTTAAGATGTTTACTAGGTGCTGCGATTATTTATGAGTCTTATTGACTTGTCATTTTCAGTACTATAATGATTATGGTGATATCATCAAGGAGACCCTGAGTAAGACCAGACAGACAGATAAGATCCAGTGTGCCAAAACACTCATACTCAGTTTGCAGCAGGTGAGTTATAAAAGTTTACTTTCGTTTACTTCTTTAACAGTTTCTTTTTTGAAATTAGGTTTCTACTTGCACAGTTTTAATGTGCAATTTTTTGTGCATTCTCATTATTAACACTCGGCAGCAATAAATGTCATGAATTGTAAAAACAGTTGAGTACCACAATGTAATATTTTTGCCTTATCTTCCCATGTGGCAACTCTCAAATGAACCCATGGCAGTTTACATGAGCCTGTTTTATTTATTTATTTATTTATTTAAAGTACAGGTGTGTGTTTTAATGTGCCTTCTCCTGCCTGTCTGCTGTCAGCTCTTTAATGAGCTTGTGCAGGATCAGGGGCCAAATTTGGACCGAACTTCTTCCCATGTGAGTGGCATTAAAGAGCTGGCTCGCCGTTTTGCTCTGACTTTCGGACTGGACCAAATCAAAACTAGAGAGGCTGTGGCGACTTTGCACAAGTGAGCTCATCTGCTGCATCACAACACTTTTTTTTTTTTTTTCTTTTTAATAATTCCTCTGAAGGCCAAGCTTCTTTAGCTGTTTGTTCTAAAGAGTGCGTCTGTGTGTGATGTTTTCAGGGATGGGATTGATTTTGCATTCAAGTTTCCGAACCCGAAAGGAGCAGAGTATCCTCCACCCAACCTGGCTTTCTTGGAAGTGTTGTGCGAGTTCTCCTCAAAACTCCTCCGTCAGGATAAAAAGACTGTGTAAGTCTGAACAGCACTGATAAGGATATTGGTGTGTGCGCCTGCACGCACACCTTGTTTGTGCTCTCACCATCCTCTCGTTTGTCACAGCCACTCGTACCTGGAGAAATTCATGACTGAGTACATGATGGAGCGGAGGGAGGATGTGTGGTTGCCACTGATCGCCTACAGGAACTCTCTGCTAACGGGAGGTGATGAGGACCGCATGTCTGTGACGACGGGCAGCACGACGAGCCGAGCCAGCACCGTACGCAGCAAGAGGGGCCGACCGCCACTACATAAGAAACGTACTGATGGTACTGATGTTTATATATTCAGCATTTTATACAGACCAATACAGTTCACCAGTAATAAACTACTCCATCTTAGAAAAGTACTGCTAATGTTTTTATATTTATTGTATATATTCTTTTGTGTGTAGCAGCAGCAGACGAGAGCATAGATAGCTCATGGGTGATGCGTAATGACACAATTCAGACTCCTGGAGGTCTGCAGACACCGCAGCTCACCTCCACAGTGCTAAGGGAGAACCCACGCCAAGCAGCAGAACACGTCCCTGACCAGGACTCATCTGAGCCTGGCTCTGAACCTGACTACATTCACAAGTACTTGACTGCTTAAACACACATTACTGATTCATTTTTAAAGGACTGCAGTTCACTCGTGTGTGTGTGTGTGTGTGTCAGTCCACAGATGCAGATGTCATGGCTGGATCAGCAGAAGATGGAGGAGGTAAACAGGAAAGAGAGAGGAGGAATGAACTACATGAAGGCACGGAGTGGAGGCGTACGGCAACAAGTGTGAGTGCTGTTAGACTTTTGCTCAGTGTGTGGGACATTAGTTAATGAGCACAGCCCAGACTCCTGCAGGATTCAGTCTAACCCATACTGTCTTTTGAAGTGGAGCTGGGCCTGGGTGTTCTCCTCACTGGCCAAACTATAAACTCCCTGCATGCTTGGTTTCAGGCGGGGCTTAATGGAGGACGATGCTGAGCCCATCTTCGAGGATGTGATGATGTCATCGCGTGGACAGTTGGAGGACATGAATGAGGAGTTTGAGGACACCATGGTGATAGATCTGGTGAGACATTCACTAAAACACCAGTGAAATTTTCATTATGAGCAGATTTGGAAATGAGCCTCTCTTTTTTTTAACATTAAATTTTCACCTCAGCCGCCATCGAGAAACAGACGTGAGAGAGCTGAACTCAGACCGGACTTTTTTGACTCTACAGCAATTATAGAAGATGATTCGGTGAGTAACCGATAAATAAATTAGAGCATTAGTACCATGAAAATGTGCAGTTTAAAGATGAAAAGGCATAACAGCATAACATCTGTATTTAATATGTATAAAAATATAAAAAATTTAAATACAGATGCTATGCTGTTAAAGGACATTTAACATAATACTTTATTGACACAATATGATGTCTTTTTTTTTTCCTCAGTGTGAATTTGCAGTTAAACCATGGTAACTCATCCTGTATGTCACAGTCATATTTTATGCATTCACAGGGATTTGGTATGCAGATGTTTTGAAGCAGATGTATAAATTTGGTGGATAATCACAACCAGCGACACTGTTCTTCAGTCAAGTGAAGCCAACGTGTTTTAAAAACCAAGTTCAACAATATTTTCAAGCAAAAAAGACTGACATGCTTTTCTCTGATCCACTCATGTTTTCACACACAGATGATTGTACTGAGTGTTGGTGAAAAGCACCGTCAGTGTCCATCTACTCTGTTTTTGATATACGTATAACATCAATTTTTTGTCCCTGTAAATTTTTTTTTGTTTGTTTTTAAATCAAATCCTTTGTGTATTTTAACACAGTTTAGAGAAGACTGTGTGAATCGGTCATGTACATACTGTATGTTTGTGTATGATCAGTGTTCTCATGTGGACCTCCACACATTCTGTGC
This sequence comes from Cathorops multiradiatus, assembly GCA_027575975.1. NCBI lineage: Eukaryota > Metazoa > Chordata > Actinopteri > Siluriformes > Ariidae > Cathorops > Cathorops multiradiatus. Next base: position 727,847 of record JAPEKM010000011.1, read on the forward strand.
ACAGAGGAAGAATGTGGACTATTCCAGATCGCAGTGTTTACACTCTTGACTGCTTCAGTTTCCTTCACGCAGGATGTAAACGACCACTTTACATTTTAGCACATTTCATTTGAACTTTCCCTGGTGAAGGATTCAGATTTAATCAGAGACTTTCTATGACTCATGTCCCCACTGGAGCACATTTTACATGGTCCTGTGTATCTTTGTTGTGGACGGGGACATGATGGCTTGGGTGTGAAAGTGCATCACACTTCATTTGGACTCGATGTCATGTCACTACAGAGTCAGATGCCTGATTAGGATGGTGCCGACAGATCACACTACTGTTTTACATGCCTCACATCCACTTGCGCACGTCACACATCCATTCCACATTTTTATCTTTTAAATAAAGGTATTTAAGTATTTTCATTTCAGTAAATTCGCCACACAATCAAAATAATTTGCCTCCATATTTTGTTGTATATCTCCAGACTAAGCATAAATCATTCACATCCAGATGAGAATCTAATGTATGCCGTTTTTAATTTAGTTCCCAACTGAGTTTGTATTCAGTAAAATGTAGAAACTATTCATTTAAAATGAAAATTCAGCCTTTTTTTTTTTTAATATAAACTTAAGGGTCAACTTGGTTCATATTTTCAGTACGTTCTCATGACACGTTGCTTGGAGTATTGGTCAAATAGATTTTATGTAGAAATCTACATTTTGTTTCAGTGTTGTTCAGTACAAACAGAATACATTTTAATAAAATGGATTATTCATAAACACTGCTCTGTGAGGTTTTATCAGATTTGTAAAGACAAACTACAGAAAAGTGTGTGTGTGTGTGTGTGTGTGTGAGAGAGAGAGAGAGAGAGTAAAAGAGGCAGACTATTTAAATTCAACTTCATTTGTACTCCACTTTTAATAAGACATTTTCATAAAGCAGCTTTACAGTAGCAGTTTGTCACAAACATTACAGCACAGTGGAATTATTTTATTCACATATTGCAGCCTGTTCGGAAGCAGAAAGCAAAGTCACGGCCGCTGGACATAACGGTGGTGGTGTGAACTGTGATGGTTTTTGTTTGTTTTAAAAATGAAATGCATTACAGGGCGGGAAGTAACGGAAAGTGTTATTGTGTCCTTCACATATCTTGTATAGACTACCTGGGTAAATTATAAATATACTATATAGATATAATGTCGTGGTTAAGGTTGAGAACTTTTTGGTGGGTATGAGCAGCGATTTATATTTAATGCTTGTTTTTAACCGCTGCTTCTAGAATTAACGTTCATACTATAGAGAGAGAGATTTCACTGAGGCCCCACCCACCCTTGCCCTCACGCCCCGCCCGAATCTCGTTTATGTAACCAAGGAAACAGGTTCACGCGAAAGTCGCTCTTGTTCTCGCGAGAGCTGCTGAATGTGATCGTATTCTCGCAAGAGAGGCGGAAGGTTGGCGTGTTCTCGCGAGACTCTGCCACAGCGCCCCCTCCCTGTGTTAATGCGGAGATAAGGGAGGAGAAGCGTTTAGCGCTAGCAGCTTTTTCAAACACAAACACATTTCAGTCTCGCGCTCTGACTCTCATTTTCCTTTCAGATCCTGGAACGCAGGACGTGGACATTATTTACGGTCCTTTCCATCCGGATTTTATTAGTGAAGTGGGCTCCGTGTTGGGGGGAGAGAGAGAGAGGCTGAGGGAAGAAAAGCGGCCTGTTTTGTTCCTGATCTCCGGAGCCGCAGCTCGCTCGCACTCCCGGTCCAATCCATCTCACCGTTTTTGTACATGATTTTTCCTTCTTGTGGTGTTTTTTGCTGATTTGGAGACTTAATCGCATGCATTTTGTGCTCGTGTGTGTGCTGTGAGCGAGTCGGTGGTGCTGCTGGTTAGCGAGCGGAACCGATTTTCGGCGCTTGAGGAGAACTTGGTGAAAAGCGGCCTGTTTTGTTTTTGCAACAGCGGCGCCATGAACAATACCGCACACCGGGCTTAACGAGCTTCACCTGCTTCCGCTCTCCGGTGTGTCCCGGACAAACCTGGGCTGGATAGTGGGAAATAATCCGGAGCTCTCTATGAGAGAAGCGGAGGAGAGATCTGGAGATCCGGCCGTTTGAATTCGGGAGCTTCGGTTCTGCTGCGCGCGCCGCCGTCTGACTTCCTGCGCTTAAAAAAATTAAAAAACCTCCTCATGACTCTGTAAACAAACAGCGTTTTTTTTTTCTGCACCTCATTTCGGATGTATTTGGGACGCAACCGGATCGCGTGCACTGCATTTCTCCGGTTGTGATTATTTTTGCGTATTTCCTGCCATGGAAGCGAGAGCGCGCTTGCACGGAGCAGCGGCTGTAACGGCGGTGGACGTGCTGTGTGTGGAGGAGAGACGTTTCTGCGACATCACGCCGCACGTGTGAGGGTTTTAATTTCCAACTGACCGGGAGGACCGGGCACTGCGCCCTTATTAACTTCGAACTTCTCAGCAGCGTGAGATCAGAGATTGTGTGGTGTTGTGTTTCCCCCTGATCCTGACCCCCCTTCAGCCCTGTGCGGACATGAACCCGGTAAACGCCACGGCTCTGTACGTGTCCGCGTGCCGCTCGGTGCTGTGCTGCGACCCCCGGGACCCGCAGGCTTTATCCGAGCTCTACAAACTGCTGCCGTTCTTCAGACAGTCTCTGTCTTGCCTGGTGTGCGGTACGTTTACATCCGGTCTAAGCTCTGAGTTTATTTTGACACGATGTATTTCACACTGCTGTTCGTGATCGACACACCCCCGACCACTCCACTGCACGCGCACTGCCTACAAATCGCAGCACACCTCAGTCTGCCTGTCGCTGTTCTCTCCCTGAAGCTCGATGTATTAATCACATGAACACCAGTGCTAATGCTTTTACTTTGCTGCTCTTCATTTGCTTTTATTTTAATTATTGCAGATATTTTTCTTGCGAGTGCACGCGCGTTTGTGATTTGCACAAAATGAAGGTTGAATTTATCAGAAATCCGCCGATGAGTTTTCAGACAGTTGGGCGTGATATTTATGATCCGACGTGGCTGTATTTGTGAATCAGGCTCCAGTGTAAATAAACTTTTGCTGCACGTTGTGCGTTAGTGTTGGTTTGGGCTTGTTGCCCGACAGCGCCATCTATCGACGAATCTGCCGTTAGTGCATGTTTGTGTAAAGAAGTTAAAGCTGTACTGCCTTTACGATTTTTCAAGTTTGGGTAATAATTTTCTGACACCCAATTATTTTTGTTTTGTGGATCGAAAGCTACTGAATTCAAGTCACAGACTTCCAATTTTATTAGTTTTTTTTATGGAACAATTAATGAATTTAGATCAATGTGGCCATGAATTCTCTGCTATTTTTTTTTTTCTTGCTTCATCATGACCAAAGGTACTACGTCATGCATCACGTGGTGGGCTTTCCCCATTCGCGCAAGGCATTGTGGGATACAAATTTGAAATAGAGAAAAACGGAGGACGTGTGTGTGTGAATGAAATGTAAAAGACCAACTACAGTAACGGAAAGCAAGAAGAAAAGCCGTTCTTTTCTTTGAATGGAAAGGAAATGCAGGACCAAACTAATAAATATCGGTGGCCAGCGAGCACCTCGGTGTGATCAGCTGTTCGTTTAGTGACGGAATGATGTAACTGTCAGTGCACGGTCAAAGGTAAATCTGCACATGTGCACGTGGACTTCCTCTGTCTGCTTGACTGCACGAAGCGAGCGATTTCATGCATGTTATTTGCTTGGGAATCCCCTCAAATTAAATAACTTCCCAGCTGCAGAATGGCCTGATATTTTGTGAGATATTGCAGAAATAAACATGCATCACAATGACCAAATTTCAGAGGGAACTAAATTTCACTGCTTTTATGAAATCGAAAGGCTGTCTCGCTTTAAGCTCCAGCCTCTTTTATAATTTATCTTGTATTTCTCTTGCAGGGAATTTGCTCCAGGATCCGATCGCACCAACCAACTCCTCGTGCCAGCATTACGTCTGCAAAGCGTGCAAAGGAAAGAAGATGATGATGAAGCCATCATGCAGCTGGTGTAAAGACTATGAACAGTTTGAGGAGAACAAGCAATTATGTATTCTGGTGGACTGCTATAGGAAGTTGTGCGAGTACATCATGGGTTCTCCTCTGGCAAAGCACATTTCCAGTGAAGTGGACGGAGCCCCAGACATCCTTGCTCTGCTGAATGAGGGTCTCTCATCAGACAAGGCAGGAGATGAGAGTTTCTCCCTGAACCTGATGCAGCACTCTCCTGCTCCCTCAAATTCGGACACACCACCTGAAGAGCACCAGTCCCCATGCTCATCGGAGATCAAGCAGCAGCCGCCAAGCCCGGTGGGAGTTAACGGCCTTCAGGATTGTAATGGGTTGAGCAACATGGACGAGCTGACCGCCAGCCTGCCCTCCCCTCACACCAGTGTGACAGTGGAGGTGGGGAGTGATGTGAAGCAGGAGAACTTCAGCAGTGAGATTCCGGTGTGCGAAGCTGTCACAACAGCTGGGGAGGAGCTCTGTGCCTCCAGCATGGATATGTGTGAATTTGGAGAGGATATAAAACATGCAGGTGGGACTCTCTTACTGAGCGTAGAGGAGGTGCTTCGGACTCTGGAGCCTGATCCTGTTCCTCAGGTAGAGTGTTCTGCTATTCTTCAGCCGAACCTCGGGGTGACAGGAAATATAAACAGACCCTTTGGATGTTCAACTGCCTCACCTGACGCTTCCCGACCGCTTCCCTTGCTTCCCCTTGACTCTGCAGGGATGTTGGCTCCCCAGCATCCTCATCACAACCCACAACCGTCCTCTGGAATTTCCTGTTCTGCTGTAACTCCCAGAATTCCACGTACAAATCGTAAACGTTCGCGTTCTGAAAGTGACAGTGAGAAGATCCAGCCCTTGCCCATCTCCACCATCATCAGAGGCCCGGCTCTTGGTGCCTCAGTGCCCGTTCCTATAAAGTGTGAACCTAAAGCTCCAGCACTTGTCACACCAAACATGGCTGCTGTCCCAAACGGTGGAGGACTTCCTAAAGTGGGCAAAGCTCTGATAGTGCCCAATAAACCCATCAAAAAGAGTATCGAGCAGCATGGACCTAAAAAGGCGTACGCAAAGTCCAAACAGAGCACCCCAAAAACAAAAGACAAGACAAAAGAGAGACTGGTGAGTAATCCTCTGGTGCCGGGGAGTCCAACAAAGGTCGTGTACAAGAAGCCGCAGGAGAAGAAGGGCTGTAAATGTGGCAGGGCCACCCAAAACCCAAGTGTTCTTACATGTCGGGGTCAGCGTTGCCCCTGCTATTCCAACCGCAAGGCCTGTCTGGACTGCATATGCCGCGGCTGCCAGAATTCCTATATGGCCAATGGCGAGAAGAAACTGGAAGCGTTTGCGGTGCCAGAAAAAGCCCTAGAACAGACGAGGCTCACGCTCGGCATCAACCTCACCAGCATCGCAATGAAGAATGCCGGCAGCAGTGGGACTCCCGGTGCGCTGAGCGTCACCTCAGCGGCAGGTTCACCCATGGCCTCGTTCCTGGCAGCCGGGCCTCACGAGGATGAGGCGTTGGACATGAGGTTTGACTGTTGAGCCATGCACAATGCTCTCATTATCGTGTGAACGCTTATTCCTTATTCCAGCCCGGCTCACTCACGTCCCGGGGACGAGCCAGTGGAGTCGTCGATAAGGCAGCTACTGTGATTCTGTTCCAGTTCATGTTATTGAATTAGTCATTGCTGAAGCTTGTGCCTATAAATCACTTGTAATATTTTTATTTTTTTTAATTGTCTTACACACTATTGTGACTTGAGTCATGTTACTGTAAGTTGATGGGATCCCCCCCTCCCCCCCATTTCAGTACAAGTGATCTATACGGCATGAACTTTAGCAAAGAGATGCCTGACCTCATTGTTGAGGGTCATGTTTATGTGGATTTGTGGATGATTTTCAGTTTGTAGGCTAGAAGACGAGACCTGTTGGATGAAATGGTACCTGCTACGGCAGTAGAGACTGGTTGTATTTATAAGCTTTTTTGTACACCAACTTATGAAACCCGATTTAAAAGTACATTTTATGATATTTTTTAAGTTACATTAACTACATTTGCAGTATTTATTGGGCATCACTTAACATAGATTACAGGCCGTGTAGGGCTTCATCAGGATTTCTACAGATGCAATTCACTGAGATGCAGTATGTTTGGTTTCTGTCTAAATTATGTTGCAGTCCTGTTTGTGCTAGTTTATGCTGTCTAAATCCCTCGGGCATTTAAATTCCTGTAATATAAATGTAACATATTTCCACAAAAAATCAAAATCTGACTCGTCTTTTTTTTTTTTTGATGAATGAAAAATTAGCTTTTCAAATATCATGCACGCAAAACAGAGCTTTTTATTTGCTGATGGGTTTGATATTGTTCACATTTAACACCACAAGTGGGCAGTAGAGGGACAGCAAAGAGTCAATACCAGCCATGCTTTCATAATTAAGGTGAGATGTGACACGTCAGCAATTTTTTTTTTTTTTTACCTCCCAGGTGAAGGATTCTGTACAGGGTTTAGTCAGACTGAAAGATAAGTTCAGCCTTAATTTCTTAATTTTCACATGAACTTTCACAGGAATCGTTTTATTCCTGTATACACAAAACAAACCTGTGTGTGTGCTTTGCATTTGAAGTTTTGTTGATAAATGTTAGTGTTTCTACAGAAATGAACACACCTTCTGTTGCTTGTTGTACTTTTATTATAAAGCTTTCATTATGCACATGTGGAACATCGGGTTTGTGGCTGTAGGTTAGGGAGAGAGCAGAGCCTAAAAACTGACCCTGATCCATGACCTCAGTCCCCCCCTCTCATTGCTCCAGCTTCTCTTAGTGTGTGTATTGGCAGCATGAGTGAGCGAGCGAGCGTGATTCAGTCTCTCAGATAAACACGACCCAGAAGGTAGTGACTCACGGGGAACAGTCCTGAAATAAGACACACATGGTTTTGTTATATTTTAAAATGAGCTGTTCTGAGTTAAATGTAAAGTGATATCTTCTCTCTGCCCCACAGACTTGACAGGTTTCCTTTTTGCACAATAACATGTCAGTGTGACACTTGTACAACTCTAGAACTTTTAAAAAACATCTGCTTTCCTTCAGAGCTCGGGATTATGGTTAGAATCGTTTCATTTTGTTCACACACAAAGGCTGGACGTGTTCAACACTACAGCAAACTCACAGACTTCATGAACTGAAACTCCAGAGTTCACAAGAGACTTTATTCAGTGTAGGTTTTGTGAAATCTCTGTTCATGTAGTAAAAATAATGAATAAATTTACACAGCTGATTTCTCAGTTTGAACTTTTACAGTTTCTCATTTGGAACAAACCACTCGGCTCTGTTCCTCAAACACTCGTTCATCATTTTGTTTAGGTTTATCCATAAATAAACATCAAAGCAGAGATGATGCTGAAAGTTCATAATGACGTCGTGTTTATAAAAAGTTTCAAAATGTAAAGAAATCATAGCTGTTTTTATCCAGAAGATTCCTCACGTTTTCTTTAGGGTGGTTCCGAATTCATTCAACACTGACGCTTTACAGACAGGAAATAACGTTACAAATCTGCGATACATCGCAATAAATCACTGATGATGAACCTCAGTGTCATTTCTCAGTGTGATTTAAAATATCGTCTCATTCTTTGTTATGATGTAAAGATGTTCACAGTCCAGGAATTTCACTCTCCGTCTGCCTGCTGGACATAAAATCTATTCCAGTTCAGAACATCAGGGTTCACTTGGACCAGTTGGTTTCATCCCAAACAAGCTGCTGAGCATTTTTCTGTCCCCGTGTCCTGAGCAGACGGAATTCAGCTTCGTCTCGGACTCTCGGTGGTTTCTGACTCCTGCGTGTTTCCTTTGGGCTTTTAATTTTTTTTCTTCAGTAAATCAATCAAGTCAAATTCACCACATTTCACAGATCTCATCAGTGCGAGTCAGGTGAACTCGCTCAGCACACATATACAGAAGATATGATCTCCGGCAGCATTCCAAAGAGAGCTCAGTAAAAAAAAATCACAAGCCGAGTCTTGTCTCTCCACTGACACACAGAAACCATTAAGTATTAAAGGATCTCCTGGTCATTGTCGCTTGTTGGACCTAGCTGACCAAGAAAGCACCAAAAAAGCTTGACTTCTCATCCATTTCAATGGTGCTTAGGTTACTGACTGTTACAAACAGCCTGTCTCCCCCTCCTAGTTGGAAAAGCCCCGCCTGGTAGATGGAGTACAGTCCAAACTCAGCGTCCCGGGACCAGCAGGTCGTCCTTGCGTTCTTCATCAGGAGGATGGGCACCGGATAAGAACCCACTTTTTTATATACGTACTGCAGCATTGGCTTTCCCCTGGCCGCACCGTCATCTTCCTCCTGTTCCTCTTCTTCTTCCTCTATGAGTGTGTGCTTGAAATACGTCTGAGAATAAATGTAGTAGAGTCCGGCCTGCGGCACCACCAGCTCTCCATCCCTCAGATCCACGTTTTGGAGGAAGGCCAGGCCTTTCTCGGATTCCCACGACTGGATTTTTTGGCCGTACACCTTCCTGTTGGAGGCACCTACAGAGGCACACAGAGAGAGAGAGATTATGGGGTTGGCTTGGCTAGAAAAGCACCATTGTTAGAAAGTTTGGCAGCACAGACGAAAGAGATGCACATTTCAAAAACAAGTCTGAAGTTACATGCCAGCTTTTTTCAATTTTGTCAAAATCTACAGCAACAAAATTCACTGTGTTTTTGCACCAGCAGAGTTTATCAAACTCAATCGTTTATCTACACACACAAGAAATATTTTAACTATCTGCGCAGAGATGATTTACAGACATAAGCAGGCGAGTGCTGTTTATGGAATTCTGAGTCTTCCTGGACTGATGGTGTGCAATAAAAGTTTGGATGGACTTTGCTTCCAGTCAGTACAACAGTCTACAACAGTTCATCAGATTAAAATGCTACTTGGACGATGATCACATGATGGAACACGGAATAATTTTACTGTTGTATTTAATTTGGTTTTAATGATGCTTCCAAGCAGCCACACAATCATTATATGAGCAAAATAAGTCAATGTTTTCCGTGAAATATGATTTCTACAAAAATCAGTCTGTGTCTAAAACTGCATAAGAGCTGTAGAAGATATTTGTTTCACATATACCTCCAGCATCCTTCTCTGGTGTGTAACTGCCCGTCACATGAGCAGCAATCTTGGGCCGTGGGACATCATCCTGCTCCTGCATCACCAACGAGGGAAGGACTCGGGACACTTCATCTGAAAAAGTGACAGTTTTCACTTCAGTGCTCATGTCTCATAAATACATCAACGTGTCTCCTCTTATATTAACGCACTGCGTTACATTCACTTCTGAACTGAACACTGAACTGTGACCTCGACACTAAAGTCGGACACCACGGCGTTATCACACATCCAACCTGAGGGAGGGAACCTTTCATCTCGTACCTTTAACCACTGAGGAGATTTCTTCCTGGTAGCGATTAGACATCGACTGCGGAGACACGACATGGATGTTTAACACGATATTCATTCAATCATCATCTGAGTTTCAAATTCCACTGAATTTGTGTTTCTTTTTTTTAGTCATTTAAAAATAAAATATTATATTAGCTACAGTATAAAGGACTTTCTGCTCGGGAGGAGGTGGAGGATTTTACCTTCTCGATGAGGAAGTGGAGTTGTTGTGTGACCTGCCAGCAGGGATCGTCCTTTCCCTCCGAGCTGCTCGGGTCAGAACCCTTCAGTGCGCGCAGGTTCGAGCGCATCAGACACGACACACTGCTTTTGGAAAAGGTCTCCTTCATCTGTTAATAAATAAATATTTAACTCAGCATTACGATGGCTGTGGGATTGTTCTACACACGCTTTGGCTCCAAAGTGGACGAGAGTAAATAAAGTTTGTTCACAACGGGCCTGGTTCAGGAGGCAGTGTGTTATTAACCTGTCAAGCCAAAGAGTCGTGCTGGCTTTGTGCCATTACAGTGTGTGATCTTGGGACTGTTCCGGGATTCGGCTCTGCAGCAGCAGGAGATTAAACACTAGCCTACTTTTTAATTAAAGCATTTTTGTGTAATTTCCTCACATTATGAAAATACCAGAACCTCCACACGCTCTCGCTCTCTCTCTCTCCTGTCCACACGTCACATTTTGCCTCTTTATTCTTCAACTTTAAATCAGACAGAGATGATTGTTCATGAATCCCAGCTTTGCCCACTCGGACTTCTGCACTCCGTTACACAACACAATCATGCACAGATCAGAACCTTGATCCAAAGCAGCATTTTAACGTGCGCGTGTGTGTGCGTGTGTGTACAGAAACCTGTTGGAACGAGTCCAGAGTAGAACTGAACCAAGCTGAAGCTCCTGCGCGCAGACAAACGGACCACATTTGTGTTTGCATTTTCACATTTTTCTCCAAAAATTCACCGGAAGTTTAAACCTGCGCTAAAGTTTCCGCCGCGCGCGCAGGAACGAGTTTCACTCTCAGACCCAAATGGAGTGAAGTGTCTCTGCTCCAGCGGTGTTCAGCTCGAATCCCGGTTCTTACCGTGCTTAGAACATTGCTGAAGTAGATGAAGGTGACGGCCACCGCGATGGTCTGCAGCAGAATGGCGGCGAGCAGCAGGAGACCGATATATTGCATCGTGCGCGAGCTCGACATGATGACCGACAGCGCGAGACAAAAGCTCCAGCTCCGGTTCCTCTTCTGTACATAAGAAGAGGGGGAACAAACACCAGAGCAAAGAGGAGGAGCACGAACATGCAAAACACACACACACCCACACACCGTGCGTGTGTTCTTTCGGTTTCTGTGTTGGTGAAACGGGTTCAGGTTTCCTTTGTTGGTTTGCTCTGGTGTTTGCTAAAGCTAAATTAAAACACAACTTCAGTCTCGGGGCGGCACGGTGGTGTCGTGGTTACCGCTGTCGCCTCACAGCAAGAAGGTCCGGGTTCGAGCCCCGTGGCCGCGAGTACCTTTCTGTGCGGGGTTTGCATGTTCTCCCCGTGTCCGCGTGGGTTTCCTCCGGGTGCTCCGGTTTCTCCCACAGTCCAAAGACATGCAGG
>JAPEKM010000011.1:1033807-1048035 GCA_027575975.1 Cathorops multiradiatus
CTCTCTCTCACACACACACACACACACACACACACACACACACACACACACACACACACACACACACACACACACACCTTCAGTTCTAAACAGCTTCCTCTTCAACTTGTGAATCAACAAATTTCTTCCTTTTGATCTACATTCATGCTTCTGTAAATGTATTATTCAGCTCTTTTATTAATTTTAGATACAATTTAATATTGTACAGTAAAAATAATTATAAAATAAAATGCTTGAATCAATTTAAAGGTTATTTAATTTTATTTAATTTTGGATCAAATCAGATCAGGGGGAATGCATCTTCAGACCTCAGCATATCCTTCAGGGTGTTTCCTTTTTCCTGGGAAAATGTTCTTTTCATTCTTTCTTCGAGAAACGTGTTTACGTGTTGCACGTAGGAGTGAATGTCAGGAACATAATGCTGTGCTCTAGCTTGCTCTTCTCAGTCAGGCTTTCTGATGCCATGTTGGTCCGCATTCTCACTGCACAGCACCACCTGGTGCCTGGATGCCTGAGCAACACTTCATCAGTTACTGAGCAAAAATCATCCAAGTCATAAAACACAGATATGGGATTTTTACTGTGCAGCGCTGCACACTGTCTATCTGTTCATTTATCAGCTGATTTCTCTTTACGGTGTCTCAGTTATTAATCTCAGTCTGGCAGTAAAAGCGTCATCGACGCTGTAAATCTGCACTCGTGTGTTAGTGTTTTGTACACACTGCACACACACCGGGTCTTTCACATGCCCTTCAGTAACCGAGTTGCACTTTTACCTCGTTTTAGTCAACAAACATTTCGAACAAAAAGCTCTTTCAGATCTTTTGACGTGTCGTTAATATTTAATTCGGTATCACAAAGAGTATCTTCAAAACATGGAAACAAAAATGGGTTAAAAGTGTAGACAGTGTATTTAGTGTGTGTGTGTGTGTGTGTGTGTGTGTGTAGTTGGTGATGGAGTTCTGTGGTGCCGGCTCAGTCACAGACCTGATAAAGAACACTAAAGGAAACTCACTAAAGGAGGAGTGGACGGCTTACATCTGCAGAGAAATCCTCCGAGTGAGTGTCCGAGTCAAACCTTCCTATTTATTTATTTATTTATTTATTTAAAGCAATGTTTATCAGGAGGCTCTCGCCACCATGGTATTTTTCAGAGGTGTCCTGCAAATATAGTTTCATAAAATGATTAAACCTGGCTGAGGATCATCTCTAGACCTTTATCCTCATTAAAAATACCAGAGCTGGTGAATATACATGAATATGCAAATTCACATCAGTCACATTCGTGTGAGATTTCAGGCTCAGATTCTGGAGACAGGTTTACATTTTCATTTTCAGAATGAGCTGAAAATTTTGATCCAAACTCTTTAATCTGTGGAATCAGACTGAGTTTAACAGAAGATCAGACTGTCGTGGAAGTTCAGGATGTGATTGGATTTCAGTGAATGAGTTTCTCTGTGTCCCTCTGCTGTAGGGTCTGACTCATCTTCACCAGCACAAAGTCATCCACCGGGACATTAAAGGCCAGAACGTCCTGCTGACGGAGAACGCCGAAGTCAAACTAGGTGAGGATGAGTGAGCCTACAGAATGAACGAATTTCTCCCAAATCTGTTCCAAGGTGCTGAGTAACACTACACCTCTCTGTAGAGCGTAACGTCATTGTGACATGACGTGATGTGTGCAGATGTTTCTGTACGTGACGTAATGATTCATGCTGAAATATTATTCGGTTTCCTGACTTGCAGTTGGTTTATTCTCTAAATAACCCGTTTCTCCCTGAGCCCAGCTATTTTCTCGCTTCTCCACATCATTTCCCTCACTGGTTTATTTTACAGTCAGACTGAAACAAACCACTGAGACTCCATGGGTGCAGGGAACCAACATACATTTAACATTTAACATTTTCCTCAAAGGAAGGAGTCAAGCGTCAGACACAAAGGAAGGAAAAAATCCAGAAGCAAAAAATATCATAAAATCTGCAAATAAAACTCTATCTACATGATATAGTCAAAAGTATGTGCACCCTTGACCATATGTGTTTTTTCTCCAAACTGTGACCACAAAGTCAGAAGCACACAGTTGTTCAGAATGCCTTTGTATGCTGTAGATTTACAGTTTCCCTTCATGGGACCTAACAGGCCCAAACCTGTTCCAGCGTGATGATATTCCGGTACACAAAGTGAGCTTCATGAAGACATGGTGTGTGAAGGTTGGAGTAAATAACTTGAGTGTCCTGCACAGAGCCCTGACTGAACTCAACCCCACTGAACACCTTTGGGATGAACTGAAACACCAACTGCATCCCAGACCTCCTCACCCAACATCAGTGTCTGATCTTAGTAATGCTCTAGTAGCTGAATGAACACACATCCACGCCCCAAAATCTAGTGGAGATCCTTCCCAGAAGAGTAGAGCATATTATAACAGCAAACAGGGAATAAATCTGGAGTGAGACGTTCAACAAGGACGGTGTGAAGGCTGTGTGCACATACTTTTGATCTATGTAGCTTAATAATAATAATAATAATAATAATAATAATGTTTGAGCTAATTAATAGAAACAGATTTGTTTGTTCCTCTGTGCGAGGTTTTGGACCTGGTGAAACGTCGTTTTCTTTCCTGCTGGGTTGCCGTGACAACGGTGCCTGCAGCGACCAGGAGAGAGAGCGATGCTGAGGCAGATGGTCTTGTGCACTCCATCAGAGACTCTCACCTTGTTACTGTACACTGATATTACAGCCAAGCACTGGGGTCTGACTGTGTGTGTGTGTGTGTGTGTTTGATCTCACCAGTGGACTTTGGCGTGAGTGCACAGTTGGACCGCACCGTGGGCAGGAGGAACACATTTATTGGCACGCCGTACTGGATGGCTCCGGAGGTCATTGCCTGTGACGAGAATCCAGACGCCACGTATGATTTCAAGGTATTTTAACAGACTGAGTTTGTTGAATTACATCATCACACACTCTAAACACTGGATTTTGTGTGTGTGTGTGTGTGTGTGTAATAAAATTCAATTTCTATGTTTCAGAGCGATTTGTGGTCTTTAGGAATTACAGCGATAGAGATGGCAGAAGGAGCACCACGTAAGTCCACAATGTGTCCCCTGGATCTGATAAAAAATTACTAACGCAGTTATTGATTACTCTCTCTCTCTTTCTCGCTCTCTCTCTCTCCAGCACTGTGTGATATGCACCCAATGCGAGCACTTTTCCTCATTCCCAGAAATCCAGCTCCTCGACTCAAGTCGAAGAAGTGGTGAGTGTCGAGTTCCTCTTGATGGTAAACTGCTCTTTGTGCTGTTCTTCTCTCGTAAACATCCGCTGTGGGTTCTAACAGAGACATTCTCACACCACACCATACACATACCACCCTGCTGAACTACCTCCAACACGATGACCTCATTACAGTGTGGTAAGTTTTGTGGTGTGTTATAAGGTCAGACTGAACTGATTCTGAGTCAGTGGTCATTGGAGAGAAGAGAGACAAGAAGTATGAGTGTGTGGATCTCAGCATGTGATCAGAACATCATTAATCAGCTGTTTCACTGTCATGCAGTGTGTCACAACTGCTCAGAATGCCCCCTTCTCCAACACTGACACACAAGCTATGCCTTTTTAACTGGGAGTGACAGGTACAGAGGCCACACCCCCCTTACTGAGACTGACAGGAACAGAGGCCACAGCCCCTTTTAGTGAGACTGACATGTACAGAGGCTACACCTTTATTGAATCTAACAGGAACAAAGGCCACACCCCCTTAACTGAGACTGACAGGTATAGAGGCCACAGCCCCTTTATTGAGACTTAGAGGTACTGAGACCACACCTTCTTTATTGAAACCGATAGGTACAGAGGCCACACCCCTTTTAGTGAGACTGACAGGTACAGAGGTGCCACTTCCTTCAGCAAGACTAACAGGTATGGATGCCATGCCTTTTTCACTGAGACTGACATACAGTGGCCATGTCTCATTCAGGAAGAATGATATTAATTCCAGAGAAGGAGGCATGGCCTCTGTACCTGTTAGTCCCGGTGCAGGAGGCATGGCTTTTGTGTGTCACTCCCAGTGAAGGAGAGGTGACCTCAGTACCTATCAGTGAGGAGATGGATCCAGATTTGTGATAGGATGTCAGCGTGATCTATGTGGAGACAAAAAGACAATTTTAATCCTAATTCCATAAATAAAAACATATAGGTAAATTAAAAACAAATAAATAAGATAAAAAGTGATTGTAGTATGACCCTGATGTGGGTGGAATACTGAAGCACGGACAGGCAGGAATTGGTGTCAACACAGGCTTTATTATGAATTTTCTTTTCTACTGCTTTTCAGCTTTTACTTGATTTATTCATTCACACACACACACACACACACACACACACAAAACACACAGATGTGCTCTGGTCAGGGAGAGAGATCCTGCCTCTTTGCTCTCTCCCTCCTTTTCTATGCTCCGTCATCACTGTAACAAACACACACACAACATTAATTAACAACAGGTGTAATGACTGCCACTCACCTTCCCTGGCCCTGCCCTTCATTCACAAACTGATGCTTGGCCACGCCCCCACTGCCACATACTGCCACCGCCCGACTTAGGCCGGGGAGCCGTCTGGCCTGTATTGGACTCCCCTCCACCGACAGGACAGAAAGTCTGCCACCACCATCTGTGCCTGTGGACCACCTCAAATTTAAAAGGCTGGAGGGTGAGATACCAATGGGTGATGCACGCATTGGCATTCTTCATAAGATGGAACTACAGGAGCAGCACATGGTCTGAACAGAGGGTGAAAGGGTGCCCCAGCAGGTAGTACCGGAGGGTGAGGACCACCCACTTGATGGCCAGGCACTCCTTCTTGAGGGTGCTGTACTTATTTTCACGCATTGAGTGCTTGCGACTGATGTACAACACTGAGCATTCCTCGCCCTCCACCTTCTGGGACAAAACATCCCTCCACCTTCTGGGACAAAACAGCCCTCTGTCCAATATGTCTGTCTGTAAAATAAAAGGAAAAAGAAGTCAGGGGAATGTAAAAGTGACCCCCCACACAGTGCAGCTTTTACCTTTGTGAAGGCCTGTTGGCACTGCTCCATCCACTGGACTGGATCTGGTGCTCCCTTTTTAGTGAGATCAGTCAGCAGGCTGGTGATGTCCGAATAGTTAGGTATGAACCTGCAATAGTAGCCAGCCAGCCCCAGGAACTGTCTTATCCCCTTTTTAATCTTGGGCTTCGGGCAGGCTACAATCGCTGCAGTCTTGTCAGTTTAGGGATGCATGTGCCCATGATCCAAGTGGAACCCAGATACCATACTTCTACCTGCCCAATCACACAGTTTTTTAGGTTGCCATAAGGCCCGCATGCCTCAGCGATTCCAGGATGGCCCTAAGGTGTTCTAGGTGCCACAGCCAATCATTGCTATATATAATGATGCTGTCGAGGTAGACCGCAGGATAGGTTTCATGGGGCGGAGGATCTTGTCCATGAGCCGCTATAATGTAGCTGGAGCCCCAAATGACCCGAAAGGAAGCGTGACAAATTGGTGTAAGCTGAACAGTATGGAAAAGGCCATTTTCTCTCAGGGTAGAAGAGTCAAGGGGATCTGCTAATATCCCTTTGTGAAATCCAGTGTCAAATAAAAGCGAGCAGCACCTAATCGATCAAGCAGCTCATCAATGCGAGGCATTGGGTACATGTCGAATTTAGACACTGCACTGACATTTCTATAGTCCACGCAGAACCAGACCGACCCATCAGTCTTGGGAACCAGGACCACCAGGATGCTCTAGTCACTGTGGGACTCCTCAATTACACCTAATTTGAGCATGGCCTTGAGTTCATCTTGAACCACCATTTTTTTGTGTTTGGGCAAGCAGTATGGGTGGCTACGCACCACCACCCCTGGAGGCATTTTGATGTGGTGTTCTGTGAGGTGAGTGCAGCCAGGAAGGGGTGAGAACATGTTGGAAAATTCCGTTTCCAACCTGGCAACCTCTTTGAGTTGGGCCGGTGAGAGGTGGTCTCCACAGGGGACTGGAGCAACTTGAGTGGTTACTTTTATTTTTACCTCCGGCCCCAGCTCCACTCTCTCCGGAACTACTGATGCCAACGCCACGGGCACCCTCTCATTCCAGTGTTTTAACAGGTTGAGGTGGTATATTTGTAGTGCCCCGCCCCTATCCGTTCTCCTCACCTCAATGTCCCTGATTCACTGTGTGACCTTAAAGGGTCTTTGCCACTTGGCGATCAATTTGGAGCTCGAAGTTGGCAATAACACGAGTACTTTATCTCCCAGGTTGAACTTTCTAGGGGGCGCACCCCTGTTGTACAGTTGGGCCTGATGCTCTTGTGCCTGCCATAAGTAAGTGAGTGTGTGGAGCTTTGCGCACAGGTTGAGCACATACTGAATTTCGTTTTTACTATTTGAAGGTTCCTCCTCCCAATTTTCCTGCAGCACATCCAAAATGCTGCAAGACTTATGCCCATATAATAATTTGAATGGGGAAAATCCCATGGAAACTTGCGGGACCTCTTGTACTGCGAATAACAGCGGCTCAAGCCATTTATCGCAATTACATGCATCATCGCTTACAAACTTCCGAATTAAGTTTTTAAGTGTTTGATTGACTGCGATCCTGTAAAACAGGATAAGCGGCTACAGATAATGGATGGATGGACGGATGGATGGTGTTTGATTGAACCGTTCCACCAACCCATCTGTTTGTGAGTGATAGACATTGGTACAGATGGATTTAATTCCCAATAACTCATATAGCTTGCAAATTGTGTGTGACATAAACATAGTGCCTTGGTCAGTCAGGATTTCATTGGGAATCCTGACTCGGGAGATGATTTTAAACAGTGCCTCTGCCACATTACGCAGTGGAAATGGTATGCAGCGGGACTGCTTCCAGATATCACATTGCATAGTCCACAGGACTAAAATAAAGCGATATCCCCATGCTGACCAGTCTAATGGCCCAACGACATCCATGCCAATTCTCTCGAAGGGGGTCTTGATCAGAGGGAGAGGTTGCAAGGGCGCTTTTGAGGTGGCCGTTGGATTTACCAGTTGGCATTCGTGGCACACCGCCCACCACCAACGGACATCCTCGTGAATCCCTGGCCAATAGAACCGGGCCATTATTCGAGCATTACTCATATTACATGTGGCTCACTTTAATCTGATGGCTGGACACTTAGCTCAGGATAAAACACTGGCCTGGTTTTATCAGTTTTATCCTGAGCTAAGTGTCCGGCCATCAGATTAAAGTGAGCTGCATGTAATCAAAGTGAGATTAAAGTGTGAGCTGCATCCCTACGGCTCTTTGTGATTAATAGCTGAGTTATCTGTTCACTGGTTTAGTGTCCTGCATCACTGAGTATAGCGGCCTATCTTTAATAATTGCAAAGTACAGGAAGGAGGGTGTCGCATTTGGCTGGAGAGGTTGACCATCAATTACTCTCACTTGGTCAAAAGCAGAGTCTCGTCTCTCATTTGCTCTAATGGGAAATCCTCGAGGAAATCCTTGAGACAGGTAAGAGGGGCGGGCTGCTCCCCACTCCTTCTGCTAGCACCCTTGTGTTAGCACCCTTGTGTTAGCACCCTGACGTGGTGCTAACATAGACAGCTCTGAGATGGCTTCCCCAGTCAATGCTACACCGGAATCCCCTCGTGACATGTTACCGCAGGACTCTCCCACTACTACATGCTCCATTAAACCTTTAAACCCCGGCCAATTGGTCCCCAGAATCAGTGGGTGGGTGAGGCCCGGGTTAACCGCCGCCTCTACAGGATGCTTTTTTCCCCCTAAATAGAATATGGATGGACACTAGTGGATATTTGTGAGCATCCCCGTGGACACACAAAACTTTCACCACTTGTGTTCTCCCCAGTGTCTCACCTTGCATCAGACTTTGGTGGATTGCAGGCTGATTACAGCCCGAATTCAACAACGTGTCATATGTATCCCCTTGAATACTTGCCGGTATGTGATACGCTCCAGCATGATCAAATGATTTTCTCCCCTCCCCACACTCTGTCTGTCCCTCTGAGTTACATGTCAATCCTGAGATTGAGATGCTGATCTCTTCTGCGCCTCTGACCTACCTCGTGCCCTGTGTCTGGCTGGAGTCTCATCACATCGCTCCTGTGGAGGATGATCCCATATGGACAGTTGAAAGTCACACTTGGAAGATGCTCTGAACACTCACAGTACTGCTTTTATGGCTGAAGACTACATTTGACTTGCTAACTTTAGGACTGCAGTTGTTATGAACAGTTTTGCATTCCATCAATGAAGAGTTTATAACTTCAACAAAACAGACTTCATGTTAAAAATGTTATAATCATGTTGTCTCTTATCACCCAAATGAGGATGGGTTCCCTTTTGAGTCTGGTTCCTCTCGAGGTTTCTTAATCATGTCATCTGAAGGAGTTTTTCCTTGCCACTGTTGCCACAGGCTTGCTCATTGGGGATAGATTAGGGATAAAATTAGCTAATGTTTAAAGTCACTAAAATTCTGTAAAGCTGCTTTGCGACAATGTCTATTGTTAAAAGTGCTATAAAAATAAACTTGACTTGACTTGAAACTTGAAGGGCAGTCTCTGGCACGTCGGGGATCTGGACCACAGCTCCCACCTCCATCACAGAGCACTGGCCCTGGAGTGCTCGCAGTGCCAGCATACTGGCCCAGGCTTCACCTCTGCATCGCATATGGGGATTGCTCACCTGGGGGGAAGAAGACACAGACACAAAAGGGAAAGAAGGGAGGGGGACACCACAGGTGCGGCGAGTCAGCTGCAGGGGGCACAGCCCCTGCCTCTGTGGTGGAGCAATGGGGCGGGGACAGGGAGAGGTGAGATGAGAGGAAGGAGAGAGAGAAACAGAAGAAGCGGAAGGTCTGCCTGCTGCTGGAACTGCCACCAAATGGTCCTCCACCAACTTGATGGCTCGATCCAGTGACGCCGGGTGATGGCACAGGAGCCACTCCACTGTCCCTTCTGGCAGCCACACAATGAACTGCTCCAGCGCCACTACGTTAATGATCCCCTCGGTGTTGCAGTCGTCTGCCCTCAGCCACCACTGGCAGGCATCCTGGAGCTGTTGGCTGAACACGAACCGCCGGCCGACTTCCACCAATGTTAATGTGCAGAAACACTGACAGTGTTGTTCTGGGGAGCGGCCGACACGCTGCAGGATGGCTTGCTTCAAGTTGACATAATCAAGCTGACTGTCAGTGGAGACCTGTTGCCTAGCAAGCTGTGCCTCTCTAGACAGCAGTGGTAGTAAGCAGGCCTCGTGTTGCTCGACAGGCCACCCTCATGCTTCGGCAGCTTGCCTGGAGAGCGTAATGAATGCCTCTAGATCATTGTGCTGCCCCGTCTTTGTTAACGTGACATGGGTGGGTCTGCAGCAGTGGCGGTCAAGGACCCCACCGATGCAAGCAGGTGCCGGAATGCCTGGTGATCTTCCTGCTGGGCCAGCAGCAAGGCTTTAAAGCGGTGTTACTGCTCCTTTTGGAGGGCAATCAGTGCTTGGTGCTGCCTCTGTTGGGCAGCAGCGAGGGCATGAATCAGGGAGGACTCCATGGGGTGGTTCCCTCCAGTATCCCAGGTTTCGGCACCATTGTAGTATGACCCTAACATGGGTAGAGTACTGAAGCGCGGACAGGCGGGAATTGGTGTCAACACAGGCTTTATTATGAATTTTCTCTTCTACTGCTTTTCAGCTTTTACATTATTTATTCATTCCCACACACGCACACAACACACAGGTGAAGCAAGTGTTCTGGTTGGGAGAGAGATCCTTCCGCTTCGCTCTCTCCCTCCTTTTCTATGCTCTGTCGTCACTGTAACAAACACGCACACAACATTAACTGACAACAGGTGTAATGACTTTGCCACTTACTTTCTTTGGCCCTGCCCTCAAGTCACAAACTGACGCTTGGCCACACCCCTTCTGCCACAGTGATCAATGTGTGGCGATGACAAGCTTTAGAACTTATGAAAAGAACAGAGACACACAACCGTAGTCACAATCAAAGCAGAACATTATGCAATAAAACAGAAATGTATTGTTTTAGACTTTGGAAATGTAGAGATGTCTGTATTAATTCCATCCCCATCAGTTTTTACCTGCTATAAACTCGCCTTCCCTCGTTAGAAAGCTTTCTGGCTCTGGTGCAGGTGGACGAATCTTTTATCAGCTCTGTTATTCAGATGATTTACAGAATTAAGATCACTGTTCATGGTGAAAAAAGCCACGCATAATTGTAGACAGTGTCTGTAGAAATCCCCTAAAGACTCACTCGCTCTTGTGTTGTCCTTAACTCGTCTTTCATCACGTTTCTTTAACTCCTGAGTATAAATCAGAGACGTGACGTTTCTGCTGGAAGAAGTTTTGATCCATTGCTTTGGTTAGTCGTCCTTGATTTTCCAGTGATGTGATGGTAAAGTAAAATTAAATGCTCGTAAAACACTTCAGGAAGTTGATAAATGAAGGGAACGTGAATGTCTCGCCACTTTCTTTCTCTCGTCTCTCTGCAGGACGAAGAAGTTCCAGTCATTTATTGACAGCTGCCTGGTGAAGAACCACACGCAGAGGCCCAGTACAGAGCAGCTGCTGAAACATCCCTTCATCCGAGACCTGCCTAATGAGCGACAGGTCCGCATCCAGCTCAAAGACCACATCGATCGCACCAAGAAGAAGAGAGGAGAACGGGGTGAGGACCTGAAGGGGGCGTGTTAGAGCCAGACATGCAGAAAACCTCGGAGTGTTCAGAATTACACAGTCAAACAAAATAATACTGAATCATGTTTAATAAGATTCCTGCTAGAGACAGAACCGATCCGAAACCCAGGTTCAGTATCAGGTGGATATCATCAAGAAAATGTGGATATGATATCAGAGGAAAATAAAGGAGTTTGATCAGATCATGTAATAGATGGATTTGGAAAAGAGACTTAATTTTAATTTTTATTATATTTCTACTTTACACTTATTTATTACAGTTTATTTGCAATGGAAGTAACTTTTGTGTGAAAGCTGAAGTTTTACATAAGTAATGTTTGGCTACGTACTGTATTTTTTCTGTGAAAAAAAAATTAAAGCTTAGCAGTTACAGTATTATGGCAAAACGTGTCAGATGGATATGAACATTTTCTGATACTCAAGATTTCTGTAGCGATATTGATATCAGAAAAGAAAATGAGGTATCGTGCCTTCTCTAGTTACTACAGTGCTGTAACTCTTTCAGGGGATATTTGTTTCTGATTGGCTGACAGGTCTGCATTAATTCTTTATATCAGATCCTCCTGGTAGCGCACACAATAAACGTTCCAATTTAAAGCTCTATTTGGATGGGATTAGTTTACTATGTGGAGACGTGTAAAGTAATTATTATGGAGTATCTCTGGGATTTTAACTGGATCTGTGTGTTACAGATGAGACGGAGTATGAATATAGCGGCAGCGAGGAGGAGGAGGAGGAACGGGACATCGGAGAACCCAGGTAGAGAATAAAGCCTGCTCAGAGCTGCCAGTATTTTTGGATTAGCTGATGATTTATGGATCGTTATCTGATGACGGCCATCCAGTCAGTTCTTGAGCTCCAAAATGCTGTTTGTCAGGGGTTCAGGGGGCAGAGTCTTTAGATTCACTGGTTTGTTATGACTCTTGCGCTTGTCCACAGCTCCATCATCAACATCCCGGGTGAATCCACTCTAAGGCGGGACTTCCTGCGTCTGCAGCTGGCCAATAAGGAGCGTTCTGAGGCCCTGCGCCGACAACAGCTGGAACAGCAGCAGAATGATGAGCACAAGCGCCAACTACTGGCTGAGAGACAGAAGCGCATCGAGGAGCAGAAGGAGCAGAGGAGGAGGCTGGAGGAGGTACGAAGGGAAACAGTGAAAATTCAAATGTAAGAGATGAAGAGAAGGAACAGAGAGAGAGAGAGAGAAACTCTGCAGTTCAGCCTCAGGGGTAGAAATAAAGCTGCTCGGGAAAAAAAAAACAGTGTGAATGAAGTGTGAATCGTCAGCTGTTATGGAAAAAACAATGTCTGGGACACACACACACACACACACACACACACACACACACACCTTCTTTAGTCAGATAATTATAACAAAACTCTAGGGAAACTCACGTCTGATGTATATGTTAAAAATCGTTTCTTGTCTTGTTTACGTCTTTGTCATGAGGTGGTGGGGGTATTATGTTTCCGCGCGTCCATCTGAGATTCTCGTTAGCGTGATGTCTCAAGCCCGAGTGGTTGCATGTTTTGATATGATTGTAAGATTGATATGGAATGATCAGTATAACCAGAAAATTAACTTATTTAGATTTTGGCATTGATCCAAACAGAGGCAAGGTCACATGGTCACATGTCTTATGACATGATATTCACTTCAGACAGGAAGCTCTTGAAGAAAAACTGTCTAGTTTTTCTTCAAGAGCTTCCTGTCTGAAGTGAATGTCAGACTGACACATTAGTATTGAGAAGGACTCGACTTGTTAACAGCACATGCTGTAGCACTGTGTTCCTGCACTGAACTCAGATAAAGTGTTTCCAGTCTTCTTTCATCATTTCACTTTTTATTAAAAAGGTTTACAGTTAAACTTAATCCAGGAAATGAAACCGTTTCATGGTCGCATCATATGCAGAGCTATTTATGCTCTTCTCTGAGCATAAACTAAGTGTTTAAAGCTCACAGACAGCAGGATGATGAATCACATGATAAAAGCTGCCCCTTATCACCCACACCGCCCTCTAGTGGCAGGGAGAGAGGAACTGCAGCTCACACTGATGATGGGTTTTCTCGTATCGTCTCCACAGCAACAGCGTCGGGAGAGAGAGCTGCGCAAACAGCAGGAGAGAGAGCAGCGGAGACGCTATGAGGAGATGGAGCAGTTACGCAGAGAGGAGGAGAGGAGACACGCCGAGAGGGAGCAGGTACAGACACACACACACACACGGGACATGTGTAGGCAGATACATGATTGCGAAACAAGCATGCAATACTGCTGAAAAATGACAGACTGAGAGCATGCATGCTCACACACACAAATCCTTGTATACAACAATAAAGATTTAAATATTTGAACACTTGGAGCTGCAGAATAAAATTGTACTATATCGTAATATAGAATTAATTAATAAGTGAATAAATAAACCAGTAAAGTATGATGGTGTATTAGGGCAAAAAAAACAAAACAGAACAACAAAAACAAACAGAGCTAAGGCAGGGTTAATATTCTGAGAAAAAAATCAGTATTTTTAAGATTGAAGCTGTACATCTGCAAGAAACAACTCTGATATTCTCCGAAATTATAAAGTCATAAATTTGTGAGAAAAAAAACCCTCTCGTGCTTCCTGGCTGCAGTGCATTCTGAGAAATGTAGTTGAAAATCTCTCCGTGCTTTATTCTTTTATATTGTGTGATGGAGGAGGAAAGGCTGCATTTCCTAAAACTCTCGGCTCAGTCGTGGCGTCTGTGATGATGACGTTGTTCCAACGCTGAAAATGTGACGCCATCTGGTTCCTGGACAAAAAAAAAAATCACTATCCCTCCAAGTGTTTGTCTCATAAATTTTAAGACTTTTTAATCTCAGAAATTGTGATCATTTTTTTTCTCAGTATATAACCCTCGCCTTAGCTACATATTCTTCTTTTTTTTTTTACTTACAATGTCCCGAACGGCAAGTAAAAAAGCTGTTATAAGGAAATGGCTGAAGCCAGAGGATGACTGGATAGAAATATTACATGAAATTTATATTATGGAAAGGCTGTAATTTTCCCTCAAGATCCAAAAAGAAAATTTTTTTCAGATTTGGACTAAATGGACTGAGTATATTAAACCTGTAAGGTCAGACTTCAGTTGATTTTTCAGAATTGCTGCGTGAGACTGTTGGGTAACCCCCCCATTTCCTTTTGCGTTCCTCTCTTCTTTTTATTGCACAACAGCTCACTTGTTATTTTTTCTTCCCCCCAATCTGTAATATAAGACGTCAAAGCTTGTTCTAACAATGTTCAGTTGTTAAATAATTAAACCTGTTGTTAGAAAAGAAAACCAATGGAAGAGGCTGAGACACTGAAATGGCTATCAAACATGCTGCTTAGTTTTAGTCTCATCTCATTATCTCTCGCCGCTTTATCCTGTCCTACAGGGTCACAGGCAAGCTGGAGCCTATCCCAGCTGACTACGGGCGAAAGGCGGGGTAC
>JAPEKM010000011.1:1222667-1242449 GCA_027575975.1 Cathorops multiradiatus
CCACTGTCGCCACAGGCTTGCTCATTGGGGATAGATTAGGGATAAAATTAGCTCATGTTTTAAGTCATTCAAATTCTATAAAGCTGCTTTGCGACAATGTTTACTGTTAAAAGCGCTATACAAATAAACTTGACTTGACTTAAACCACTTTAAACCAGCCAGTCTTTTAATGACTATTTTAATTTACACTTCCTATAAAATAATTAATATCACTCTAAATTCTGTGAGTTAATAAATGTAAGATTTATTATTAAGAATCTTCTTTCCAAATGCACATTGCACCTGAAAGTGTTGCTGAAATCTATGTTAGTATTTTAGAGCCTTTTTTTTTTATGTCTGTACCCTTTATAGACACCAATACAACAGTGTAACTACAGAAATAAAATAAAAGTTTGAGAAATTGTAATGTTATAGTTCACCACTTCTGGTAGAAATAACAATTCTTGATGACTCATTCTGTACGAGTCATCTAATCCAGTTAAACGCTCTCTGGACTGCATATGCAGTCCAGCTTGGTCATGATGAGGCCGGGTTCGCCACTGGGGGTTTATTTTTCTCTGTTTAGTTGTACTTTGTCAGCTCATGTGTATGCTTGAATTGTTTTTCTTGGCTGTTTGCTGATTGTTATATCAACAGAATATTACACTGAGTGTTATTCTGCCACTTTGTGCATTTGGCTCTAGAACTTTCTTGTCTAGAAGTTCAGCTCTTCTTGTACCTGACTTTTGCACCCGTTGTTCGTTGCTCTGGATAAGAGCATCTGCTAAATGCCTGTAATGTAATGTAATGTAATGTAATGTAATATGCTCCACCCCCAGGGTGTGTGTCCTGCTCTCCAGTAGCAGGTTGTTAGCAGTAAACATGGTTCGTCAGTGTGTTTCTGGTTGTGCGTCTTCACACACACTATTCCATTTTCCAAATAAGAATAAATGTTTGGAGTTTACGCCTTTGGAAGCGGGCGGAGTTTACCTGAGTTGGCAATTTTGTGACTTTTCTGAGGGTTTTACCAGAATGTCCCGAGACTGATGAAGAATTCCATCTTTCCACTGCTGTCTCCATCAGCAAGAGTCAGTAATATCATTTTACCTCCCACTCAGACATGTCAGATTTCTCCTAGTGATGACCTGTAGCTCTCTATCACCACTCGCACCACTGACACTCGAGATCGTCTCAAGACGTATATGCCATAACTCTAAACACACGGCGTCTCTGCATTTAGGATGAGATGAAAGTCACCCTGGTTAAAGTGGACAGTATGGGTGAAGGTGGTGGTGAGATGTTCCTCCACAGCTGACAAAACTCACTTTACTCTTCTTCATGTTTAGTGAGCACGCTAAAATACTGTCAGTAGCCTACTTAACCAACTCATGTTCAGTAATACGCCAAAAGGTGATATGAACAATACTAGAAGAAGAAGAAGAAGAAGAAGAAGAAGAAGAAGAAGGTATCAGTGTTGATTAATCGGAGTTGAGTATTACTAAAGTAGTGAAGAGATCATTTATTTACTGTCATTGGTGTGAAGCTGTAGTTCTACTCCCTTGTGGGCCAGCAGTTGTAGTTATTATACGACTTCTTGTTTGCTCGGAGTCCATTTGGAAGACGTGGCACATATTACATGCAAATGTATTATTTTATTTTGCAAATTTACAACCCTAGTGGACCCTCGCAGTGCATCCTCACAGACGTGAAAAGTGTGATCCTGGCCTGGGCGGCCATGTTGACTCGAACCTGGGTGTGGGTGTAGGGTGGGGGACATCCTGGGGGGTGAAGTGGAATCCAGACCCAGATGGCGGCGGTGTGAGTTACAGCCCTGATCTTTAACCGTGTGATTAAAAAGGAAAACACGTGTTAGTGCAGAGTAAAGACACACCATCTCTATAGGCTACTTTTATTTATTTTACTTTTTCAGGGTTAGACTCTCTCTCTCTCTCTCTCTCTCACACACACACACACACACACACTCTCTGATCGGGAAGCTGTGTGAGTGTTTGTGGAGGTACATCCGGGGATTTTTCGCATACTTCTCAGACTCGGAGTATTGGTTGACATGGCGACCAGTAAAGTGGAGCACGAGGTGCCTACGCGTTTAAAAAAGAAAAGAAAAAAAAAACAGAAATCCGTGATTTATTTGTTTTACCGCTTGGCTTTCAACTCTAAACTGAGTAAATAAATATTATTGAAATATTATGAAGTAGTGAGGAGCTGGGTGTGGAGGAAAAGAGAACGTAGCCAAAAAAAAAAAAACAGCCTGCTGTCTCGTCTCGTCTCGTGTCGGGAGGAAGCGCGCGCTGTCGTCGCCGGTGACGTACGCAGTCGGGTTGTGGGGAGTGACGTCACCGGTCTATCACCCTGAAGCTCGGAGCTCAGTAATTATCCGAGAGACAGAGACTCGGACCGCGCAGCAGACAGCTGCTGCTCCCGGTGATATTTTCGCAGTAAATCCGTTTAATCAGAGATCATTTTCCCTCACGGATGAAGAACGGAGACTGAACTCACACCGGATCCAGGCTTTAAAGCTTCGTGTAATCAGAAGGTGAGACACCATTAAAGATCTCGAGGCTGTTTTTCCCCCTCTCACGTTAATGTGATTATTGTAATGTAAATGTTATTGGACAGCACGGTGTCCGGTTTATCCGTCCGGTTCATTTCATTTCATTTCATGTGCCATTTTAACGATGAAAGTCGAACATCAGTGAGACAACAGACACCGTTTTAAACATATAGCGCGCGTGTGTATTTTTTTTCCCCTCATAAAGTCCGACATAAAGGTGATTTAAAGGAGAAAAACGGTTTTGTTGGGAATTTTACAAGCTAATGGAGTCGCTAATGGAGCCATTACACTATCGGTCCTCAGCAGGTCGTGTTTTAATCGCTGCACTGGAGACGAGGGGGAAAAACGAGCCTTCATTCAGAGACAAAGCACCAATCGATGGATTTATTTGTATTATCGAACCAGAGAGGTGTTTTTTCCCCCACAGTCGGGTTCCAGTCGGTGGTGTTTTCCTCATTTGTTGTGAAATGCAGAAACAGAAGGGGGGAGAGAGGGGGGAGTCCCGCAGCGCGCGCGCCTCACTGCTGAATGTCATTACCACAGAACAGCACAGCGCGCGGAGGGGGGACGGGAGGGGAGGGAGGGAAGAGAGGAGGGGGGGGTTCGTTCGAGCGAAAGGGGGAGGGGACGCTGGCGGCTTTACTGAGGGAGGGAGGAAGATCCACTGGGCGGAGGAGGACGGGGGTGGCCTGTCTGTCACTTCCAGCTCCGTTTCTCTGTGTGACTCATTTGAAAAGGTTTGTGGACGCACTCAGGGAAACAAACACGTGAAAAATTTCGAAAGAAGACACGTTGACCTTTATGGTCCTAGATTATTGACACGACACGGCGGTGTGTTTTCCGTGTTCACCCCCGAAACTCTCATGGTGCGGCCTTTCTCCAAATCAGATCAGGCGTGACATCGACTTCCGGTCTTCTGCTGGGCTTTGAACTATCATCTTTCTACAGTTGCACAGACGCTTCTAATACAGAAATGCAGTGTTTTATATTTCCTAATTATTTCATATGTGTATAGCAAGTGCACATTTAATATGTCCCATGTTGGAATTTATTCCACTGCAGGATAATTTATTCTTACACACAGTAGGTTTCTTGGGCCTCTGTATATTTCTGTAAATAGTCCAGCACTGCACACTCACCACGGCAAATCCCTGGTGTGTGTAAAATACTGTACTTGGCCTCCATTTCATCTGCAGTGACTCTGATCTGATTCTAGATTTCCTGAAAACAAGTCCCAGTTCTATTATATTAAGGAATATAATAAAGGAATAATAATAAAGGACCGCCATGAAGAAAGGCTTCCGGGTGGTCGAGGTGACCTTTAAGAAAGTGCTTAAATTGAAGAAGAAAAAAAGACACGTTACAGATCTCATTACTTTTGTTTTAGCATCAGTTCACCCAAACATCTTCCGTCTGGCTTATCTCAATGACAGGGAATGAAAACAGCTCCATACCACGACAGCAGATTGTGTTTTATTGTTCGATTTGTGTACCTAGAATGACGGTGTTTGTGACAAACTTGTTAAATCTTAAAAGTAACAAACTGTTAGAAAGGACAATAACCCTAACCCTTGAGTAGCGGATCGTTTCCATTTGGATATCTTAAATCAGTGGTTTGAAATGTAAAGTTTTGCAGAGAACTGCATTGTGAATCATGATGTTTGGCTGAATGTACTGTATTTTATATCCAAATGCAGTTGTATGATGATGATCGTTGGTTAGCAGGCTTTTGTGCATGACTAATAAGAAGGAAAATCAGTTAAAAACAGATCTATCTACTTTCCCCCAAGTGTTTTATTCCTTTTATACCACAACAACAGTAAAAACTGCCATTATAGAACATCAATCAACACTTTCTGACCAATCAGAATTCACCACTGCAGTGAAATATTCAAGAAGATGAAGAGCAGCCAAGCTTTTTTTCTCCAGAGTGAGACTAATTACACTTTATGATCCATCGCACTGTTATTACAGACATGTTTGTGGAGGGGGTAGTTGTAAAGTCTGAGGGCAAAAGGGCAATAGGATTTCGCTCCTCCCCTGAGGGTGAGGGCGGGGGTCTGTCTGTGCATGTGTCAGGGTAAAGGTCATAGGTCACGTGTTAGAGAAATTCTGCAGTTACTGCACTAATGACAATCTTAATCACAGCTGTTAAAGACAAATGTCTTTGATAAAGTATTGGCACCCTGTTATTGTTACGTGGCCTTTAAGGGAAATATGAGCAATAAAACACAGAAGGTATACTCTTAGCAGAGTAGATTTTTTTTTACATGCTGTTCTTCATTTTTTTTTTATACAGTTTTCCAAGAAGGCTTGAAGTTGAGCACAAGTCGCCACAATGGTTCTGTAAGACCTCTACAGTAAAAAAAAAAACACCCCTGAGTAACTGTTGGTCCACCTGGAGTTACTGAAGATCCGTTGTTATTGCAGTTCCAGTCCTGGCAACATGGCCATGGTGCAGAACAACCGTCCTCACTCTGAGAAGGATCAGGCTCTGCTCAGAGTACCGGTGAAGAGGCTGATGCGAGAGAGGCAGATAGAAGCAGCACCTATAAAGAAGCGTGTGATGGCAGCACTTAATTTGTCATGCAAAAAAGCCTCAGAGTCATCAGCGTCCTCGTCACTGTCAAGGACTCCTGTTATTAAAGCCGAACATGTAGAGAAGGACTGTCAGTTTCTGAACTATCAACATGTCTCAAAGGGACAGGATGGACGAGACAGCGCTCTGGACCTGAGCCCAGCTTTGAGGCACACTCTGGCCCAGTTTACTCTGAGCAGCCAGTGTTCTTTAGGAGGCCCTGCTGCCTTTTCTGGTCAGTACAGCCAGGAGAAGCTGGCTCCGTCTCTCAGCCAGGCCAGCGTGGCAGTCGGGCCCTTACTGGTGCCTCCTGACAGCTCCACAGAGCTTGTGTTGTGCACGCTGGAGGGTGAATCCATTTCCTGCTTCTCAGTGGGTGGTGAGCTGCGCCTGTGTTTGCCTCAGGTGCTCAACACGGTTCTACGAGACTTCTCCCTGCAGCAGATCAACTCAGTGTGTGATCAGCTCTACGTCTACTGCTCGCGCTGCAACGCTTCCCAGCTGCACGTCCTCAAAGTGCTGGGTGTCCTCCCGGCCGGCGCTCCGTCCTGTGGCCTCATCACGCTCACCGACGCCCAGCGACTCTGCAACACCCTGCTCCACCCGGGTGACAACCTTCCCGCCAGCCCGCATAAAGACCACCGGCTCGCTGAAGAAGAGGAGCGGGAAGCGGAGGAAGCCGGAGGATTCTGGGTGGAGCATCAGTGCCTGGGGAAGTGCCAAGGCCTGTTCGTTCCTCGTCTCTACACCACTCCGGGAGCTCTGTGTATCCGATGCTCGCAGTGCCGACAGCTTTTCTGTCCAGAGCGCTTCGTCATGCACTCGCACCGGCAGCCGGACAAGCGGACCTGCCACTGGGGCTTTGACTCCGCCAAATGGGCATGTTACCTCCAGCTGGGACGACGGTACCACGGCATCGCCGATGAGGGGAAACTGGAGCAGCTCCTGCAGGCCATGAAACTGAAGTTCAGTGGGATTCATCTGGATACAAAGCCGTCACATCTGGTAAGACTCGCGATACGTTTATTCGGGAAAAGTCTCAGCTTTGTGTTCAGTAACTAAAGTGAAGCTAATAGAAAACAAATATTCAGTAGTAGCAAGAGTAGGGGATGTGCGTTTGGGAAATTTAATTGATCTTTTGCAGTCTTTGTGCCATTATGAACCACAGCACTTCCTGGGGAACATTCAACTCCATAATTCTACGGTTAATTATTCAGTAATTACAATGAAACTTGTATTAAAGGTGTAGTTATGACTCTGTAAAATTTAAGCTGTTTAATTTAAATCTTTTTTTTTTTGTAAATACTAAACAGCAGATGAGCCTTTTTAAATGTTACGTCAAAGAACAACAATTAGAGCAGAATTACACAAGGCCAAAAAACAGATGGAATATTTTCCAGATGTATTTGTGTGAAGTGTGAGATTTTATATAAATCTGTCGCGAGTAATGATCATGTTTTAGAGCAGATGCATGATGGAGACGTGTTGGAGGACGTGTCCCTGTGGTAAGCTGTAAATATTTTAACGCTGAAGTAAACAGTGAAGTGGAGTGGTGTTAGGTGAGCTGTGGTCTTGAGCAGGCGTTTCCCCTCTCCGGAGGAAGCTGCACGACGCTGACGGTTCGGTCAGGGTCGCCTGGCTTTCCTCACCGAGTCTGCACAAACAGCAGGAACCACGGCAACAGGGCAGAGAAACAGAGAGTGAGTGGGAGGGGAGTGGGCGAGAGAGAGAGAGAGAGTGGAAAAAAGAGACGGGAAAAAAGAGGAAAGAACTAGAGACACAGAGAGAGAGGAGGACAGTCACATGTGTCTCCAGCCTGCTGCTTTCCCCCACCATGGCCCCTACATTCAGCTTCACTTCCAGCCAATAGAAATGCAGACCCCCAGTCCCGGCCTCCTTCACAGCCAATCAGCTTTCAGAACTCCCAGTCGATTCCAGACTCATTATATAACCCTTATCCGGAGACTAAACAACGCTGTCCGGAGACTGGCGTTCTGAGAAAAGCAGCCTCAGCTCGGAAAAGACATGACCGCTGAAACGAAAGTAGACCGACTCTGTGTAACACACATAACACACAAAACACCTGACAGAAACAATAGACGTCTGAGAGACGAGTGAAGCAGATTGTTTCCTCCAGCTGCACTCAAATCTCAGAGTTAAATCTCAGTGTAATGAATGATAAAGAGCAGACTGCTGACCTTTGGACTTGGCCAGCTGCCGCCGTGTGGAAGGAGTGAGCGAGCGGGCTTATTTTTGTCTGAGCCATTATTAATGTTGTCAGAGATAAGCGACGCTATCGACTCTGTTTGTCTGTTTGTGAGAGATAAAGTCGTCGCGACTGTAAACAAGTTCTGTCCTGTTACACGTAACAGGGCAGTAAATATAAATTTTTTAAAATGTTTAAAGGAGGCGAGACGAGTCGTAAACATTCACCTTCATGAACCTGATGGGTCAGAAGCTGTTGGTGAATCTTCTTGAACAGCAGCTCCGACAGTAGTGCAGGTTCATGGGGACCTGCACGGTGGACACTCCATAAACAGATATCTGCGGTGAAGGTTTCTGTAAGGAGACGTTTATTAAACTGGTTTCTGGAAGGAGTCTCCAGTGTCAGAGCTCTGGAAGTCATTACTAGTTACCGTACATTAAAAATACAACATGTTTGTAAACATCCATAGCCAGATAAAGAAGTTAGAGTGCTGTGCATAAATATTGGCAACCGCCATTGAGAGTTTTAAGAATGAACCGACACGAATATGCTCATTAGTGTTGGGCATTGTTGATCTATTTATTGTGGATGAAATAAATATTAATTAGTTGTTAGATGCTTATTGTTGGGCTCGTTATTCTCGCATTAACGACTTTACTGTTGGCATGATAACGATGACGTGTCTGGATTTCATTGTTTGTTTTTGCTGCATGTTTTCTAACCGTCTCAACATTTTAGAAAGGTTAGATCTGATAAACGAAACTGAGACACAGATCTTTCATTAATGTTTGTATGAGACGGCTTTGGGTTTCTGATAAATGACTGACCCGTGAGCAGGTCTGAGGTCAGTGATAAACCCCAGCCGTGGTTGTGTGTGTGTGTTCACTGAATGACTGGACTGCTTGCGTCAGATGTTGTAAATTGTCTGGAGCCTTCAGGCCGCCAAGAGCCACATGATGTGTACACACACACACACACACACACACACACACACACACACACACACACACAGAGAGAGCCAGACACGGGCAGGTTCATGCAGAGTCGTCTGGAGCCCTCATGCATGACTTCATGTCAAACCTGTTATGGCTGTGAGATATAAAAAGTAAATGATCCTGTTTGTCTGTGAATGATAATAATCTGAGTATCTGTGAGATCACACTGACAGATAAAAGCTTCAAACCCTCAGCTGCTTTCATTCACAGGAGTTTTACGTTTTAGGATGAGTGAAAAAAAAAATTAGCACATGTTATTATTGTGTAAGACAAGTCTAGAGTGAGACAGCAGGGCCTCCAGGAAGCCAGTCATCCATCAAGAAAGAGACAGACAAAGGCAGAAAGAGGAAAAAAGAGAAGGAGAGACAAAAATAGACAGAGAGAAAAAGTGAGAGAGAGACAGTGAGATTGAGACAGAGATCGAAAGAGATATACTGAGATACAGAGATAAAATGAGAGGGAAAGACAGACATGCAGTACACAGTAAGTGAGAGAACGAGGAACGCAGTGAGGTTGAGAGAGAGATAGAAGAGAGAAAAAGAGAGTAAGACAAAGAGGGAGCTAGACAGAGGAAGAGACAGAGAGTGAGACAGCAGGGCCTTCTCAGTTGTCCATAGAGAAAAAGAGACAGAGTGAGACAGGCAGGGAGTGAGAGTGGGACAGCAGGGCCTCCCGGAACTCAGTGGTCCATAAAGAAGCATTCAGAGCTGTGAGTGAGTTTTAATCCTGAACCCTGTCTCCACACTGATATACGATCTCTTTCTTTCTCTCTCTCTCTCTGTGTCCTCTAGGAGGCTGCCCGAGTGGAGGAGGGGTTAAATCTGTGTTCTGGGAAAGAGAAAATGTGTGAGAGTGGTTCAGAGGAAAAGGTAAAACACACACTCACCTGGAATCAGTTTTATCTGAGTTTATCACTGCATTTCCTGTCACACACAACGCCACGCCCACAGACTTTTATGTCCGTTCCTATCGCACAGGCGGTGGCAGCGTTCCCAGCGTACACATTTGACCCGTGTGTCCTCACCAACCTGAAGGAGGATCCCAGACACCTGGACCTCATGTGGCAAAGGTGCATTGACATCATGAACACTCACTCACTCACTCACTCACTCACTCAACTCACTCAACTCAACTCAACTTATTTGTTTCCACCTCCACATGACGTGTGTTTGGGTTCAAGGTGTAAATAGGATGTGTGTAAGAGTTCATGAGTTTTTACCTTATAATATATGAGTCAAACATATATGAGTTTATTGATATATATATATCAATAAATAAGTCATAGATCAAAAATAAATAACAACATAAAATATCTATTCATTCATATCCTACAGCAAACAATATAAAAACTCCTATGATGAAAATTGATAAACAGACAAGTTAGAGATGTGGTTTAATATTAGTGTATAGTCTTAGTGTTTTCTGTAAAAATTTACAGCATTGAGACGCCGGAAATAAACGTCTTGTGTTTGTCCTGTGTGTAAGTGGAGTTTAACTCGCCATGTTCTTCCAGTTGGTATCTTTACATGCACGATAAGCTGAATGTCTCCGGTACGGCCCTGGACTCTGCACGAGCTGCTGATAAAGACAACGACGCGCCGAGAGCCGAGACTCTGAAACCTGTGAAAAAAGCGTCAGAGGAAGCGGAGGAAAGCGAACGCAAAGCGTCTGCAGGTCCGTCACCTCCTCATGGCCTGAGAGCCAAGTGTCATGATCGTGTGAGTGACGTGACTGATTCTTCAAACGCTGCTGTTCTCTGATTCCACAGGGGGCAAGAAAATAAGTCGCCCGGCCAGCCAATCACAGCGCAGCGATCCAGACGAGCGACCCAGGGTTTCCATAGAAACACCG
This sequence comes from Cathorops multiradiatus, assembly GCA_027575975.1. Classification (NCBI taxonomy): domain Eukaryota; kingdom Metazoa; phylum Chordata; class Actinopteri; order Siluriformes; family Ariidae; genus Cathorops; species Cathorops multiradiatus. Next base: position 1,232,849 of record JAPEKM010000011.1, read on the forward strand.
GCATGTGAAAAGTCTTTGGAGGAGAACAAGGACAGCATGGTGGTGGAGGTGCTTCAGATGTACAACGCTCAGCAGGAGAAGCTGCAGTCCACCCTGCGCAAGCAGCAGCAGCTGGAAAAGGTTCTTAATCTCCACATGTGTCATGTGTCTTTAAACCGACGTGGTGCTAAAGATCAGGATTGGATTTTTTTCCACAGAAGATTAGAAATAAGATTATATCAGAGATCATACATAAGAAAAGTATTACAATAAGTGGCACAAAATATAAACACACACATCAGGATGCTGAGGAAAGTGAATGGATTTTTGTAGTTAGATGAATATAAATGATGTTTACTCTGTAATTAAATAAACAGCACATAAGGGGTTAAATCTGCACTGCATCGTTTGGTGTGTGTTTGTGTGCGTGTGTGTCACCACCACACTAACACACACACACACACACACACACACACACCTCTCTGCTATAATGCACCAAAGTTTGTCCTGACCTTCTCCTCTGCTTTTCGTCCTCGGGGATCAGGAGCTGCAGGCTCTGCGCAAAGCCGACGCAGACGAGTTGGGGGAGGTGCAGACGGAGCTGCAGGTGGAGCAGGAGGAACAGAAGAGGCTTCAGTGCAGTATGGAGCAGCAGAGCTGTAGGTGCCGAGAGCAGCAGGAGAACCGTTACACTGCACAGGTAGAACACAAGCACATCGCCATGCAGTAACCAGCCCTTTCTTATCTGACTTTAATTCACTATTTTAAAAAATCTCGTTTAACGATTTAATCGTACAGAGCAGATGAAAAAAAATCTAAAGGAGCTGCATGACACCTTGCCCTGTGGATGAGCTGTTACCATAGAAACAAAAACATATTAGAACTATCGCAGTAATTTAGTGTGAACCTGTGATTTGTGGCTGCTCTCCTGTCAGAGCCGCTGTAGTGTAACATCACTGTGATTGGCCCCAGTGCAAATATTTTTTCTTGGCCCAACTTCTCCCTCTCACACACACAACCGCTCCAGACAGCTGCAAAGCAGACAGATGTTATGTCACCATGGTGATCCTCAGGCGCCTCCCATCCTGCAGACCAGCGTTTGTTGAGCTCCATCACGGACAGTCCTGATGTGGGTGGTGCTGATCGAAGTGCCACGTTTATCATCGCCGATCTAACAACCTGCCCTGGACTCAAACACCCACAGCCAAATTTCTCCACACATCTTTATCCAGCATGGTTATTTGGAAGACCGTGTGAAGCAGTCAATGCATGTTAGGCCCTGCCCACAAGCGCAAAGCAGTAACAGATCGCTTTCCTACAGGGGCCCCTGACAGCCTCTGGGCCCCGGGGCACTGTATCATCGATATTTACATGAGGGCAGAGCTGCTGTTATAGAAATGAATCAACACCTTCTGGCCAATCACAGTCCAGAACTCAGCAGCAGTGTGGTGTTTTATTGGAGATGATGCTCACCTCCAGTTGAAAACATGAGCACAAAGGCGTTCTTGGAGTTACGGGCTTTTGTTGCATCATCCATGCTTTCAACGTGCCGTCAAAACGCTGTGAGAACTAGATAAAACAAAATACAAAAACATAAATGACTCTACAGCCTTCCAGAGTATTCTCATAGAGAATAATGATAAAAATAAACATCTCACAAAGGAAATATAACTTAAATATACAGATAATGAAACATGAGTTATTCGGTTATCAAGTAAACAGCGTTACCGTTTGTGATTAGAATAAGTTCGCATAACAGATTATCATAAACACAAATAACGGCATACCTCATTGGCCGCGTTAGCTCAAGGGAAGTAAAAGGAGACTTCAGGCTCAACAAGTCTTCACAATCCAACTCTTCATAAACTTAAAACAACAGGTAACCTTGCATTACAGGTATGCTCCGACGAGCATGCATGCATAGGGCGGAACAAAAACAAAAAAAAACCTTCCTCACAGTGACAAAGAACATTAGTTCTGCTATATTTATACCTTAAATATATTTACTAGGCTTTATGTTCCCAATTATTTATTAACTAATTTATTAATTTATTTATTAGTCAGTAATGTTAATCATTCTTTTAATTGTCTCAAAATATTAAATTAACTTAAATTGCATAACTGACCCTAATGGCAGCTACACTCCCACTAAATCACTGGTGATTTCCATAATGAACTTAAAAAAGGGTGGAATTTAACTCAAATATTTAAGACCTAGTGTAAAGATAGCTAGAGACCGCATGACTGCATTACTCAGCTTCAAGCAGGATTACTGTCTTGTGGATTGGCCTGTCTAGGTAGGTTGACTTGGTGAGTCGCTTTCCTTGGTCATCTAGTGCTGAGTCACTGATCAGCGACTTCAGTTTCCTTACACATCCATCATGACTCGGGTACACATCCGTGCCATTAGCCAGCTTCCACTCATTTCGTGGTGCAGTGTCGTCTTGTACAATTACTATATCATTGACCTTTGCATTTTGCTGTGTCTTGTGCCATTTTTGCCTCTGTTGCAGGTTCAGCAGGTACTCTTTTTTTCCACCTAGACCAGAATTCATTGGCTAAAGATGCACTCACCACCATCTTTTGCGAAGTCTCCAGGTGGTGGCAAGATTATGGACGACTTCATTGTTAGGATGTGATTTGGCGTAAGAGGCTGCGGTCCAGTTGGATCATTGAGTAAATGTACTGTGAAAGGTCTGCTGTTTATGATTGCCATGACTTCATAAAGGTAAGTTTGCAAAGAGGAACCATCAAGTCTTCAAGATGACTGATGGCTGTCAATACACTTCTTATTGTTTGAATTTGCCTTTCCCAGCCTCTGCCCATATGGCAGGCAGATGAAGGGTTCATGACAAACTCACAGCCTAGTTGCTTTAGGCATTCTTGGTTCATCTCCTTTACAGCGTCCACAAACTCACATCTTGCACTAATAAAGTTAGTGCCCTGGTCAGATCGAAGTTGATGAACATTTTCTCATAAGGCAATGAAGGCACGAAGAGCACTGAGAAAAGCATCAGTCATCATGTCCTCTAGCAGTTCTATGTGCACAGCACATGTGACACACCATTTGACACCTAAGACACTTTCAATCTGCGGCTCACCCAAAGCCAAGTCTTGACCTCTTACTGTTTCAGCACACTCTTCTTCAGGGAGTGATGCAAGTACTTGTCGGCTGTTGGAAACAAACTTATGGATTCATAGCTTACCAGTGCTGCAGAGCTGCCGTGCTTCACTGACTAACTGAATTGCTTCTTCTTCTTCTGTCAACACACTAATCAAGCCATCATCCATGTAGAAGTTTCTTTCCATGAAGCAGATGGATGCTTCACTGAAGCGACCTTGTCCTTGAGTGGCAATGTACTTGAGGCCATAGTTTGCACAGCCAGCTGATGACGTTGCCCCGAACAGGTGCACTTTCATCTGGTAAACTGATGGTTCAGAGTGGAAATTCCCATTGTCCCACCAGAGAAATCTCAAATAGTCTTTGTCTTCTGCCCTTACGTGAAACTGATGGAACATGTGTTCAATGTCACACATTATTGCTACTAGACCCTTGCGAAACTGGCAGAGGACACCTATCAAGGTATTTGTCAATTCTGGCCCAGTAAGCAGATGATCATTTAATGACACACCTTGGAACTTCGCTGGGCAGTCGAATATGACCTGTATCTTTCCAGGCTTCTGTGGGTGATACACCCCATAGTGAGGGATGTACCAGACAGGACTTTTGTCAAGTTCGCTGTCTGGAACCTTCTCAGCATCTCCACTATTTATTGTTTCACTCATGAAGGCAGTGTAGTCCTTATGGTATTGCTTGTCTTTCTCAAATCTCTTTCTCAAACACTTGAGATGGTGGTTTGCACATCTCCTGTTGTCTGGCAGACTCGGCCTGTCTTCCTTGAATGGCAACGGCATTTCACAGTGACCATTTGTATTGATCTTGATTCCTTCCTCCATTACTGATATGAAGTGTAGATCTTCTTGAGAGAAGTTAGTCCTTGATGGTTCTTTCATTGAAGTCAGACTTGAGCACCTTTAACACATCTGGTGGAGTGACTAATTCCTTGACTTGGGTTCGGCATATGTATCGAATTTCACTTGGCAGACTAGGAGACGACTGAAGAGAAGGTGCCACTTCTCTCACAATGATTCTGTGGCTGCTTCCAATTGCTTCACCGTAGCCAACACAGGGATTAGCACATCCAACTATACTCCAGCCAAGATCTGTTATTTGAGTGAATGGCTCATTGTCTTTCCCTGACACAACTTCTCTGGGTAGCAGGGCTTGCAAACAATTGTAACCTATGAGCAGGCCAACGTCACATTTGATGAAAGGTGCAATTTCTTCAGCAAGGTGCTCTAGGTGAGGCCATGCCCTTGTGGTCTTGGGTGTAAGAATATGAATTAAATTAACAGGAATGAATTCTCTTGAATATGTTACTGGGAGAGAGATTCTCTTTGATAAATAAAACCCTCTAACCTGCAGCCCAGTTAACTTCTGACTTTGAATGACTGTACTTTTAGATGACAATGTGGAGAGTTTCAATTGCATAAGCTCCTTCTGTGCATCCAGAGCTTCTGCCCTTTCTTGCAAGATGAAGATGGTATCACTTTGGTTGTCTAAAAGAGCATATACAAGGACTTCTTTCTTAGGATTGCTTGTTGTGGACAGCCATACTGGAATAACTGTGGATGTACTGTTCGTATCTTGCACCACACAGTTGGATGTTGCTTCATTTGACATTTATTTTGGCTGTTTAGAATCTGCTCTTTCCTTTGATCTTTCTTTCTCTTTTCTTTCATCATCCCCTCATTCTTTCTTTCTGTCCTGCTTCATATGGTCTTCATGTAAGCGTGTTGGATGCTTTCTTTTACATGTGTCACAAACGCTTCTTTTTTCACAGTTCGTTGAGTGGTGTCCTGGTTTCAAGCATCCAAAACACAATTTTTTCATTTGCACAAACTTGACTTATTCTGCAACAGTCTTGTCCATGAACTTTCGACATGCATGAATACCATGTCTTGACTTGTCACAAAAGATACACCCTTTACTATCTGGGTTTTCTTCAGAGCTGCTTACCAGCACCTTTGCACCCATGCTTCGAGTCTTTGGTGTCCTCAGCTTTTCACCATCACTTATTATCATTGGACTTAAGAGCATGAAGAGAAGTAACCGGATTGCAAGCTATCTTAGCTTCCTTTGAGACAAACTCAAACTGACTGAAGCTTGGGAATGACTTACTTTCTTCTTCAATCTCAATGACCCTTCTGTTCCATCTGGCTGCTAACCAATCAGGAAGCTTGGTGAGCATTTTTTGGTTTTCACCACAGTCTTTAAGGACTTCTAGACTCTTAATCTCTGACATTGCTGCTTCACAGCCTCGAAGGAAGTCTGAGAATTCTCTTAGTTCAATGCTGTCCTGAGTTCCTATCCTGGGCCATGAAGTGATCTTATCCCTGAAGACTTTAGCAATCACAAAGGAGCTTCCATACCATTCCTCCAGGATGTCCCATGCTGCATAGTAGGCTGCATCTGTTCTTAACAGGAAGTACCTCTTGATGGCTTTCTTTGCAGGCCCACCCACATACTTGCATAGAGAAGTAGACCTTCTCATTTACTGGTATGTACTTCCTGTCTATCAATGTTTTAAAAGACATTTCCCAGTCTTTGTACTTGAGTGGATCTCCACTGAAAACAGAAGGCTCTGGTACTGGGATATGACTTACATTAATGGACTCTGTTATTGCCCTCAAGTGCTATAGTGCTATCCTCCTGATGAGCATCAGTAGGATTTTGCCCTCTGATGACCGTTTGTGTTGTCACAGCAGGTTGTGCATATGTGGAATGTTGTAGTGGTGCCACATGATGCACTGGAAGACCTTCTGAATTAGGTGCAGTTTTCTCCTGCCTGAACTTGCAGTTATGGAGCATGTCTGATATCTCTTCATCAGAGCCAACTTCTTGTTCATAGACCTGCAGTCGTGCCTTTGCAGCATTCATCTTCTTGACGGTCTCTAACAGCTCTATCTGTCTGCATTTCTCTTCTAATACAGTTTGTCTTGCAGTATTTTCCACTTCTTGTAATACAAGCTTCTGTCTGTTTTCAACTTCAAGGGTTTCAAGCTCTTGTTTCTTACATTCCATTTCTTGTAAGACTTTCAGTGTGGCTTCAGTTGCAGCTAGTTCTGCTGCTACTTCTTGTTTCTTTGCAGATAACCTGCTTGAATGACTTGATACTTTGCTTGAGCGGCTTGATCTTTTGCTTGAACTAGACTGATGCTGACAGATGCTGCTGATAAGAAAACAGAGCCAGCCTCAGCCCAATATGTTGGTCCTTTATGAGATCCTTGACCTTCATCTTTCTCTTCAAGATGATTCCATGCATATTCCACAATCTGTTCTGAGATGGCATGGCAAGTGTCTACTCGGTGATGGGTCTCTCCATCAGGAACAACTAATTTGCGCAAGTCTTCATAAACTTGTTTCACATCTGTTGAAGAACAGCAAATCTTACTCATGTGTTCTTGTAAGACTTCACTTGAGGGACTTCCACTGAGTGCTTTCTTAGCCTCCTTAGCAAGCACCTTCCAGTCGTCATAAGCAATTGTAAAATGATGGTAAAGCTGTTTAGATTTGTCATCATAGAGTTTTTTTTACCTTTTTCAGTAAGCTTTCTGGTTCTCTGGCTTCTTCATAATCCTTCTTCTGCAGCAGCTTGGATCTCTGTTAGTGGGTCGGTGTCTAAAGGTTCATTATCAGGGTTTTTAGACTGCTGCTGTGACTCTACAGCTTCACCATTACTGTCGAGATCCTGCTTATTAGCCGCTTGGTCAGCCATTTTCAATATTGTTTGACTTGTTCTTGTTTAGTTGCTTAAACTTAATTAAACTAATTTAATTTAACTAGCTTAGCTTAAATGTTAGCAGTTATATTTTAAATTACAGTAATAATGAAATTAAATTAGCCTTAGGGTGGCATGGTGGTGTAGTGGTTAGTGCTGTCACCTCACAACAAGAAGGTCCTGGGTTTGATCCCAGTGGCCGGTGAGGGCCTTTCAGTGTGGAGTTTGCATGCTCTCCCCATGTCCATGTGGGTTTCCTCCGGGTGCTCCAGGTTTCCCCCACAGTCCAAAGGCATGCAGGTTAGGCTAATTGGTGACTCTAAATTGACCGTAGGTGTGAGGGTTGTCAGCCCTGCGATAACCTGGCAACTTGTCCAGGGTGTACCCCGCCTCTTGCCCATAGTCAGCTGGGATCGGCTTTAGCTTGCCTGCAACCCTGTAGGACAGGATAAAGCGGCTATAGATAATGAGATGAGAGAAATTAGCCTTATTAACCTTTAGTTGCAACTAAGTCTTTGTTTTACGTAATGTGCCTTTTCACACTGAAACTGTACTTATTTTATCTTGCAATGAAACAGACAACACCGCCTTTTAACACTTAGTAAATTATAGTTAAGGGAATAGATTAGCTCTTTAAAATGTTATTGACACTTCAAAAAATACTTTAGTAAATATTTATGTTGAAATCAGCAAAAACCTAACCTAGAAACATGCAAGTCAACTAATACATTTCACCTTTAAACACATATAGCACCTTTAAATGTTGGTTGCACTTCAAAATCACTTATTTGTAAATTATATGTTGGAATCAATAAAGACTTTAACTTAGAAATATGTACATAACACCAGACCACTTTGCCCTTTTAGCACTTGTAGAGTCCCTTCAAGTTGGTGAGGTGATTCCACTTCTTAACATTTAACTTGTTTTACATGTGTTTCTTCTTGTTGGCATAACCACAAAATGCTCCTGAACTCCGTTTGCCACTTGCAAGTTCTGGAGGTGTATGCACAGCCTTATCTACTCGATGCTAAGTAGATAAGGCTGTGCATACACCTCCACCTTTTGCTAAGCAAATGGAGTTTGTATGTTCTCCCTGTATCTGCATGGGTTTCCTCCGGGTGCTCCAGTTTCCCCCACAATCCAAAGACATGCAGTTAGGTTGACGTGGGGCGGCCTTGGGCTGAGGTGCCCTTGAACAAGGTACCTGACCCCTGACTGCTCCCCGGACGCTCTGGTGTGGCTGCCCACTGCTCTGATTGTGTGTGTGTGTGTGTGTGTGTGTGTTCCCTACTTCAGATGGGTTAAATGCAGAGGATGAATTTCACTCTGCTTGAAGTGTGCATGTGATGAATAAAGGTTTCTTCTTTTTTCTTCTAAACAAATATGAAGGAAGATATTGCGAACAAATTATTTTGACCTTTTTGGTGACCTTGACCTTGATTTTGACCTTGTCTGTGAACATACTTGGTCAGTAAACATGGTTCTGATTCTCTGCTGCTCTCAGCCAATCAGAACACACTGTACTGCTCTCAGCCAATCAGAACACACTGTATTGCTCTCACACCGTACTGCACAATTGTTACATTCTTACAGCATGATGATATAGTGGCTACCCGCCTCTATATGAAGCAGTAGCCACAAAAACTTTGACCTTACACCGTAGCGGGCGAGGTAATAAAATGATATATCTGACTTGATGCAGTCTGACATTTTGTTTTTCTCTATTATATACATTTTGTATATATGAGCTGATATCCTAGTTGTAGAATAGCCAATCAGACACATGATTGCTCATATCCAGTGAATGTGGATGGAATAACGTGATATTTTGGATTTTTTTCATCATCGATAGGCGATACTCCTTAATCAACGATTAACTGTTAACCAATAAGAAAATGTAGGCCTATTTGGAATGCATGAGTGACTGTGACACCAATACAAAAAGTGCGTGAGAAATTGGAAGTGTTTTATGATTTTTTTGAAGTGTAAACAATTCATAACCTGTGTAAATAATTAGCAAGATGTTGCCAGACTTTGCAATGAACAAAACAGGTTAACAAAACGAAACAAACAGCTAATCCTCCAGCGCCAAGTGCACTTAACTGGTAGGTCCGGCAGCCTCTGTCTCCCGTGTTGGAAAATATTGTAAACTCAGACCTATTAAAATGAACAGCAAGTCGGCACACTTTCTAATCTTGAACTATGATAAGAGTTCTGTAACAAAAACCAGCTCCGCTATCGGTTATATTAATTTAATTAACGATCAACAGCCAACGTTTTAACAAAACGGAAAGTTCTATCATTCTCACATCTAAAAAAAAAAACTATAGGCTATTTCAACCCGGACAACTTGTTTACTGATTTTTATTCAGAAATGTTATTGACATGCTGTCAGGTTAGTCTTGTGTGCACTGTATTTACTGTGAGACCCATGGAGGAGAATGCCAGCTCAGATGGCACCGATGTCCCTGATATGCAAAGGTAACGCCTAGCTAGAGTGGCCAGCCTCGGGAAACATGTCTGATTAGCCGTACACCAGTCGAGAGGATTCGTATGCAATGAGCGGGATTGTGTCTCTATACGTTTTGTGTATTTTTGTCATTTTTTTTCTAATTAACCGTTTAACTGATCTTATTATATGGCTTTGATAGTACGCGCGCTCTGATTGGCTGTTTGGCGGACAAGATTTTCTTGTAATGACCGGTCATTATGAAAACCTTTGTCGTCATCACGTGCACTTTGATAATGACCGGTCATTATGAAAACGTTTTTAGTCATC
>JAPEKM010000011.1:4287083-4298754 GCA_027575975.1 Cathorops multiradiatus
GCGTGTGTTCACTGCTTCAGATGGGTTAAATGCAGAGGATGAATTTCACTGTGCTTGAAGTGTGCATGTGACAAATACAGGTTTCTTCTTCTTCTTAAAGGATGTTTTCAGAGAAAATTACTGCACTCGTTCAAAAATCAGGAGGCTGGACGAAATTTATTTCATGTACATCTTTTGAAACGAGGCCTCAGCTTCCTTTTTACACCAAAACATTTTTATTTCTACATCCGAGACGCCAGACTTTCTCGTGCAGCTCGTCCAATTTGGCTTTTCCTTTTCCTGAGACTTGACACAAAGGAAAAAAAAAAAAATAGGAAAAAAAACATACAATGTCAACCAATAGTAGCTCACGTAAGCAGGCTTAATGATCGATTGGCAGAGCAGTGGATGAAGCGCGGCGCGGATCTGCAGCGTGCTGTTCAAACTGCTCATTCATTAAAACATGCTCTTCCTTATTGATTTTGGCTTAAGTAATGAGAAAGCTTATCCAAAAATCTTTAGCGTTTGGGCTCAAGTTAAGGAAAATCAATGCCACCGTTTCCCATTTGAACAGCAGATGTGAGTTTTATGTACAAAAGATAAGATAAACCCAGAATCGGATAAATCGATATGCGTTCGGGTAAAAATCACACGCAGTATCCAGCCTGCGAATGGAAATCGGAGTTAATTTAAGCCAGATGTGAATAGATCAAGGCCAAGCAGTAGATTCACAGGTTTCCTCCAACTGGTCAAGCCTGAACATCTGGAACAGTCGAATATATTGAGTTGTGATCATGAACCACGTTCCTGCAAATCTAAATTTAGTTCCAACCACATAAACACATGATTTGATCAATTAACCATTATTTTCATTAACAGAGAAAATAAACGGTAATTTGTTTTTTACATCAGAACCTTTTTTTTTTATGGGGGGGGCATCACACCTGCAATATTAAAAAAAAACACAGCTGCAACTTGGCATTAGATTTAAAAATCACACATCAAAATGGACCAGAGGGCGGGGCTTATCTGATTGACGAGATGGGGACCTGGGAATTCCTCCTCCTCCTCCTCCCCTTCAGTGCCACCATGGCGAAGGCTGAGCTACGACACTAAGCTTCATTTCCCAGGGATCGTTTCCGCCCTCATTAATATTCATCCTGGCCTGATTTGGCGTACACGTGCAACATGACAAGGTTTTGATGTACATCATGTCTCGTGTTTTAACGCTGCATTTCCTGGTGCACACACACGCTGAAGAATTTCTCTCGTCAGTCTTCAAACCTTCAAGAATGACACACAAGGCATAGAGACGTTACCCCCCACCACCGATCCCATCTTCCATCTCTTCCACCCCCCAATCTCAAATCATTCCATAGCGCAGGATTGGTTTATTCACATGTCAGGAAGAACCTGCCGAGAGAACATTAGTGGCTTTGGGTTGGTTTGTTCTTGTTTTTTTTTTTTTCCCGGAGAGCAAAAAGACGGTGAACAGCAACATGAATTCATAGATTTGGGTTTCTCATGTGATAATAAAATACAAACTTGAATCTGGTTACCTGATGTGAGACTTTTTTTCCCAAAAAATTTTATGATGCATATGAATTTAAAAAAAAAAAAAAGACTGACAACGGAGATGAATTCCTTCCAGGACCTCACAAGAGATATTTCCACCATAGGTTTCCATATTGTTTCCCCCAGGAGCTTACACAGCTAGTACAGGAACCATTTCAAGAATTCAGAAACACAAACTGGAGGTACCTTCTCAGGAACCCCAGAATGTTCAGCTCAGAAAACTCTTTTCACCAACCCAAAAACAAGTGCATTTCCACCATTTTTCAGGAGTTTATGCCTCAAAACTTTTCAAGAACCCAGAAACTCAAAACAAGCAGGTTTCCAGATCAGGAACCCAGAAACTTCTCAAGAACCCAGGACATCCAGGTATGTTTCTACTGCAGGAACCTTCTTCAGGAACTCACACAGCTGTAGCAGGTGCATCGTCACTCTAGGAACCTTTTCAAGAACCCACAAAACACAAAGCAGCCATGTTTCCACCACAGGTACCTTCTCAGGAACTCCAGGATGTCTACCTCAGTAAACTGCTCACCAACCCAAGAACAAGTGGCTGTCCACCATTGGTTTCCATTATTTTCAGGAGTTTACACCTTGAACCTCGAAACAACCAGGTTCCCAGATCAGGAACCCAGAACATCCAGGTACACTTCTACCAAAAGAACCTTCTTTGGAAACTCGCATCGCAGGTGCATTATCACCCGCAAACACAAAACAGGTATTTTTTCGCCACAGGTACCTTCTCAAGAACCCCAGGATGTCTACCTTACAAAGCTTGTGAAAGCATTTCCATCAATGTAACTTTTTAAGAATCTTGGACTTTACAACAAATGAGCGTTGGACTGCAGGCTTCCTGCTGATTTTGCACATCATTTCCAAGGTACTTTTTCAGAACCCATGAGCTTGGGTGTTTCTCCACCACAGGCACCTCAGACAGCAGGAGAAGTTTCTATTTGAGAAATCTTTTTCAAGAAATACAGAAGTGACATGTTTCCACCATGGATACCTTCTCAGGAAACCTGGACCATCCATGTGTGAATTCAGGAACTCAAAAACAAGCCCATGTCCACCACAGGTGAGTTTTTAAGAACCCAAGAACTTAAAGCAGGCCTGTTTTCACTGCTAGATCACTTGAGGATTCCAGGAACACCAGAACATTTTCAGGAGGAAAAAAAAAACAAAAAAACATGAGAACTTGTGCTGATTTTAATTGCTGGGCCGCAGTTCTTGGGTTACATTTAGTCCTTTCCTGGGCCAAAGCTGTTACTTCTGCGCTAAAGAACACGGAAATCATGTGCCAACTTATGTGCTAAACAGTTAGCGCTCCTTTCCAGGTTCAAGCCAAAGCATGATTAAAGTAAGTTTGCTCCGAGACATTAGGATCACTTTTAAAGTAAATCACTTAGACTAATGCGAGGCCTTCCAATGCCACTTCATCTTTTTCTTCCCGTCCTATACGCATGACCATATTCAGAGTTAATCTGTTTTCCTCCTCTACTTAAATCGGACACCTCCATTTGCAATTCGGATGAGATGGATTGCAATTAGAGGCCAGATCATTTTACGAACACAATCAGACAAGGGCGCAGGATTGACGAATCAGCAAATCTGACGAATTATCTTTTCATGGCAACGTGCTCCCATTAGACCATGTTGGTGTGCTTTTTAGCCTCTAATGCGCGGACCTCCAGCTCGGGTTCCAAGCGCATGTTGCTATTAGTGAGCGTAATGGACACTTCTTATGCAAAGTAGCCAGAAGTGAAGGCGACATGGTAGAAATGGGATTAAAATATTGCAACCTCCAAGATTTGAGTCAGACAGCAATCTCTCGCTCGTTCCCTCCCTCCCAGACCCTCTCTCTCTGACCATCTGGCTGTCTCTCTCTCTGGCCCTCCGTCTGTCTCTCTCTCTCTCTCTCTGACCCTCCGTCTGTCTGTCTCTCTCTCTGACCCTCCGTCTGTCTGGCTGTCTCTCTCTGACCCTCCGTATGTGTCTCTCTCTCTCTCTCTCTCTGACCCTCTGTCTGTCTCTCTCTCTCTCTCTCTCACTCTGACCCTCCGTCTGTCTCTCTCTCCCTGACCCTCCGTCTGTCTGTGTGTGTCTCTCTCTGACCCTCCGTCTGTCTGTCTCTCTCTCTCTCTCTCTCTTCATAAAGCAGACACTTAATCATGTTTCCTTTTTACCATGATGCTGGAAACCTGCTTACCTCAAAAAAAACAAAAAAAACCTGCATTACAGCCTTCTCCAAAAATATTGGCACCCTTCACCTGAAAAACAATTGCATAAAATTCTAAACTGGGTTTCGGTGGGGTGGGGGACACACCGACACCGTAGACTCCTTCATAAAAGGTGAAATAAAACAAATCATATATAAAGACCATATCAACACCCTCTCCCCCATCTGTTTATGGAGCATCCAGCATAAGCAACACAAATCCCTTTCAATGAGCCGTTACTATAGAAACCGTCTAAACTGCTGTTACTATACAGCATCTCAACATCGTGATAAATTACATCATGATAGACTTTAAGATATAACTGATACCATGATTTAAATTTTAGCAGAATTTATTTACTTCAAGTAGAAAGTAAACAGAAGGAGATGATTGGATGTTAAACTTAATTTTTTTTTAATGAAATACAATTTTTTTTTTGTAATTCTTTTGTTAGTGTTAAATATTGGTTTTTTAAGTCATTTTTAAATATTAAAAAATTGTAGACATTAAAAGTCCCATAGAACCTTGTTTTTTTTTTATTTATTCCTGTATCATAGATGTAATCAAGAATTGTGAAACAATATTTATCACACCCACACACACACCCACATTTCTGACCAATCAGAATCCAGAATTCAAGTTAAATTGTGCACAAAAAAGAAAATAAAGATAGGTAGTAATTGGTAGAAAAACAATATTTAAAGAGACAGATAATTAATTCTATTAAAACCATTATTATTTAGGGTTTGTAATTTGCGTTCGAAATGTCTGAATGGAAATAAGAGTAAGAAGGGTGTTGTTTCATGGAAATGTAATTAACAGAACTAGAGCGGCGGCTCCAATTATCGACACCTTAATGATCTTTTGGCCGTTGCAAAAGTAGAAAAAGGCTTTCAGTATGTAAATTGTGCATGAATAATTACTCGAACTTCTACTAGGAAAGGGGGGGGGGGGAGTTGATTCCCGATTACTTGGCATATCAGATCACGTGATACCATTCCACAATTACCGACACCTTTGTCCACAGTTATCGACATCCAGATTTTTTTTTTAAATAAATAAATCGGTATGTGGTAGAAGGATAAAGCAGCTAGAGATAATCAGATGAGATTTTATTTAAAATTTGTTTTCCATAGACTTGTATTCAGTACAAAATCTCTTATATAAATCTATGGATGTTGGCGTTTACGTAAATGAGGAAGTAATTCTAATGTTTGTAAAGAAATGAACTGATCATGTTTAACCTGCGTCAGAAAATCTTTGTTCCATTTTCTAAGCATTTTCATAGATCACATTTTGTTAATCATTCGTTGTTTGTATTAATTAATAGTTTTGTAGTTTACCAATTAACATCAACAGGAAATTGAGATTGTAACCGCATGAAAATCCAGTCAAAGGTCGCATCTCATTCCTCGAACCAAAATATAAAATGTCTCCTGATATTGTAATATGTGGTAGATATTTAAAACAAACTGCAAAAAAAAATCATTCATTAAAAAAAATTCTGAATGGAATAGAAAAATCTGAATATTTCAAGCACGTAATGTTTAATATGCTCAGAATTTAATTCTGCTCTAATTATATTCATTGCAATTGGATTCCAAATACTCTATAAACATTCCATTCTGTTATGAATCAGAAAAAAAAAAAACATTACTAAAAATCACAGCACTTTCATTTTTTAAAAATACTTCATCTACTTCAACAATGCTCCACAAAGATGGATCCAGAACAGTTGTAAACATCCCTTAATTCCACAGGGTGTCGATAATGGTGGACACCGGTGAAAGCGATCATTATTATCAACACCTCACGTGACTTCTCAAACATGCGTTTCGATACAAAATGGCGGCTGTCAAATGAAAGGGCAAGAAACAAAGTATGTTTCGACGACGAGATCATGAAATATCGGTGAATTTGATCAGTAAAAAACATGTCCATGATCTTTCCACCATGCTTACCTGCGATGAGAACGTCCGGGTTTTCTGAAAAATTACCGATCGTGATGATAAAATTCCATCTCTGGTAACGAGCTGTCATCAGACGACAAGATCAAAGGGTAAGGGCGGGCCTTCCGGTTGATTAATTAACCAATAATAACTGTTGGAACTGAAACTCACCTTTGTAAAATTGTTTATGGGTAAATCGGAAAAGGTGTCGATAATTATAGACTGTCGATAATTGTAGCCGCCGCTCTAGTATTATTTTTTTAAATAAAATACTTAGGTTTAGTCATGACTAGTAATTGCGTTTGTTTGGTTTTTTTTTTCCAGAAAAGGCAGTTTAACACCATAAACCGATATCAATATTTTACTGATGTTGCAAACTTTCCAAGAACTTTTTTTTGTGCGTGTTGTAAATTATAAATAAATAAATAAATAAATAAATAATAGCACTCAAGTTTGGATTTCATCATTAAGAAATTACATTACAGACTGACTAGATTGCTGATCCCCCCCCCAATCATTTTTTGTAAAATGTTTAATTTCCTCAAGATTAAAGATTCTCTTCTTTTCAGTGTTAAAAGTGCAAAAAAAAAAAAGTTTTACAGTCTCTAACGAGCACTTGCTAATAAGATAAATATATTACTTGAAATCGCAGCCCATGGTGCCTCAATCATCTTTCAGCTTGATGAAAATTACGGTGTCTATTTAGATGCAAATACAAATTAGCTCTCGTTGTTGCGCAGATTAGAGAGAGCTCTTAGCGAAAAAACAAGAGTGTCTCTTCTAAAGAGGGCATCTGCGTCTCAATCCGCTCTCGAGATCCTGCCGGGAAAAAGAGCGACGGAGTGACGTGAAGAGTGCAAGATGGCAGTGCCACAGGAAAGCTGGAACCGTGATGAGCTTGAGAGAGTCCCAAAAGGCCACACAATGGATTAATTAGCGGGTGAGTGGCACCTCTCGGAGGACGTCACGACAGCCAGGAATTACCGTCAATAAATAAATAAGATGTGGGCCAGCTGATGACGTTGGAGTGTAAATGATATTCGCGCCTCATTACAATTACGAGGTACACAAAAGGGAGTCATTAGCGGCATTATGAGCTCATTTAAATGCAGCGAACAGACATGTGACATGTTGGCAAAACTCCAAGCTTTGATCCTGACGCACGAGCACATCCGAGTACACGACGCGTTGCCAAGGTTAACGAGATTATCATGGTTATTTGCATATTTAATTACACTCCTTGTTAAGGATAAGTGCTGTTTATTCAATTTGCTCTGTTTTCTTCCTGGAACCTTTTCAATAAGGCTCAGTGAGCCAGATTGGCAGCACGTGTGTGTGTGTGTGTGTGTGTGTGTGTGTGTGTGTGTGTGTGTGTGTTAAAATTAACATGCATTCATCAATTTATTACAACAGATGCTAACAATCAGGTGCTATCTCTCAACATCTCCTCAATCTTTCATTAATATGATTCCATTTTAGCATAATTACCCGGGTGCCAGCTCGAGTCTCATGCCAGCAGGCCGACAAAGTGGAAATGTTCACGGGATTCTCATTTTTAAAAAAGGCCACGTTCTTAAAAATTACGCATTTTCTCATTAGCCAAAGGCTACTGGACTTATAAATTATTAACATCTTTACAAAGGAACATTAATCAGTTATAAAGATGTAAAGAAATGAAACACGGGGCATGGCACGGGCTTTTTCGTATTAATATGCAGACATGTGGCAGCACTCCCGCTTCCCGATCAATACCTTCCTGATTAATTTGGACAAATTGCCCGACGACGTGATCTTGGTACGGGCTGGCCGACTCGTTTGTTTTGGCTTGGCTTTAATTTTTCATAACACGCTGGGAAAGATCACCTTTCCAGCGCCGAAAACCAGAGCATCATAAAACGCACCTCGAGGGATCGGCGCCGAGCGGACGCACGCAATTGGTTTGAACCTCGTGGCACTCAAATTTGTTTTTAATGCATTTTTAAAGTTTTATTGGCATTCAGGTGCACATGGGGAATAGAACTCATCCATTCAAAGTGTTGACCGTGTTCTTCGTATTAACAGATGAAGCAAATCTGCTGCAACATTCGGTTACGAGTCCAGGCACAAAGTCTTACGAAATAACGGCGAGCCTGAACTGCAGGCAGAGACGCCACGAGTGAAGTATTATGAAAAATTAAGCAGGAGGAAAAGAACATTTTCATTTCACCCACCAGACACGACTTCTCACAGAGCCAAAAAAAAAAATTAAAAAGCACTTAAAAAAAAAAAAATGAACTGCTGTATCAAACTATTTGGAGGCGGGCTATGAGCCCCTTCCCCCCACCCCCACCCCTCATGCAAAATTACAGGACGTTTCTGAACCTGGAAATCTTTAGCCCAATTTTCAGGCGAAGCAAAACTGGTTGTCGTCATGGCAACATTATTCGGCTGCTCTTAAAAAGATAACTGAGAAAATCGAGAGTTAAGGATGGTGAAATCTAATCATGACAGCTAGTTTACTGGTCGGCTAAAGTTAGAGATGGAAGGGCATTTGGGATACGAAGACATGGGGGCATTCCCAAATACAAGGTTCTGAATTTTTTTTTTGGCTACATAAATAAAAGCTCATGCTACAAAACTGTTATTAAATATCATGTGAAGACTTGCACTACAATAAATAAATAAAAAGACAAATAATAAAAGGTGTCAAAGAAAGATGTCAAAACAGCCCAGAACAGAGATGACAACCTGTTGAAAACCAGTCACTGCTCATCTCCTGTCTACTTCCTGGTTCATTTATTCTATAAAGCAAGTGTAAAACGCGAAGTCTTGCCATTCCCTCCAGTTATGCAAGTTCTAAGCGGTATTTTCCCCTTTGCCTCGACTATTTTGTTACACTGATTGACAGCAAAATCTGCCATCGCTCTGAAGGGAGCAGAAGGAGGCGTGGCCAGATGTACAGCCGTGGCCAAATGTTTTGAGACGGATACAAATTTTGGTTTTCATAAAGTTTGCTGCTTCAGCGTTTTTAGATCTTTTTGTCAGAGGTTTCACGTTTCAAAGGCTTTTATTGACAAATACATCAAGTTTATGCAAAGAGTCAATATTTACAGTGTTGATCCTTCTTTTTCATGACACCTATAATTCACCCTGGCATGCTGGGACAAATCCTGACTGATGGAAACCCATTCTTGCATAATCTCCAGTGCTTGGAGTTTATCACAATTTTTGGGTTTTTGTCGGTCCAGCCGCTTTTTGAGGACTGACCACAGGTTCTCGACGGGATTCAGATCTGGGGAGTTTCCTGGCCGTGGACCTGAAATTTCACTGTTTGTTTTGTTCCCTGAGCCATTTAGTGATCACTTTTGCCTTGTGACATGGTGCTCAAGAACTTCAAGGAGAGGGGTTCGATTGCTGCGAGAAGGCTTCAGGGTGCCCAAGAAAGTCCAGCACCAGTAACGGCGCTCTGCACACGCACACTATGCACTGTGCGTAGGGCACCAAAAATCTGGGTCGTGAAAAATCATCACAAATTAGTCGAGAAAAAAAGGTTGATCTCCTGCTGTGCGGCCCTCTTCCAGACACCTGTGTAGACATGGCCTAGAAAAGGCATCATGAGTCGGGGGCAGAAAAAAGAAGAGACAGCAAGACGATGCTCGCGCGTCGCTTGCCGGTAAGACAATGTCTTAAATTAAAAATGTTAGTTTTGTAGCCCTTGCGCGTGACTATGCTCATGCCAGGTAATCAATGGGGCAGGAACATTTAAGTGGTCTGGCTGTCATCAGCATCAATGCGGATGTGGCTCAGAAACTGTCATATGATGACCTGATAGCTGATTTTGCAGCTAGGAAATGCAGATGTGTGCCTCTGTAGGGCCTCTGACAACTGATGGTTGTGAAAATGTCTGTAACATAGTTCTATAGACCTTGTGCGCCTAACGTCACGCGTGACGTCACGGACACGTGTTTCCGGGTTACACGGGATGCTGGGTATCACGCTTTCGCAAGTTTGATAGGGATACACACTGTCGTCTTCTCAACCTGTGCTGAATCCCTGGATGTCACAGCAAAAAATCGCTATAGAGGTAAGATTGCTTTCTTAGGGGTCGACCCATATATCATTAGTAAAAGTGAAACTAAATCTGCGCTTGATTGTTCAAGTAATGAGCTGCTAGACATAAGTTACCCCGATGCATATCACTATCTAATCAACACGCCAGGGGGTTACAGTGGTCGGTCACGAAAAGCCTACAAGTCACTAGAAGCTTATAGATATTTCTCCTCAGAATGGGTACGGAATGTGATAGTTCATATGCATGAAAAGCGTTTTGTATACTTGTATTGACTAAATTGGAATGGACTCACTGTTGCAGCCTCTCAGTTCGTGAGGGCTCGTGGTGTCTCTCGGCTTGCATGGCTCGTGGTGTCTCGCGGTTTAGTCTCTCAGCTCGCGCGAGCTCGCGGTGTCTCTTGGCTCTCTTGACTCGGTCTCTCGGCTCGCGGTGTCTTGTGGCTCAGTCTCTCAGCTCACACATGCTTGTGGCTCGGTCTCTTGGCTCTCTCGGGCTCATGGTGTCTGGTGGCTCGTCCATGGCTCACGGCTCTCTCGGCTAATGGTGTCTTGCGGCTCAGCCTCTCGGCTCACGCGCCATGGTCTCGATGTGTCGATCATATGCGAGCAGGATGGTGTTATTGTGAGTGGCCACTGAGCATGTATGGCAGGTCTGGGAGAAGTCTGCTCACACATAGCAGCAACACTTCTTCCTCTGCTCTTGATCAGCAGGTAACCAGGGTAAGGGAAATTTAATGGATGAACATTTTATACTCTGTGTTCCTGTGTGTTGAACTCAAGTGAAAGAAAGTTGTTTTTTCCCCTTTCTGTGATTGCCTTTCTCTGATGTTGGTGGTGATAAGCAGAGGGGCCTGAGTACTCCCTAACTACGCATCTGCCTGCACATACCAGAGCATTCCAGGTGCATGAACTAACAAAGCTTTATAGAAAATCTTGAGCCAATCACGTGAAGACACAAGCAGTAAGCGAACGCCTTTAGAGTATATAGATAACAGCCACTAAAACACAACTAAGAGAGCGCGTGTGACTCTCGGCATCATCAGAAGTGATGTCTTCTTTTTCTTCTTCTCTTTCCTTTCCTATTTTTATATGTCTGTTCTATATGATTGATCATAATAAAAACTGAAAAGACAACTGCTAAGCATTCTGAAGTGTTTATTAGAAATATCCATTACAATTTGGCATCTCCTGGGTGGGCCCTATGTGATCCTCAGATGATGGAACACTCCCAAGGCTACGGTGCGGAGCTGAGAACCTGGATAAGAGACCAGACTGTCAGGGCTCACCAAACCAGTAAGTGATAACTTTGCATTCTTGTGTAAAGGAATTAGTGGAAACAATATTTAAAGACTGATACAAGAGACGGACAGAGATTTGTTCTAGTCAATGAAGACTGATACAAGAGATGGACAGAGATTTGTCCTAGTCAATGAAGACTGATATAAGAGATAAACAGAGATTGTCCCAGTCAAGGAAGACTGATATAAGAGATGGACAGAAGTTTGTCCGAGCCCATGAGGACTGCTAAGCTGTGGTACCATCAATATGTTTGCCGAAATGGATAAAACACAATTTTGAGACAATAAACTGCGAGTAGTTTATTGGGTTGTGTAAGAGAAATATCTGCCTAAGTGATGACTGGGTAATGGCTCACCTACTTGAGAGAGGGAAGTACGGGTGCGTGTCTCGACAGACTCACGTTCAGCAATTTTGTAACTGGGAAAGAATTGAATCTTGCTCCCTTTGTCCTGTGTGGACAACTGGTCCATCAGAGGAATGGGAAAGAGAGGTTTGATCACGAAGTCGCAAAGACACACCGGTGTGCACACAAAATATTGATGAATTAACAGAGTACTGTCCTCCTCCAAATTCTGAAACAGAGAAATAGATTTTGTACACATGCGT
>JAPEKM010000011.1:4397494-4399994 GCA_027575975.1 Cathorops multiradiatus
CCCAAAAAAAAAAGGTTCAAACTTGTCATGATCTACAGATGAGTAAAACACACTGTTACATCACTGTGCTGCTCTTACAGGAAAATAATCAACAACAGAATGGTGCGATGAAGCGGAGTTACTGTTACCATTTCGAATTGATTATTTACCTACCGCAGCATGTACTGAAGTATTTTATTCTTCTTACATGACAGCGATTTACCAACAATTTCAGTTTTTTATCTATTAAAACAATGTCATACTTTAAAAAAAAATAAAATCTGTTTATAGTTCCATTTAATGTTGTGGAATATTAGTGAAACAAGTCATTACAGCTTACCATGTTACTGAGAAACTCCTCCGTCCTGAAGACGTTCCCACTGTTACAAAAAGCTGACACTGGAGACTCCTTACGCTGTCCGAAACGGGTACAGTAGGAGTTCATTTCTGACCCCCAAGGTCCAATCTGCACTAATGTACCCCCATTACTGGATCATTATTGGACCTCAGGGTAACAATGTAGACCTTTTAGGGCCAAAAAGGTTCATATATGTTCCCAAGCAGTATATAAAGGGTACAAATACGTACCTTAAAGGGTACTGATCCAGTGTCAAGCTGTTGTACTCCTAAAGGTACAATAATGTACTTTATTTTCTAAGAGTGTATATAAATGTTGTATAAATGTCTCTTTACAGAAAACATAGCTGTAGCTGTTTCTGTAGAATTAGAATGAGCTCATTAATAAACTAATCATATAAATGAAAAGGAATCAACAACTTCTAACCAATCAGAGGTTTAGTCACTCCTCGATTCTGATCACTATAATCACATGATGTTGCTTTTCTACATAATCCATAATTCTTATATATTTTTTCTCCCTGGGGGTGGAGCTTGATAAAATACCTGTCCACTTAGAATTATTTGACACTCTCAGGGATAATCCGGAGTATGCTAAATCCATCATGATAAATCCAGATTACAATTTAATCACATCCAAAAGGGGATAGAATGTCAAATTAAAAGTGGGTGAAATTAACGGTGTGACGTCTCTGAACCTCTGCAAGGTAAAGACACTGTGATGAAAACAATACCGACAAGAAAATCATAGAAAGAGATAGAAACCTAAACAGACAAAAAACAAACAAGAACAAAGATGGAACAAGATTTTACCATAAAGCCCCAAAAATACACTATGACCCTGGATGACGGTTTATTTTGTCCAGTTTGGAAAAATTTGGTATGGTTATAAATAATTAGTATTGAATACAGAGGTGATTAGAGAAAATCGCGTGCACTGATTGGTCGAGAAATTTGAACTATTTCTGGATAATCACCTCGAGCAACTCGGCAAAACGGTGGCCAATCGCTACGGTGGTAAGTGAGGAGGAATTACAGATGATGAAAGAAAATGCCGTTCCTAAAAGCGCTAAAGATGCTCCGAAGTTTGGTCTAAAACTATTCGAAGGTAAGGTGGGATTGGGATTTATTTTATCGATTTAAAAACAAAGGATTTTATGTGACTCGGCGTAGATAAGTGACACAAGTCTGCGCTGCAAAGTTGTTACATTCGCATACCGATTTTGAAAATTGAAATATGATTTATTATTTATTTATTTTTTAAAATAATCACCTGCGTATTTATACTAAAACAATTATCCGCCTCAGTGAATATTGATGAATAATAACCTCAACTTCATCTCAGTTATCATTCACGTCACCTTCAGCGAATAATTGTAAATTAGTGGCTCCTCCATTTTTTTTTTTAATTACCAACCAAAGTGACATCAGTCCCGCCCACTTGATTCCTATTGGCTCTTGGCAGAAGTCTAAGTCTCCGTCTTTCACGCGTTTTGTGTCGTTTAAAATTGTAGCAGAGTTTTATTCTCACAAATTACTGTAACAGGGGGTTAAAAATCATACACGTTCGCATCGCTTTGTACGCAACATCATATTAAATCATATGAAAGAGAGACGGCTGTGTGTGTGTGTGTGTGTTTTTTTAAAGGAGACCCAGAAATGGTTTGCAGATACAGTTTTTAATGTATCACAACAATGAGCAACAAACATACTTGATGAACTATTTCCAGAAGAAGTTGTTCAAATACCATCTACAATAAACGTCATTTCAACTATGACAACAGGTCTGTGACAAAATAAAAAAGTTCCAAAACCATGTTATTTTTACCGTAATACGGTACAGCTGAGACCTCAAACATTACAGTAACAAAAACTAATGAGACTACTCTCTATATATAAAACATCAATAACATTTTTGGTTTAGTTTATTTAAAGTTTTAGCCATAGGGGCTTCTTTTTTATTAAAACCTCAGGGTGCATTTCCTGTGTTACCCAGGCGTTGTAGAGTACATATTGTGAAGAATATGATTGCGCCGTGTGATGATCCCTTTGATATCCAGAAGAAAACAATCCTAATTTCAACCTTTAGAAGGTGTCCTCTTTTGCTTCACGCTATCGATCCGTAAAAAGTTTTTTTTTTCTTTTTGGCTGCTGTGCAGTTGTG
>JAPEKM010000011.1:4404994-4411883 GCA_027575975.1 Cathorops multiradiatus
TGAAGTACTGCTCGCTATCTTTGCCAGAGAAACTTAGGGCTGGGCTCACCATATTGAAGGGGAATCTGTCTTCTATTATGTCAGAGATTTGTGCTATATGCATTTTATTCTCACCCAATTTTTCCCCACCATTGGCTGTGAGGTTCTCCACCTCATTATTGATCTCATCTCCGGTTGTTGCATCACTTATAGCTGTGTTAATTGATGAAGTCTCATCAAAATCTATCTTGTTATCGCCTGAGACTTCTGCAGAATTCATATTAAGCCCTTCAATCTCATCACTGTTTTCTGCTTTTAAGGATGAAGGGCACAAAAAGTTTTTTAGCTGTGCCTCAGATGATTTGACTGGCGTGGAGGATGCAGCTGGAAGCTCGTACTCATTTGCCTCAGTTTTTGGTGGCAGTGGTGGATACTCCATGAAATTGTATTTTTGTGGGCTTTCAGCTCCCTCATCCTGAGGCATCATCGGGCTTGGAGGCAAACTAAAGCCTGCTTGTTTAGCCTCGTGCCAATGCCGCGAGCGTATGTGGCTGTCAAGGGCCGACTTAGCCTTGAAGAGTGCCCTGCAGAAAGGACACTTTTTATGAGTTTGGGAAGGCCCAACTGCTCTAAATTGACCCTTTCTTTCTCTGGCACGGGTATTCTGAAACCAGACTTGAACTACTCTTTTCTTCAGTCCCACTTCATGGGCAATATGATCTAACATTTTTCTTGTTGGGTTAGAATCAAGTAGATACTTGTCATAAAGAATCTCAAGTTGCTCTGGCGTTATAGTGGTTCTCAGACGTTTGTCTCTGTGTTGGTCATCGCCCCCATTTCCAACTTCTTTATCATTTGGGCCATCCTCTTTATCATCTAATTTACGTTTTAAGGAACTAGAGCTAGTAGCAGAGGCTAGGCCAGATCCACTCTGTGATGGTATCTGGGAAAGTGCTCCGGATAAAAGCTGACTTGTCATTAGAGGGTTATTGGGGTCAAATATCATGTAAGGCATATCCAGTGGCCTTTCCAAGAACTGCGAATGCAAGAACTGGTTTTGAGCTGCAAGGAAATGCATATGCTGATGTTCCTGCCACAATTCGACAGTTGGAAAAGCTATCTTGCATTGGTCACACTGATACTGTAACATTTGAGGAGGGATGTTGTTGGTTAGTGATGATAGTGCAATGGAGAGAGGACTGGATGGGACAGCTGCAGACTGAGGTTGGGAGTGCGGTCTCGTCATTTGTGACTGAGGCATTTTCTGTGGAGGAGGTTGAGGGGTAGAAGCTTTAGACGGTCGTGGATCGGCTACTACTTTTGCTGCTTGTGAAGGGGCATTCTCAGTCTGCTTTGACTTCTCACTGGGGATCTCAGGTTTGGGCGAAATTTTTCCTACTTCAGGTCGAGGTGATGGCATTAGGGGGGAGCTGGAGCCAGAGCTGCTTGCTGTGACAATGGCTTGTTTACTCAACTCTGCTTGCTTCATTATGCTCTGCTCGTAGTTCTCTGGCATCTCCTCAGAGTGGTTTTCATCTCCACCATCATCATCTTCATCTTTGTAACACTGCTTCTTTTGGTGGGTTATCAGGTCAAATATTCGAGGGTAAATAACATTGCATTTCTTACACTGGTACTGCATGTTGCTGGTTCGGATATAACGCTCGTTTGTAAGTTCTTTCTTTTCACTGTCCTTGGTGTCAGCCTGGTTTTCGTAAGTCTTTCTTGC
Source organism: Cathorops multiradiatus (assembly GCA_027575975.1). NCBI lineage: Eukaryota > Metazoa > Chordata > Actinopteri > Siluriformes > Ariidae > Cathorops > Cathorops multiradiatus. The sequence continues at coordinate 4,406,703 of JAPEKM010000011.1, forward strand.
CTTTTGGCGGGCATTTTGGAACCATACCACAATCACACGTGTCGGCAGGCTGAGAACTGTAGAAAGCTGCTCAATCTCATCATCTTTTGGGTAAGCATTTGTATCAAAGAAGTCTTGGAGGACTCTGAGTTGGTAGTCTGTAAATCGAGTTCTTGAGGATCTCTTGTTCATGCTCGTGTCAGTCTTATAGAATTCTAGTGCATTCATCTGGGATTCCACTCTGATATCCTCCAGTGTGGTCAAGGGTGGAATGCTGAAATTGTAAGGAGAGTCTTTGCTTCTCTGCCTCTCTTTGAAGAGAGTGTTGCGGAACCAGTGTTTGATTACTTTCTGTGGAAGGCCGGACTTCTCTGCCATTTCTTGTATCTGATCTTCATTAGGGGAGTTGTTGATATCAAAGTAAGCACGGAGGATTTTCAGCTGATCGTCTGTGATTCTGGTGCGAGGACGCTTGAACTGGGATTGCCGCAAGAAGTTTGGATCCAGTCCCAGTTGCTGTTGACATAACTGTGTGAGATCAGAAGATAAAGAGTCCATTGCTGGAAGCTGTAGTGCAAGCTGTGGGGGTAACCCAGGATGTTGTACAGACTGCATCATTAATGGTGGGAAAATCGGCAAGTCAAGAGAGACAGGAAGCTGCACTTGTGGAGGTGCACTGGGTGGCGGAGGTGGTGGAGGAGGGGGTGGAGGTGGCGGTGGTGGAGCTTGTATAGGTGCTGGAGAGGGTGTTGGTGCCTTTCCTACTGTAGTGGTGGCAGGAAGATTGGTTGCTGGAGCTGGGGGTGCTGGAGGTGGTGGAGGTGGTGGTGGTGGCGGCGGCGGCGGAGGAGGGGTCTCTGGAGAAGGTGGATTTATGGGATAGAGCTTATCATATGCCTCTCTGTACTGCTGTGCAAACTTCTCCAGCTCCACATAGGGAAAGAACTGACCATGCACATGTTCTTGGTGGCTCTTGAGGATTAACATATTCGAGAAGAACTTTCCACACATACCACACTCTAATTTGTCATTTATTTCTTCCTCTCTGTTCTTTTTCTGGCATTTTTGCCTGTTCTCATTGTACTGAATTACCAGTTCAAAACCAAAGTTTTCTAGTAAGGCTTTAGCAGCATTACCCCTGGCCCCAGAAATGATGCGTGGCGGAGGAATTAAAGGTTCGGAGAATTTAGGCTTTTTGGAATCCTTATTTTCTTTATTGTTATCAGGATCATTGACATTCTCTTGCTTTGCTTTGTTGTCTTGCTTCTCCATGGGCTCTTCCAGCTCTCTGGACAGCTGAACCTCTGACACGGAAATATGATTGGGCTCTGGCTTCGGCTTGTGGCTCTGCTGTTGGGCTTTTTGTTGCTGCTGTTGCATCTGAGAAGGTTGCTGCTGAGCTTGTTGCTGAGAAAGCTGATGCTGCTGTTGGCCCAGTTGGTGCTGTTGCTGCATCTGCTGCTTCAGATCCTCAAGGAATGACCCAGTCATGCCTGGCATCCCGAATGCAGCCGAATGCAATGCCAGCTCAGGGCTGATATTAAACTCAGTGCCAGGAATATAGAACGGGAAAAGGAACTGAGGTTGTTGGAATTGTAACAAAGCCTCTGGTGTCATTGGGAAGTGGGGGAAGAATGCTGGATTCAGGAACTGTGGCTGAAAGAAGGCAGCCTGCTGCTGAAGTTCATGTTGCAGTTGCATCTGAAGCTGCGCTGGTGACAGGGTGGATTGATGACTTTGCTGAACAGCGACATGATCAGTAGTTTGCTTCATGTTGACTTCTTTGGTATCTACGTTGTTCTCTTTGTTCAGTGATACTGGTAAGCTCACAGATTCTGTGTTTCCCTGACTGGCCGGAACAGGGCTGTTAGATGGTACAGAACCACTTCCATTTCCACTTCCACTACTGGAACTGCTGCTCGTTTCCAGTTTGGCAGTTCTTGCTTTAGTCTGATGAAGGACAGATCTCATATGAATCTCCAAGGTTGAGCTTTGGCTATAAGCAACATTACATATATTACATTTATACGGTTTGTTGTCAACATTGTTGCTGGTTTCCTGGGGAACTGGACTTGAGGCTTCTTGGAGAACTTTCTTTAGCTTATGCAAGTGCGAGACAGAGTTGTAATGAACGAGCAGAATGTTCTTTTGGGTAAATGACTCCTTACACACAGTGCACTTGTATGGACGAGATGGGTCTAGAAACTTCTCCATTGTGAAATTCGGACCTTTTCGAAAAGGTAAGGTCCGCTTTGGTTCGGAACCCATCTCATCAAGCAAGGAGCTGCTGTCACTTCCGGTAGGACTGGCCTTCCCTTCTTGGTCCAGCTCATCATCTTTATCCATTTCCTGTTCTAAGGCTTGTACTTCTTCCAGTGCTCTTGCTTCACTCTCTGTGATATCACCATTGAGGGGTAGACTTCCACACAGCTGCTGCACTTCAGCTTCACTAAGCTCAGGGTGACCGGTCTCCAGGTGCTTTCTGAGGGCGAGGAATGTCCTGAAGCTGCGCTGGCACAAACTGCACATCGTGGCTGCCCGAATGGCGTGGTATTGTGAATGTATCTGAAGCTTCTGTAATGTCTTAAATGCCAGGCTGCAGTGGTTGCAGCGATATTTATAGACATGACGATCAGAGACTGAGAGCTGCTGGCGTTTCTGCAGGTCACTCAGGTGTTCCTGCAGGGAATCTGGGCTCTTCCTGTCTTGGCCAGTGGCTTTTTTCCAGTCTGGAGCCTCAGCAGCCTCTTTTGGTGGCTTGACTTCCTCAATGGCAAGTTCAAGGTCACTTTTGTCTGTGCCTGTGCTATTTTTCAAATCCTTAGAGCTGTTTCCTGTTGGGGTAAAGAAATAAGGCATATATTAGAAGTCTCGTTGAGAGATTATCACTTTGACTTTCATAAGATTTTTTTTTTTAAATCTAATGTAATGCATGTAATCATTAAAAGGCTGCATGATGCTTACCCATGGACTTTCCAGATGCCTCAGATGAAGAGTTCATTACAGATGGAGCTTTGTCTTGTACAGGTGCAGGTATTAATGTATTATTTGGCACTGTAACATCCGGACCTGCCACCTGGAATAAATATCGGATAAATGCAGTGTCAGTAAAGCCACACCACAGCACCATAAACAGAAACCAACATAAATTAGTAAATGAACATTAACTGAATCTATTATAGATGAATGTGTTTGATTTAGATGAATTACTGGAATCTATGGTGCAGAAGAAATGTTTTGCGCAGTCAGATCTGTCAAACCCGACAGATTTAAATGATTTACGTACTGTCATAAGCAGCTTCTCCACGCAGTCTGGAGCCACACTGTGAAGGTGTGTGAGATGCAGCTGCAGGTGAATCTTGTTGCTGAGGACATCCTGACACAGGGGACAGGAAATGACGGGCTGCATGGAATGCTGGGACATGATGTGCAGCTGCAGACGGTTTGCGTCCTTGCTGCTGTAATTACAGTATGGACACTGCTGCACCTGCAATCAAAGCGTCCATCACGGCATGGTCAATATTTCACAATAGTTAAGCAGATACACAGTCTCAATTTCGAGACGTTCAAGAAATTTGCTAATGTCTTTAATTAGAAAAACGTGGTCGGAATTTCTTGCCGTAAGATTAGGAATAAAAAACGATGTGTATCTTTTGAAACTATGACCGACTCTCATTACAGGGAATAGTTTAAAGTGCTGTTTCCCACCACCTGTCTTAATGTAATCCATTTCAGAAATGTCTCAAAGTCCTGCAAGGCAGGATAATGCATTATAATTAAATTAGAAACACATATAATTTAATGCGATACAAATGCTTATAAGCTTCAACGTGAATGTAAAGACGGACCCATCAATTTAAACATGGGAAGCAGGAACTTACTTGCTCATTGGTAAGCGTCTTCTCCTCGACGGATCTGGGCCTCTTGGGTGGAGTGTCGTTTTCTTTCTCCTGTTGAAGTGCACGCTTTCCCACTGCCGCATTCTCCAGAGTTTCTTTAGCCAGTGTATTACCTCCTAAAAAAAGACAAAACACACACACACACAAAAAAAAAACCCAGCACATCAAAAGTCACACCTCACAAAAAATAATGACTTCATCATCATACTTGAGGCGGAGCTATTAAACATATAGCTCAAGGTGGCCGTTTAAAAAAAAAAGCAAAAAAATAAACATGTATAGGGCTTTGAGAAGTGAGGCCCAAACAAACACTGAACCATAAATATAAAAGAACAGAATGAACCCTGACTCATACTAATCTACTTTATTGCCAGCGCTGCAATATAAAAAAAAAACAAAAAAAATAATAAAAAAACCCCAACAAAAACAAAGACCATAAAAACAGGCCAAGCAATTCCAGCCATGAAGATATTCAAAATAAATGGAGAGTCACAAATGCATTATCACTGTGCTGTACGTCACGGTACCATTATCCAGGCTATTTGGGTGTATAGATTATCAAATCACCTTCCCTAGCATTATCCTAAATATCCATGCCCGACACAGAGCACTAGAGGAGGCAAAAAATGTTATTACCATTTCAGCCGAGCTCAATTCAGGAAATCAGCCCCCCAGTTGTATTTAGAGAATGCTGCACAGAGTGATAAATCTTTCATTACCCTCATCTCCAGACGCAGACAGCGTCCCAGCCATCTCGCTCTACGCAATTTATCCCCTCCCCGAGTATGCAGAACACAAAGAAACCCCTAGCCGCCATCTCTCTCTCTCTCTCTCTCTCTGTCTCTCTCTCATCTGGTCACTCTGGAGGCTAAATACTCTTGTGAAGCAAAGGATGTAAAAAATAAAAGCACTGATTTTAAAGAGCATATTAGTCTTTGCTTTATTTGAATTTCCACTGCATGTGCATGGAATTTAATTCTTTGCATCATGAAGTATTCCACTTATTTTATTGTAATCCTACATATCAGGAGCGTGACATATTAGCCTGTCAAGGAAAGTGACACTGGAGGGAAAAAAACAATCCCGCAAGGGCACAATACAAATTTCCAAGAGCATCAGAGAATTTTCTGCAGTCTCAAATTGCTAGGTAATCTTTTTTTTTTTTTTTCCTGGCTTTGATATCCCTGCAGCTTTTGAGAGGCATGTCACATACATTTCATGACAAACAGAAAACCTCATTTGCCAGGCGGGCCAATCTCATTGCCGCACCGCATCTCCTGACCTCCCCCCCACCCCCCCCCCC
>JAPEKM010000011.1:4463331-4470831 GCA_027575975.1 Cathorops multiradiatus
CGCCGGCCCCGGGGCTCGAACCCAGGACCTTCGTGCTGTGAGGCGACAGCGCTAACCACTACACCACCGTGCCGCCCACAGGTATCATATTATTCTTTATTAGTGATGTAATCTGAAATCAGAAGAGGTTTCGATGCACTCAAATGTCATGTTTATTTAAATGGAGAATTACATTAAGTCCAATGTGTTTGCGAATGATGGACTAAGCAGAATATGACCACAAATGTGAAGTAAGAAGGCAAAAAGAGGTCAGTCAGGTTTAAAGCCAGACTTTGTGCCGCCAAACCACATCCCACCCATCGCTGAACATTCAACTTCCCAATACAAATTCCTGCACAAAGCTTCATTAGGTGTTCTGTATTACCACCAAACAAACAAACAAACAAACACCCATGATATTTCAACAGGTTAATTTAAAAGAAAAAAAACCCTCGTGAATGTAATCCCAAACAAGTGAGCGGGACTTCTATCAGGTCTATTTCAAAGCATTAAGGATTACTAGTAGCGGCCTAATCCTGCTGAACCTCAGGGAGGTAAATCGTATTGCGTTGGAAATCCTGGCTGGGGAAGAACAGGAGGCTAAATGGGTTCTTTGCTATGTAATCGAATATCACACACTACTCATCTATTCAGTGAGCACCTAATGTTTAAAACCAATTACTGGAGGTGTGCTGTCTGGCATTTGGGCATGGTAATATATGCAAAAACTGTCATCCATGACTGTTGCTCTGCTTTGACTATACTGTCTCCGGCCATGGAGTTATTAAATATTATCAATAAATATTGACCTGTATATTGATCACGTTCACACCCTTTCAGTTCCATTCAATAAGGGAACGGCTTCATCATGGTTTGAGTTTTTACACACACAGGCCAAAACTGAACCAGAAGAAGGAGCTCGTGGGAATTGGTGATGCGCAGACATACAGTACGTTTATCGTCCAATAATCCTTTCCAGGCAGGAGTCCTACATTTGCGCCCACCTCTGTGTCTGGAGACTTAAAACAAAGCTAATTACCTTCTCTAGTTTTTTTTTTTTCCTTACCAAGAGTATCATATTATTGCAATTCAACTCCTTTCAGCGCCAGCCTTATCAGCGCTTGATGAGTCATCCTTTGTTAAGCTGGCTCTCAAATCCCAGTAGAATTGAATAGGGTGGGGGAAGGATGATAAAAAAAAAAAACAAATGAAATGGGAGGGGAAAAAATGACAAACTTCTGCCACTCTTTGTTTCACGGCAATGTGACGCTCCTTTTTTGGTTGTGCACGCACCCCCACAACCACCCTTCATCCTCCGTTTCTCCACCCCCTGCTGCTGCTCCCATACCTGTCAGCTTCAATAGCCTTCACAGTGGCTGCACAGAGACAAATGGGCTGACCTGGCCAGCCTGGATGGCCAGCAGGAAGAAAACGTCTGGTTATTAATATCAGAGCATTCTCAAATGGGGGGACATAGTACGAGAAACGAAGAGAGAGAGAGAGAGAGAGAGATGGAGTGGGCTTCAGTTAAGTGCTGAGTCGCTCGTGTTGTCATTCAGCACCCGCTGGAGATCAAGCGTGGAGATGACCATCTGCTTTTGAGGGAAATAACAGAAATTCCTATTCCTATTAATATCTATAAGGATTATTAACAGAGGCAGCAAGGCCTGGCCAAAGCCTTTGGTTTTGTGTTTTCGCAGCCACACTCGTCTGTCTTTATGCTTTAATTATAACTTCCTCCCCCTCTCCATGCACCCTCCCTCTGACAGATTCCCATTGTAATCCTGGCGCAGGTGAAAGATGAGAGCGTTTGAATAATCTGGTCGCTCCAGCGGGCAGGAGAAAGAGGGAGGGCACACGTATGTTTATGCATGCAGGAATAATCATGCCTTGATCCGACTCTACATCCTTTCGTGCTATGTGCTTTAGTTTCCTACTTTTCCAAACGCATGTAGTGTAAAACCACATCAACAAAAATAATCAATTTGTTATTGACATGCTGTCTAAAAAGAAGTAGTCATTGTGAAATCTAGGGTTTCCGCACACTACTAAGCCAGGTCTGTACGTTGTGATGATGCAGGACAGGTCTTCTGTCCTCACACTATGAACTATGACTTTTTTATGCAAATACGTTCGACTCCATCTTCTCCTCGTTGTGGAACTGCATGAGCTGAAATGACAGTCCAATAATTATAGCTGCATATATATGGGACATTTGATTTTCAAATGAGTAGGATGTGGGCTTGACCTTCAGTAATGAGTGTGGTATAACGGCGTGGACTTAATAACGCGCCTATCAATTGGTGGCCATCTTGACTTTTTTTTTTTTAAATCAGGTTAAAAAAAAATATATATATATATATATACACACACACACACACACACACACACATACAAGGGATACACCACCCTTGTAAAAGAAATTGTAAAAAAAAAAAAAAAACAGTATGAGGCAGAAAAAAACACCTTGTCTGATAAATCTGAAATTTCTCCAATTTCTCCATGTCTTTTTTTCTCCCTCTGCACCCCTCCTTCCTGCTCGCCCTTTCTCTCTGTCGCTCTTGCTCTCTCCTCTTTTAATTTCCCTTCTCATTTCCCTGCCCCGACCAATGATGTTGCCATCCGTATCATGGATAATGAGATGGGCTATCTGCTGCTCCCTGGGGACAGGACTGTGGAGAGCCAGTTCCCCTCTCCACCAGAAAAGATGAGCAGTGCATGTGCCAGGGTCCTGGTGGTCTTGGAAATGAGAGAGAGAGAGAGAGAGAGAGAGAGAGAGAGAGAGAGAGAGAGAAAGGGAAGTGTGGAGGAAGAGGAGGCGGAGGAGGAGATAAGGGAGAAACAGAAGACAAATACAAATATGGAAATAATGTAGTGGGCTCCAGACAGACACAGCATTCTGCTTCGCTGATGACGGATTGGCTGCGACTGCTGTAATCAAGCACTTCATAACTCCTGGCTAGCGGACTGGGATGCACACACACTGGACATCCAGATCCCAGATCCAGAGAGAGAGAGAGAGAGAAAAAGGGGGGCTCAGCTGACGAACAGGTGCGGTTTGGTATTTGAGTTTCCCTGCTCACACTCTGACTCCAACACACTGACCATGAACATTCTTGGCTCTAAATGACCCAAATGCCCAGTGCAAATCCTCTCTTTGGAGAAACACACATTTCCTGCCATTTCCTAACCGAGCGTTACGCTGCCTTTGAATGGTCATGACAGATTTATACTGTCCCACATCTGCATTTATTCGAGTGTTTATTATTAATAATTATATCACGGCTGTACATCATTATTATCGTCTAAATCCAAACAGTGACACGTTTGTTTTTGGGTAGGGTAGCGTGGAGCAGCGTATGTGAATCCAGACCCGATTTGTTTGTTGTATTTACCTGAAGAAATGTCACTTCTTCCTCATAATTCCATTCCTTTATGCTGCAGGAACGTTGCTGATTCCGTTTGGAAATACGCATAAGTAAAATTTGGAAATAAAAAAGAGGGCTTTTCATTTCTTAGCCGTAAAGATATTTAGTATTCCAGGTCCATATGGAAATGTCGTCAGCGCTTTGTTCTTTTGTGTGCCTGGCCAAACTACCCAATCCCATGTGCCTTTCACCTTTAAACATAAAAAGAGAGGTGTTTTTCTGGTCAAATAAAGAAGGCTCTTATTTTTTTAAGCTTTACTACCATATGTCTATGAGTGAAATATTCTCATTCCTGCCAAACACATTAAAGGCTGCATCTGTAAAACAGATTTCCCCTTCTTGGCATTAAAAAAAAAAAAGAGGCAGGACGAATGGACACTGCTTTCGGTCTGTACGTTAAAAACAAGCTGAATAAATACTTAGAAATCACTTTCATGTCTTTTTGTGCTGGGTCTCTCTCTTTCTGAATCATCTCCTCTTGGAGTAAAGCTTTGATTAGATTGCTTCGTTATTTACTTATTATTAGTTTTTTTGGCTTTTTTGAGGATTTGGACTAAAATGTTAGCGAAAGAGTAGGCTTTGTCATGCCGTTCTTGGATTTACCGACACGTGAACGCAAAACAATGGCACCATTTTAATCCCTACAGCAGCCACCTGCTATTTACATTCTGAGTCAGTAGAAAGGAATGGGTTAAAATAGAAAAAAAAAAAAACGAAGTATTACCGACCACGTCATGGTCAGACTCATTATTTTAAAAACATCGCTGTTGATTATATTTCACTACGACACCACAGATACTGTTAGGGTTATCAGGATTGGTGGACTTGTCATATGACGCCTGTTTCGTGATATTTGAATGCAGATGATTGAAAAAAGTCAAATAATATCTCCGTGAAGCCAGCAATGACCCACTCTGATGTACACAAGTGTGCAAACAATCTGCAGCGGCAGCCGTGTCTAAGCATGCAGTCACAACCGCATGCTCTTGAGCTCATGACTAAGCTAGGCCTTTCTCACCTCCTAATCTTCAGTCTACTTCTCTTCCTACATGATCTCCAATGCTCTTTGTTACCATGGAATCCTTTTTTGTTTGCTTAGAGAATTAGTGCAGCCCTTATGAAAAAAAAAAGAGAGAGAGAGAAAGGGGTTTGAAAAAAAAAAAAAGTTTTAAAACTGCTAAGGATTTCAAAACATTCCCATGGACAGGATTTTTAATGCCAGGCCTCAAAATTCCGCATGCGATTCTTTCAGGGCTTCATTTGGCTCATGCTGACTTCACTCGTCAGAGGATTTGCTCTTTGTTGCTCAGTTACTAACGCCACATCACTAACACTGAGTGAATGCATGAAGAAAGTAAGTCTTCCTTCTCTGTCTCTCGCTCTCTTTTTTTTTTTTATGGTGCAGGCTTATGGTTAAATGAATATTCTTGGAAAGGCCTCTTTGTGTATTTCTCTTTTTCGGTGTACCCTGTTAAAAGGCCCCTCAGAGACGCTTTCGTTCTGAGGCAGGGTAATAAAATCGTATTTCATTATTACGATTACAGACCTGCCAATTCTGTGCGCAGTCTAGCCATTGTCAGTCGCTAAATTAACTTTTTCTAAATATACAGCCAAAGGGGGTTTGGCTTATGCACACACGTTGCCAAAAGTGACTAAGGCTGGTCGATAGATCCTCATTACGTTAATATGGTTTATCCAGAGAAATCCACTAATGAGTCTGGGATGCGGTGTAGGTCTATGATTTCAGGATATCAGTATTATTGTTTCAGGCAATCGCACCAGGCCAGTAAGTCAACACCCAAAAGCACTTAAGCACAGGATGATACTACAATGGCCTCGGTCTTAAGCACTACCACCTCCTAACTGTGTGCTGTGGATCGTCTCGTCTATCTCATATTTTGCCAGGAGAATACTATCCAAATCGTTCATACAGCTTTTCAAAAGACAACCAGCATCCACTGAAAATAATCGCATCCCAGAGAGACTTTTCAGCGCACCTTCTCACACCTAGTCATCTTCCTGAGAGCTTCGCTCACTCCGAGGTGACAAGGCAGATTTTGATTTCGGTAAAATACGGATTCGGAGAACCAAATATCAGCCTGGCTCGCTGTGCCATATTGATATCTCTGACATGAAACTCGATTAAGTTTGATTTTCGAAAGCCATCATGTAAATAGGCTGACTGGTATGTCCCTGGCCTGGGGCGTCTTTACAGGAAAGGGAGAGGGAAGACTGGGAAAGAGTGATGGTAGAGGGGTAAATCAAATTTACAGCTCGCTTAATGACATTTGACATCATAAAAACAAAGGTGCTGGAAAACAAATAGCCCGTATTTACCTGCGCTTGACCACAGGCACTGAATCAGCGCTCTGTCTCAGGCCACTGCGCTAGCCACTGTCCATTTACCTCAGCTACATTATGAGGTGTAATGGAGAAGGATAATGTACATACTCTGGTTTACATTTAGCAAATCAGCCTACGGCGTAGAGTGTGGGTTGGCTGGAGCATGCGCACACTCGTACACTCACACAGGAACTCACTCAGACACACGTGCACACAGAGATTAGAAAGATATCGCATCAGTAAAGCTTGGAGTGAAAAGGCTCTGACCTTATAGAGCTTGAGCGCTGCCTCATGCCTCTGGTTGGTGGTGTGTAGCCGCAGCTTCTCGACACTGTTGCTGTAGTAGTCGCAGGCGTTGCACTTCAGGTGCACAGGATTGCCGATGGCGATGCACTTGAGGCGCCACTGATTGGCCTTGCCTCCTTCTTTGATATGGGCCACCAGCTGGTACTTCTGCATGTGCTTATCAGTCTTACAGTGGAGCTGGAAGTTGGCCTTGAGCTGCGTGTTGTAGTTGCACAGCTTGCACTGGTACACGTCACCCATCACGGCCCTCCACTCGTCTTCCGGGAGCAGGCGCTCGGATGCCACGTGGGCGTTCAGAGTCTCCAGGCTGTCCGTGGTGAATTTGTTGCACACAGCACACTGGAAAAGTTTCAGCAGCGGGTCACTGATGCAAGGCGACAGCTCTCCGGCAGAGAGGATGGACAGGTCCTCAGCCATTAACTGACCACTTGCGAGACGCAGCTCTGACGGTAGCTCGTTATTTACTGCAGGGAAGGACAGAGGGGGAGACGTGGACAAAGGTAGATGTTTTTAGTGAAACTGGAGTAGGGCACCCACACAAAAGGATTTGCTAAAATAAAACCTTGGTGAGGAGTAGTGGACTGTATAAAGCCTTAACTATGAAAAGCCGTAATAGGATTGAATCAGGATCAATTACAATCATCCCTTTCAACTTCAACCCCCCCCCTTCCATCAGATAGCTTTAATTACTCCTACTGGGCATGTCATTCCTGAGTATGTACTGGGTTTTTTTTCTACCATAGACATGAAAGTTGATCAATAAATAAGAGAATCTGCTATAATAAGCCCTGAACATAAAGCAGATCATCTTATATGCGTCTAATTGTACATTGCTTTGATCCATTCACATCTTTACAAGCTGGATTCATCATTTCTCAGCATGCTACAAAGAAAATTAAATAATTGCACCGGCTTTTTGTAATTATGGACCTTTTTGTAGACCACATGTAGCAATCTGCTAGACTTAAAATATGTGTGTGTGTGTGCTTTTGGAATAAAGGACAAAGAATTTACAGAAACAATAGACTGTGACGGTCTAATATATGTGCCAGCTCGTGCTAAGGGTTAAGGTAAAGACATATACAGAGGCATTTGTTTTCAGCATTGAGAATTCAGAGGGTGCATCTGCTCGGTCATGACCTGCAGCTCTGGAGTGGGGATAAAAGAGTGAGAAAGCTGCTGTCAGGTCATTGTGAAAGTTCCAGGGGAAATCTACTCTATACTGTTGGTTTTTAGATAAGGTCTTTCGGGATAGGCATGGGCGATGGAGATGGATTAAGCTGACTTAAGAAAATTAAGAATGAAAGCTTAAGAATAATTCCCATGCGGCAGTTCATACTCATTTTTTAATCAAGGACTATGGTTGGGAGAAGGATACAATAATGGTTGGCGTGATAAAGGCAGAGAGAGTGAGAGGGCCAGGGAGGGAGGGAGAGACAAAGAC
>JAPEKM010000011.1:4475831-4493211 GCA_027575975.1 Cathorops multiradiatus
TTCACCATAACTCAACACAAACACAAACGCCAAACAAAGACACAAAGGCACAATCTAACCTGCCAGAAACCTACGACTATCAAATAACTCCCGTCTTTCATAATAGCCACTTTTTAAAATCAAATAAATAAATAAAAACATGACTTCGACATGAGGTGACTTAAGTGTGAAACAGTTTTTCCTCTACTTTAAAAAAAAAAAACTTTCTCACTCTTACTAAACCTACAAAGAGAAGGCTGGGGGAAAAAAGTGCTCCTGAATATAAAGCCCTTTCCCTCGGAACAGAAAGGACTCTGAAAACAATGACGACAGGTCTGCCTGCCTGCATGGAGAAACAGTTCCTGGTTTTCCCATTGGAACAAAGCAACGGCAAACAGTGTTTCTACCTCAGGTTTTTAATTAAGACTGTCCCGGCCCCCTTCTCGCCACGGTCCGTGGAGACGTGGCCCTGTGAAGTGATTAAAAAGAATGTGATCTGATCAAGAGAGAGGAATAATGGGGCAGGAATGCTCGCTTCGTCGCAGTGCTAAGTTCTTGGGAAAAGAGGGCCGAGGGACTCTTTTGGCTATTGTTTTTCTTCGCTGCCTCCCCCTCAGTCACCCTTTTCTTTTTTTGGGGGGGAACTCACCAAGAAGGACAGCAGGCATTTTTCTTTTCTTTTTACTTCTAAGCTGAGGATTTCACTTGCTCTTTTTCTCCACTCTGAGACATTACTTTTGAGTCGTTCTGTCTTTAAGTAAAGAAGAAACACAGGTTCGAGCATTTAGCATGTGGAGGAAAGAAAAAAAAGAAGAAGACAAAAATCTTTGAACCATATCAGGTTTAGTAAAGGTCACCCCCCGAGTCGTCTTTGGCTTTTTCCTTTCACAAAATCCTCTATCAAAATGTCATAGTGAGTTAGGCAAAGACAATACGGAGTCACGGCGTGAGTGGAGCTGTGAATAGGCCATCGTAAGAGTAATTATACCTGTTTATTTGTTGCCAAGTTGATGAGAAATCCATCAAAGTGGTTTTATCTGAACATCAACAGCCTCTATGGATTCTTATGACACACCGGGGTGGTGTTGATAGGGTTGATGGTGCTGATGAGGGTGAGGGGGTGGGGTTAATTCTTTCTTGTTTAAAGAATTCATGTGTAAAATGAGTGAAAAGTAAAAAACAGACATATTTGTGTAGTTTTTTTTCTCCTGGAGCCTTTTCTCTAAGTCTTTTTGTGCCTTGAGGTGTAACAGTAGAAGCAGCCGGACTCCCTGGTGTCACAGATATGTTTAAGGCCCTCATTTTCAATAGACACCGTATCATTACCGCTGGGTGTGGCGTGATTCTGTGGTGGCATACGTGTAGCACGGGAATCTTTCCGTACAAATTACCTGTCCACAAAATGGCCTTTAGGAAATAAATTCCAACAACACGGATACAAACAAACCTGCAATCCTACCTTGTGTAAAATGAAAACGCTGTACCTGCGTAAACACGGGAAAGCGCCTTAAATCCTTCGCCATATACGTATATAACATATGTTACTTGTTAATTCTGCTTAAGAAGACACTCAGAAGAGAGAAAGGAAAGGCTTGGAGTTGTGCTCCATTTGACGACCCCCTCACCCATTTGAAAACTTTTACCATGAGGGCCTGGTATCAAAGGGAAACATAATCTACATAGCTAATGTCTCTCTCCCCAAATTCAAAGCTGCAATTTTTCTTTGCCCAGCAATCTGGAAACACTCTGGAGTTAATTACGACAGATTCGAAATGAACCGCACAAACAAAGGCCAGTCTATGTCCAGACAATTATACTGCATTAACCGGCTTAGAGCTTCCTGCTGATGTTGCCCGGGTTCTTCTGCCTCGCCTGCACGGCCGCCATTAACGAGGGCCGGCGCACAAGAATGTGTGACGACCTCTCGTGACACGGCGCAAACTTTCAGCCCGAGTCGCCACAAAGGGGAGAAGGTAATTAAGTTTGAAAGAAAAGAGCCCTCGCAACAAACAATGGCGCTGTGTCTCTGGAAGAGCGAGGGAGGGAGGTGGACAGGGAGGGGTGAAAAAAAGAGAGAAAGAGAGAGAAAAAGAAAAAGAAGAAAAATCATTAACATTCACAGGAACTGTGAAGGGAAGAGAGAGCGAGAGAGAGTAGGGGCGAAAAGGAGAACACTCGCCGGCACTTTTTCTGAGCAGGTTCTCAACTGGCCGTCCTCTTTAAGCCTTTCATTTCACCCCACATCTGGTTTTGCGTCTTTTCTTTCTGGTGCCCATGTGATGGCAAATCATCAGTTATGACCCACCTCCACATCCTCCTCCTCTCTCTCTCTCTCTCAGGGAACCTAATGTGCAGATTTGTAAAGTGAACTCCAACACTTTGCATTTTTTTTTACTTCAATTACGCTTAGGGAGCGGGTGGAGAGCTGGAATATATATATATATATATATATATATATATAAAGTGTGTGCATCTGCTCGCCCTCCCACCTGAGACACATCAGCACTCTGTACTGTATATTCTGCAAAGAAAAAAAAATGGTTCAAATGCAAATCAGTGCATTATCCTACTTTTTTAACAGCCTCCTACCGCCTGTGAGGATTTGAGCTTAATTAGATGAGAGGATATGTTATTTGGAGAGTAAAGCACTTTAATGACACGTACACACGTGAGCACACACACACAGTGTCACGGAGACTCATGTGAGAATGAATACACACGTTTATTCTCAAAGGAGGCACTGAGGAAAATTAGCACTGGTTACTCTCTTATTCATCAGCTTGATGTTGAAATGGACCCGTGATGTCCTCACATATGTTTACTTTCTGCTTTGACAGGAGGAAGATACACCTCATCTTTTTTCTTTCTTTCTTTCTTTAGTGTGTGTGTGCTTTCCATGCTCAACAAGAAAGAATCTAATTGCAGCTTTGCCAGTCTCATGCTCCCTAATCACCCTCTCTTTGTCTCGTCCATGCAAAGCAGGATTAGAAGTAAAATGATGACTGACTAATCCCTTGATTTCCCTGTGCTAAATAAATATTAATCTACTGGTCAATCGTGCCTTTGTAAAGCATGACATACAGTATATAGAATACGAAAGTGATTATACCGGTTATGGAAATCATCTGCTTTACATGCACGTGTGCCTTCGTCTTTTTAAGTGGAATTAATATTCAGTAACGATGCGGGATTATTTTGGAAGACGTGAATTATTCGGGTTTCAGATTAACTGAAACCTGAAATGAAGAGAAGTGTTTGTGGACTTCGCCAACTATGTACACTACAGACGTGCTGCTGTTGGACAGACCATGCAGATAACTGAGCAAACATGGACCATATGCCTGCCAGGGACACACACACACACTTAAGCCTCACTCTCACACTCTGTCCATTCAGCATCACATAATTCACAATCTCTTCTCAAATAAGCACGCTGATATATTCTTTTCCTGATTTAACGATTGAAAAAACAGAATCCGTTCAATTGTTTATCGGGCTTTAACCAGCTGCTGCATGCTCGCGTTCAGCCCTCGACTCGAGCGCTGTCTCTGCTCTTCGAACGTCTCTTTTAAAAGATGAGCACACAGCGCTGTGGTTTTTTATTTTGTTTTGTTTTTTTTAATTGCAGCTGCTTGTCTGATTCTGACCTTTCTGCACTGTCATTTTTCAACGAGAAACAATAAAGGTTTAAAGTTCAAGGCCCTTCGGTAGAGGCGGTGCTCTCTGACTCCCAGTCCTGTAATTATCTGGTATTATAAACATAATCACAGGCCAGGTATCCCTGCATGCATTCCAGACCTGTTAGCTAGACGCAAATCTGACTATTCTGCACCAAAATACTTTTTAAAAAAAACCAACAACACGTAAATAAAGTCGCTCCGTATCAATGCGATGGACGTGAGCCGACCTGGTGATATCTCTTGTTTGTGGAGCCAGAGAATTACTAATTAACTTAAAGTCTGGGCTTATATTTAATTAGAGAGCGCTCCAAATGAACTTTAGACCAAAGGCATTTGCTTTTTAAACAAACGTCGTACTGACAGCTGTTGCGAGTTTACCCTTTGCAAAAAAAAAAAATGTTTTCAGTGCCATTTTGGGGTCGGTGCTTCGTTTGCCGAGAGCTCGAGTGTTCCGTTTGAAAATTGTACATTTTAATTGGATTCCACTCCAAACAAACAACTGTCATATGTAATTAGCATGGGCTTAGATTAGGACCGCAATATTCCATTATCAAATCAGCCCGAATGTCACGCAGCGTACCAACCCAACTGGCTCAGGACCAGTTGACTTCAACAAATCAGTCATGGTGTCCCATTTGCTTCCTAAAAGAGCCAGAAATAAACAACTCACTATAAAATATAATTGCTTTTTTTTTTACTTCTTCCACTAAGGTTTAATTTGTTAATTTAATGGTTTGCTCCAGGAAGGAGGGGAAAAAAAAGATTCGTCTGTGAGATGAAAAGGGCAAGGAGGATGAAAACTATTTGAGTCGCGGTAATGAAGAGCAACATTAAAAGAGCCGCTGATTTTTTCGCCATCGGTGCCATCTGAAGGTCCGGTCTGGCCTGAAACATTATCAGAGCATGGAAGGCCGCTGTGTTTTATGTGTCTCGGCTTTGTGAAAAGGCCTGAATAAGACGTTAGGGGGATTTTAAGGTCAATGAGAAGTTGGAAGGGAAAACAAAGCCTGCGTCAGCATAACCGCCGGTTAATTAAAGCAAAGAAAACACATTATTTCTAAAGTCCGGGAAGTTAATACACAGGATTTTTGTTTTGTGAAATGCCATGCAGTAATAAGCAAGACATGTGACGTGAAAATCAAACGTCCGTATGTACACATGCATACCGTATAACAGCACATCGTTCTTCATTACGCATGCACACAGGCAGGGCTTGGCGTGGAAAATATACTTTACTCCACTCCTTCGACCTCTTCCTCTAAATTTAACAGCCCTCTGCGCTGTTTTTTACATATGGCTTGATCTTCACAGGGGCCTCTGATTTGATTTTATTAAGAACCACCCCAAGTGACCTCAATTCCCCCTAATGGCTTTTTCATACATTTCCGAGCATCTTTTCCTGTTACGGAGAACTTTCAGTACTCTCAGTGATTATCCACATCTTTACCACTGTCGCTGTGTGGATTATATCATCAGGGCAGTGAAACTTTTCCTAAAAGCCAAAACTAGAATCGGGAATGATGCTTCGTCATTCAGAACAATCTTCTCTGGCTCATTTTTTGTTTTTATTTTGTTCGTTTTCCGCAGCGCTTCCCCATCATTAGACCTGCTGACAAGGTGACTGACAGTGACACCTCCAACACCTTCACTAAAAAGTGTCCGGCTTTAACGCAAATAATTAGAGATGATTCCAGTGCAGATGCCAGACTGCTGCAGTGAGACAGGATATGAGAAGTCTAACATTAAATAAATACTTCTGTGGAGACAGCAGCTGCTTCTCCTGACCTCAGGCCTAAAAGACAAACAGCAGGCAGGGATCGTGTCTGGAAAGCTGCTTGTTTCTCCATAAACACACACACACACACACATGTGGCATGGCCGTGCTAATATCCCCAGCTCATTGTCCTGAGCTAACTAAGCATCATGAATATTAATGAGGGCAGACTCTCACTTATTTGTTTACATAAGGCACGACTGGTCATCCATATTCAATTACGGTCTCGTTGCTCTTCTCAGAGGGAATAATCAGTGCACTATGCAGATGGGATCAGAGAAGAAGGTGCATGAACACGCGTTTGAATATTTCACGTCTCTGGGAAATGCCATCTGCCCCGCAGGTCACTGATCTGAACTGCACCCCTTCAGACACGGGCAAAGGGCTTTGAACTTATTTAGAGCATCACGATATCCATAAAACAAACAGTGACAGGAATCTGTCGACAACAGCGAACAAGAGTGGACTGTCAGGCTCTTGGTTTAAAATGTGGTTCGAGGATTTGAACAGGAAACCGTCGCAGAAGTTCACCTAAATCTCTATCTATAGGTAATAAACCAAGGAAATGCAAATATTGGTTTTTATGCTGAGATCCCACAATGTAGGCTGGGAATTAAGGCTCGAGTTTTAGGAAAATGACAATGATTTCCTCACCTCTGGTCCTTTGCACATGATGCAAATACACACACACACACACGTGTGCCAAGTATCCCCTGAGCTGCTAGCATCCTCTGCTTTCAGGAGGCTTTGCTAATGAAAAAAAAAAAAAGAAAAAACCCGCCATCCAGGCCATGCTTGGGTTGTCAACCCTGATTGGTTGAAGCAGGCCCGGCGCACTCTCTGCCATGGCAGCACGGAGGGCGGTGCTCTCCGATTAAACGAGTGCAGCATCTCTCTCTCTTTCCTGAACCTCGCAGGATTTCATACACAGCTCTGGGCCAAATGATTAACATACATGGTCCATCATGTTGATCTCTGCGCATAATTCCCTTTTCAACCAGAATAAAGGCATGAATCTTGCATGCGCTATTTCTACCCCCCCCCCCCCAACCCTTTTTCTTTCCCTCTTTTTTTTAAATATCCTGTATGACAGGCTTCATGCCAAGCAGGAGAAAGCATGAGAAGAAGAAGAAGAAAAAAAAAACCAGCTCGTAGACGAGACGTGGGGGCCGACAGAAAAAGTAATGCGATCCCTACTGGCCGAAGACCAAGAGCAACAAAAACATTTAGATAACCGTGTTCAATAATGAAAGTTTTCAGTGAGGACAGAAATTACATTTCCTCACGATAACAAGGCCTTCCCATAACAAGGCTCGCAAAAACGTCCAAAACGCCCGTGTCCTCATCACTCATGCTCGCTCGCACGTCGGGGGCCATCGGTAATTCTATTAGCTCCCTCTTTTACTGAGGCAGAGGCGTTTTAAGAGCATCCCTGCTACAGGGGACAAAGAGAGGGAGGACTCTCCTGCATATACAGCATTTGATTGGCAACAAGTCAACATCTGGTAAAGCGTGTCAGAGCGCCGGCTCGTCCAGTCAAGACATTAAAGCATGACCTGTCTCACTGAGAAGGGCCTCTTCAAAAATGCAGACGGAGTCCATCCTGCGTGGCGCGTTCCCCTTTCACAGGGCTGGGGTTAAACCGGGGGACGTCGCTACCCTTCACCATGGAGTCAAAGCCAACTTCCGTCTCTCTGCTGGAAATATTAACGCTGGGGCAAGAAGAAATCACTTTGTCCTCGCAGCGAATGGCGTTTTCTATCGTCACACTGAGCTGATCTGAGATTCACGTTTAAGATTCACGTCAGCGTGATGTCATCATCAAATCAGATACACGCACTGATAGTGAAAATACTCGAAATGGACTTTTATTTAAATGTCGCGTATATTTCTTTTTTAGAAAATAGCAATATAATCACACATACGTTCTCGTGTTTTATCAATAAAACACCTCAATGTGATTTAATACCTGCAATATTGAGTGCCTGGCCTTCCTATTGTGTCTAAACGCTGCTGCATAAAGCAGGCAGAGCCTTTATTTACTAGCGGAGAGTGGGGGCTATTACCATACATATTACTTCACGTAATGACAAAATCTGCAGGCATCTTGGGAGGCTCCTGGAATATGAAGCCGCGTGCTTGTTGTCTCGAGTCCTCGACAAACGCATCTTTAGGGAGAGCTGGCCCAGAAATAAAGAGAGAGGCAGGCAGCGTTTTTGCTCGCCTTTCATCTCAGTCACTCAGTCATCCATTCAGTGGGCCATTCAAAGCCACTGTGCATTATGCAAAAAAATGCTAATCCTTTTCCGATGCTTTCACACTTGTACAAACCCCCATTCCCCCCAGTGAAAAGCAATTATATCAGTTTACATTTCTGTCAAAAAACAGGATTAATGCAGGAGTACTAGCAATGCGGAGGGTATCCCCCGTACTAGCTAACGGAAACTAGAGATTATTCGAGACACCATTCTCTTCCCTCCACCTTCGAGAAAAAAAAAAAAACAGCGGAGAGGCTCTAAGAATGTTATTTAATTAGCCGAAGGGAAAAGAAAAGAGTTTTAGTTGCTGTGGAAACTCTTCCCTGACCCGACCTTCTCTTTGCCAAGGCCTGAGCAGAATGAGATCCAGTCTGGTCTTTTAATCAGAAGCAAATTATGGAAGAATGTTGCCAGGTTGGATGATCCCATCTGCAGTCTCGTTGTCTCTGCACTCGTACATCAGGCGCCATAACAAACGAGACGAGGAAAGGAACGGAAAGGAAAGAAGGAAGACCACCCCTTTTCCACCACCCCCCACCACCCCGAGCAGAGATTTGCATATGCAAATTCCCGCACAAGGGAAGCGTGTGTAAACAAGTGTCATTGTGAGGCGGATTACTCTGTGATGTGTATTTTTTTTTTCTTAAAGGCGGGGTGGCTGTATACAGGGCCATTAGTCAGCACAATTAACCCTGTCTCCGTAGAGACTAATGAAATTTTGCTATGGTATGACTTAAATTAGATAGCTGGTTATGCGTTTCCACAATCCAACTCCGAATCCATTATTTGCCTCAGGAACAATGAGGCGTTTGTGCTCGGCTGATCTGTGCCAGCTGAACAAACCCTCTGAGCTGACAATTTGCATATGTTAATATAATTAAGTGCTAATTACACGAAACTCGCATGCATTCACTCACACTTTCCGCAGGCGCTGCGGAGCTCGAACCTAATCCGAGCGTTTAACCCTTCAGACGGCCACTGAGCGAGGAAGAGGAAGGGATAGAGGGGGGCCTCGGCCTCGTCCGTAATGGCCTCGGGGCTGACACCAAACGGCCCCCGCTTAATACATTAAGCCAGCTCCTGACTTCTCAGCTTTCTCCAGAGCGGAGTGTGCTCTGCAGCCTCCTAACCGGACCAAATTCAATTGGGCCTGCAACAAAAGCCCCACAGTTCCTCCGCCAACAATGTGATAATTTTCTCAACGCTGTCCGTGGAATCATCAGGACCGCAGACACACAAACCGAGAGACAACGGTGGTCTTTATTAAACATGCAGCGCAAGGCAAATCCACATCAAGCACAAACAAATCACTCACTACTTTCTTGACGAGCCAGCGCTCAGCGACGAGTGCCATGCTTTTTTCCCCTTAAAATTAAAAATAAGTCATGTTTGATGTTCGATTTGACAGGTATAACTTAAACATGTCTCACACGCACTGACAAACATTTCCTTAGCAAAACAGACAAGGAAAAGATCCTCATAACATCACACCCAGATGTGAGACGGTATGCGGATTTTGAGATGGTAAGGGAAATCAAACAGCCGTGGTCAGATTAAAAGGGCCTTTGTCCTCATCTGTCTGGATTTCTTTTAGCAGGCTAAATTAAGCGAGTCTCTTCAAAAGGTGTAAGATGAGCCAAATGGGAGGAAAAAAAAATTGTTCTATCGCATCTGAAATTCATGCAGCTGTGCAGAATGTAGTCCAGATGGTGCAGGAGGAATGGAGAAAAAACAAACACCTGATGACGGACAGCGAAAGCTTAGAGGATCACGATAACGCTAGGGTTAAAGAAAACAGAAATAAACCTTTCAACTGCTCCACTGTACAGGACAGAGCGTAATGAATTTCCACAGACACAAATGTAATAACACATTGGGGTTTTTTTTGTCTGTGTGTGTGTGTGTGTTTTCGGAGCCTGAGGTTTTGAGTCATTGCTAAATGCTTAATATCATGCTAAAGCAAAACCTGTATTTTTTGCTGACGGCGTCTTAAAAGGCCTTTTAAGGAAAATATATACTACACACATTTCCCTAAGGAGGAAAAAAATATCAGTAGGGAATGGACATCTTTTGTTTATTCATGGAGCGTTCCGAAATATGTGCATACATTACATCTGTGTGTGTGTGTGTGTGTGTGTGTGTGTAGAGCTCCTGTTTAATTATTAGAGCAACGTTTTAACGTTTGACCACATCTACGGTCACTACTGAGCCTCTAAGCTAAACCGAGTGTGTTAACGCCACAAAGGCAGACGCTGTCGAGCCCTGTGCACTGCCATGGGATTTTCAGTGTTGAACAGGCTGGTAGCAACCGTCGCTGCTGAGGGGGATTTTAAATCATCCGGCCTCTTCCATTAGACTCGAGACTTATTGAGGTGGAAACCGTAAAATATGAGGAAGGGAAATTTAATCTTTGAAATATTGATTTGCACATTAATATGGTATAGGCAGAGGGCAATCTGGCTTCATGGAAATGACACATTTTTCAACCCTGAGCCAATCGTTCCTCGGAAGCACGTCTGAATATCAGGAGTCATTACAGGCCAGGCTTGGATAGCTCTATGGGTTTCATCTGAAATGCTCTACGAGGTCCTTGTCTAACAAATATGCAGATTTTCAAGCGACAAAACAGCACTCAGAGCAAATCCACAGGATACATTAGTGCCACACAAAGCCTAAATTTATGTCAAGCAAGCAATGAGAATAATGACGAGCGTTTTTAGCAAATATTCTCCGAATAACATTTTGCATATGCGTTATGAAGGTTTATGGAAATACAATACGATGTGACTGAATTTACATAATTAGCTCTTTGGAAACCGAGCCAATAACACAAAGCAAACGAGTACTGCAAGAACAAAAATCTTAAAAGAACAGTTTAACTTGAGAGTTAAAGAAAAACAAAGAAGAAGAAGAAAAAAAGAAACCCTGCAGAATTAAAACATAGAGCTTTATTTAATCAGTGCTAAATAGCCCAGATGTAGAAAAAAATATATAGCAATAATAATAATAATAATAATAATAATAATAATAATAATAATACAAACAAGAACATTTCTAAATATAGCCAAAGCAAACCAGAATCACAACCAAATCTAAGGCTATGAAAGACAAAACATGCAGCGTTTACTTTACATGCAGAATAAAAAGAGCTGAACGCAGGTCAAGGTTATTATTATTATTTTTTTTAAATCGAGATGAATAATGTGAATCTTAAAGATTAGGCTACATCCATAAAGCAGTCCATAAAGCAGGAGCATTTTTGATCAAGTATAGAGAGCGCAAAACGCAATCACACAACCACACACACTGACTGTCTCTCTCTCACACACACTCACTCTCTCTCTCTCTCACACACACACTCTCTCACACACACACAGCCCGACTCCCGGCTCTCTGCCGGTTTTTATCCTGCGCTCTCTTGATCGATTCCGGCGTGTCACCGTCGCCCCGTTTCTTTCCAATCGGAGCTGAGAACCTCAAACTGGCCCGCAAGCAACCGCGCACACACACACACACACACCATCCATGGCTCTCTAAGCCCGGTCTCGTAAAGCACAGCCACTAAAACTTAAAGCTGAGGACAAGCGCGCAATAACCAGACCGCGGAACCCGGCCGGGGATGGAGCCCAAAACACAAAGAGAACCAACAGCCTGCCCCAATACAAACACGGAAGCGGTGCGCGCGCGCGCGCGCGCGCAACAGACAGACAGACGGATAGAGAGAGAGACAGCGAGAGAGAGAGAGAGAGAGAGAGCAAGAGAGATGTCGCGCTCCAATTTGGATCTATAATTTCTCCGAATTGCCCTTTTCCTCTGTGTTCTCACTATATTATTATTATTATTATTATTATTATTATTATTATTGTGTTTGTCTCTGTCTTTTCTACAGGACAGTGAAACTGCAGGTATAAAAACAATGAGCTGGAACTACATTCTGAGGACGCAGAAACACACCGGGGACAGTTTGGAGTGTAAAGCGGTCCGGAGTTCTGCTGCTGCTGCGGCGGCGGTGGTTTTGGGTTCCTGCTCTAAGGTTCTCTGGTTCTCCCACATGGTGCAGCTGTGCGTTCACTGGAGAAGCGACAGTGAGACTAGATCGCAGCTACCAAAGCGCGCCGCTGGTATCCGACACACAGACAGACAGACAGACCCACCGGCTGCAGGTCCGAAGGCGGACCGAGATGAGATCACGGCGAGTCGGGTTTTAGAGAAAGCGCGTATTTAAGGCTTTAAAAAAGAAAAACAAACAAACAAAAGTTCCGTAGTGTGAGTGGAGGCTTCAGGATGTGTGTATCCGCTCTCACACCGGGCTGAGAGAGAGAGAGAGAGACCGGGGGCTTCGGGGTTTCGCCTACAAACGCAATGCCGAACCAACACACACCGCTAAAGAGCGCTAAACAGAACAGCAAGAGGAGGATCAATGCCCCGACTCATCTGCGACTACTCCATGAAAGTTGGGAGGAAAAAAAACTTACTCGTCCCCCCTGTAGCTTCCTCCACTCCTTCGCGAGAAATGTTCTGCTTTTTCAAAGAAAATCACATCCAAGGAGAGCGAAAGTTGGTAAGAAAAAAAAAAGGAAAAAAAGCTCAATAATCCTCTATTTTGGGGGGAAAAATGATATACCCAGCCGTAAATAAGGACCGGCTGAGAAAAAAAGAGATAGAGAGATAGACAGACAGAGAGATAGACAGACAGACAGAGCGAGTCGATCCTCTGGGTCCGCTCGGTAAAAGCCGCGCCGTCGGCCGCCTCGCGCTTTCGGTTGTGTGGCGACAGACAGGGGGGTCTCAGGGAAAAAAGGAGGGTCGGAAATGAAAATCCGATATGTCTTTATTCGGCTAATTATTACGGCTTAAGCCCTGTTTTTTTTTTAAAGGAAAAAAATGGCTGATTAAGTTGAGTGCGCATGTCTGTGTGTGTCTATTCCCGATATGCACTCTGGTAATGAGAGAGAGAAAGAGAGAGAGGGAGAGGGAGGGAGAGAGAGAGAGTGAGGGAGAGAGAGGGAGGCGTAATTAGTGAGGTGATCAACAGTCTCCGCATTGCAAACGACGCGCTGGTGCAACTTGGTGAAGGAGATTCAGACTATCGCGATACCTACGTCCGGTCTAAAGGGGGGGCCATGGAGATGGTGGTGCATGGGCAAACACCAACAGCAATCTGATCAACATCCTCTACAACAATAAGAGCACTTTTAGAAGTCATTACTGCTTTAAAAAAAAAAAGATGACGTTATTATAGGGGGAAAAATCATCATGCGAGCCGAGGCGGACTGTTCAACACATGCGCCTTCTGAAACAAGCAAAACACCTCCAGCTCACAAACCCAGCAACGGCTCATCAGGAACATTCTGCACTCTCACAGAGTTCACCGAGCAAATGCTCATGAGCACAACAACAACATATCTCAGTGTTAATGATGTGCATGTAAGATGGGCAGAAATGATCATCATGGAGAAGATAAATATATAAAGTGGTTATAAACAGGCCTGGTGCTTTATGAGACCGCTGTGTGTGTGTGTAATAATAGTTTTGGAGAAAAAGAGTAGGTGAGAGCTAAACTTTAATAAATCAACTGGACGATACATTCAAAATAATTCGACATTGTGGGTTAAATATTGTGATGCAAGATGAAGTATGCAGCTTCATATCAGACCAGAGTGTATTTTGTAGGCTGTAAAATAATGTACTGCAGATGGAAATATAGTGCAGCAAAGCAGATCAATGACCAGAAAAACAAAACAATTCCTTTTTACTGTACCTTTCTGTTTATGTTACATAAACCAGGCTACAGGCTTGATACTTAATCTATAAATGCTAATACTGACAGGATCAATAACTCAAGCAAGTTTCATTTCATGGCAAACTTCACACATGCAGCTTATTTTGCACAAAACAAATAAACAAACAAAAAATGCCTCCAAAAATAAGTAACAGGGGGGGCAAAAGAGTGAGATCTGTATTCACATCCTTAAAGTTTTAGATCATGCCAAGACTCATGACTCGGGTTCTCTGCCTACTTTTGGTCTCCA
The DNA here is from genome assembly GCA_027575975.1 of Cathorops multiradiatus. Lineage (NCBI taxonomy): Eukaryota > Metazoa > Chordata > Actinopteri > Siluriformes > Ariidae > Cathorops > Cathorops multiradiatus. Next base: position 4,489,555 of record JAPEKM010000011.1, read on the forward strand.
AATGCTGAAGAAAGAAAGCAGAGAGAGAGAGAGAGACAGACAGAGAAGAGAGAGAGAGACAGAGAGAGGGAGAGAGAGAGAGAGATCAGCTCTGCTTTGTGGGGGGAAAATCGAAGGCGGTTTGAGTTGAGCTGGGGATCTCATGGTCTCATGGTCAGGAGAAGAAGCGATGAGGTCGGTGATAAGGATGCTGGGAGCTGTGCCGGAACAGCGCGTGCCCTCGGACCGCCATGTCTGGACTTTTACAGGTCTTTTGGTCAGCGGGGGCGTGAACTCTTTTGGCCCCAAGATCCACGTGCAAAAAAAAAAAAAAGCCACCCGTGGGGCAACAGAGCCGTCCATATCCTCCACACCGGCACTGCGGACAGCGGGAATCTCACGAGCACACCGACAGCCCGACTTTTTATTTTTATCCATATTTATTTTTAACCTTCATGAACTCTAAACGCAAAAAAAAAAAAACCCCGCGACGATGCAAAGATCATTTCTCAGGTTTGCATTTCCGGAGAGGACTTTCAAACTTGCCGATTTCTAAAGGACTCACTCCTTGTGCATGCCATTTCCATTTGCATCGCTGCATGTTTTTGACGGATGATGCTGTGCACGTGGCTGCTGTTTACACCCTTCCGGGCATTTTTAATGCTCTTTCTTTCAAATGTTTTTCTTTTTCACGATGAAAGTAAGTCGAATTTAAAAGCAGATCTAGCTCTCAGACGCGAATGCACTTCCAAATCCCAGCCTTTCCCGACTTTCCCTGCTGCCGTCCTGCTCTCGGACCAGCCAAACACTGTGCTCACGGAACGCTTCCGTTTCACTGATTACCATCATCTCCAATCTGAAATTAATCATTTAATTGCCTATCTGTTCAAAGCATGTGCGCCTGTTTGTCTTTTTTTTTTAGAATGAAAAAAAAAAAATCCATGTTGTTCCAGTTAAAGCAGTGATGTGTCTCATGACAGCAGTTAATTATTTGTAAAGATTTAGAATTGTAATAGCATTTCCTTTCATTAGGAGAAACACAATGTCTAAATAATCTGAGTATCTATTTATTTTTTGCTCATTATGTTTAAGAATCAGAAAACAGTAAATTTATTGTGAGCATGCGTACTGTTATGATTATTAAGCAGACACGATAAAAGCAGAGCTCTGATTTGTTTCCACGTTACACTATACAGCATCACACTACACCAGCAGCACGCCTTTTCCTGCCTGGTGGTTCAGTCGGGTTCTGTGGGTAAAGTTTCTGGGTGGGTTCTAAGTCCCTGGTGCCCTCTGGGGTGACAAAGGTCACGTTTGGACACTTTCTGACCCTCTGTACTCCAGAAACAGTCCGAGGAGACCAACAAAGCGACTCAAGTCAGCATTAAAGAAGAAGGAGAAGGAGAAGCCCAGAACACAAGCAAAGCCTCCTCAGTAATCTTATCCTTCAAGATTCAAAGGAACAAGTTTATGGAATAATATTTCTATTAAAAAAACCACATAAATCACAAATATATAAATATATAATAAAAATAAAGATTTCCTAAATACAAGACTCTTTGACTGAATTAAGAATAAAATACTTCACAGATGAGCACATGTTTAATGAATAAACATCGATTTGTTTACCTGTAATAAATGAATGAATAAATAAATAATAACATTACAAAAAAAAAATCCATCAGTGTGGCATCTACATATCGCTCCGATAATAAAGTGTCCCATGAAGCAATCTCTTCTCTAATCTGAGCAATAATGTCCACCATCATGAGTGCAATCTTCCCCCAAAACGCGTGCGTAAAACCACCAAACCACATCGGGTTCTTATAAAACAACAACAGCAGCAGCAGCAACAAAATATGCAGATATTAATGTGTTCACTCCATATAAAGTGTCCAGTGCATGCCCAGCAGAAGTGAGAATAAAAGCTGAAAGCAGCAGGGCTACCTGTGCTGGAGGAGAGAGAGGGAGCTCTCCCGGCTCTCCGCGGCTCCGCTTACAGCAGCATATGGAAACTCTTTAGGAAAATGCCTACATTTGGCACATTGTCATTGCAAAGAGAGGAGCGGCGCGATGCCGTTACAGCAGAAAAAAAGGGCCGAGAAGTTGAGGGGGGTGATCGGGCTCTGCCTCCCTCCCCTGCCGACTTAGTCAACTTTAATTTAATACGCACACAACCGTCCTGAGATTGCGCGGACATATCCAACGCGCTTTAATGAGCAGCTAAGGACGCACACCGTGTTTGTTTATTTGTTTGTTTTTCCCTCTACAGTCTAATACATGTGCAGGCGATTTCTATTTTATGTGCCTTCAAAATATTCGTAATTATTTTATTCATTTATGCAACAACATTAATACTCTGTTTCTCCATCCAGGAAACACACACACACACACACACACACACACAATCCGTGATGCAGCTGTAAAAATCGAGAGTCACAAATGCTTGTTTGTAAAACACTGAACCTGAAATCGATGTATCGGGACGTTTGGATCGATGATATAAGCGGAAATCGATGTGCGACACCGGGCGGTGCGTTCACCAGAAACGCAGCAATAATGAGACGGAGTGGGATGGGATGGGGGGGATGAAGAACAAGAAGAAGAAGGGGGGGGGGGGGAGCAGATCAACACACAAGACGATTAAGTTCCATTCATTTCCAAGGAGAAGCATGTGAAAAGAGAGCATGATGTCGAGTGACAGGGTGATTGCAAACAGTCCGATGTGAAGAGAACCGTGAGCAGATCCCTGCATCTCGACATATCGAGCAGACTTTATTCATGCAAATCATCTCTCAGGATGGACAGTGTGCAGCGTTTAACATGAATAACCATCCATACGTCATGATGGTGGTGGTGGTGATGATGGTAAACCTGGTGGGATTCAATGCGCATGAGCTCAGGTGATCGATAAGAGTGAGCGTTTAGCAGGAAAGGGGAAAAATAGAGACGGAAATAAATAAAAAGTCAGAAGAAGCTCCCAGTTTGGTCCAGTGTCCAGCACTCACACGTGCGCGCCTCCGCCCATTCGGACTCCATCCATCCCCCTGCGCCCTCCCTGCACTTGGCCCTTGCTCCCTTGGCCCTTGATGCCTCTTTAATAGACAAAGGTGTCTGCTATAGGGCTGAATATGGCTGTCTGGGATTCTCCATGTAGCCTGGTGGCATTTAGTGAAGCAGAGCTGCTGTGCTTTATTGCCCCGAGTGTGTGTGGAAGGAGCCGAGCTGCACCTGCACTCTTTGTTCCGCGGATAAACAATACCACTCATGTCTTGGGGGCCATATTCATTTTCAATCATTCATCACAGAAAGAAACGCCAGTCACTTACTTCTTACATTAAAACATGATCCCACTTTATTATTATTATTATTATTATTATTATTATTATTATTATTATAATAGTTGTAATACTAACACTACTAATTCTGGAACCTTTAGGATTTTCATATTACCACTTTGGTATTGTTTTTGGATCCACTGATGTGTTTAGAACCTTTAACTAGCACTAGTGATAGTTACTGCTAATATAAAAAAAAACCCTACTCTCCCAGGATTATTATTATTATTATTATCTCATCTCATCATCTCTAGCCGCTTTATCCTGTTCTACAGGGTCGCAGGCAAACTGGAGCCTATTATTATTCTTATTATTATTATTATTATTATTATTTTAAAAA
>JAPEKM010000011.1:4699050-4711315 GCA_027575975.1 Cathorops multiradiatus
GCCCGTAGTCAGCTGGGATAGGCTCCAGCTTGCCTGCGACCCTGTAGAACAGGATAAAGTGGCTAGAGATAATGAGAATGAGAATTTCTTCTGTTAATACTTGCAGAATCATGCAAGCTCAGAGATGACTGATTAAGGTCACTTTAGGAAAAAGAAAAGCTCTGCAAGAACTCCTCAACAATTCAAACTACACGTATTCAGACCTCGCTGCTACACTAAACATGAATCACACAATGAAATTAAAGTATTTTATTTATCCTTTTGATTATAAACAGAGTTTGGGATTAATTCTGACTCGAGCTAAAAGTAGCAAAAAAAATAATGCATAAATATATACATACATGCATATTAGAATTATTTTTCCTACTGCCTCAGGTGCTAGCATTATTTCAAGAGTAGAATGGCTCCTGGTTTTCAAGGCAGCTGACTTTATTGATAATCCCACTCTATCATTTCAAAGGTCCTTGACTCCTCCTGAGCCTCCTGACTTCATTTCTCTCAGCCCTTCTCTCTGGCCTCGTTGTCGCTGTCCTCCAGAACGCGTTCCCTTCTTCCTTCTGCCATCATAAATTAAAGGCCAGCGCTAGCCGCCATGGCAGCTGACATAATTAACCATGTCTTCACACTTCTCTTACACACACTTCTCTTTGTTCCACAACACTCGGGCCCCGGCGCGTTTCGGCTTACGCTTAGTCACAACATGCAGGAATGTAAATGGGAGTGAGTCATACATACAGTATTACACGTGTGTGTGTCTGTGTGTGTGTGTGTGTGTGTGTGTGTGTGTGTGTGTGTGTGTGTGTGTGTGTGTGTGTGCGTAGATTGACCTCTCTGCTCTGGTTATTTAATCTGAAAATCTATCACAAAAAACACTAAATTATGACTTCCATGCGGTTTTCAACCAAAAGTGTTTTGTGCTATTGTATACCAATTGTGAAGGCTCAAGCGCAAAATGGGTAACATTCGTAGTAATAGCTGTTACCTATGATTTAATAAATAAAAAAAAAGAGAAACCAGATTCACAGTATTAAATAGTCAGAAACGTTGTGTAGTAGTAATAATAACACACTACCACTGTAAATGTAGTACTATAATGTAACTACTGTCAATAATACTGTTATTACAACCTCCTTAGTTTTGCAAATGGTCATTAGTTGAACTGTAACACAGCTGTGTTTAAAAACACTCCCGTTTGAAATGTGTCGTCTTTGCTGTTCTGTGAGAACCAGAAGGTCATCTTCTTGTTAAATTTCCTGCAGTTCTAATTTCCACGGTCTACCTATGCCTCCTATTGGTCTGTTTCATTCAGTTACCCGACATGGCTTGCTGAGCTCAATCTCAGAGGGAAGAATGGAGAAGGGGAGGCGGGGTGAGAGAGAGAGAGAGAGAGAGAGAGAGAGAGAGAGAGAGAGAGAGAGAGAGAGAGAGAGATGTGATCACTGCGAATGTTGACCATTGTCTCTTTACATGAATCTGCACATTAAGTGCGATAAATGAGGCCAGTGTGCTCCATAGCATTGTGGCTGATTCTGTAATGTCATTTAAAAGCATCGGTCCAGCAGCAGAGCCTTGATAACACAATCACCTTCACGTCACATCATGGCTTATCCTCTACACTTTGCATGCACAGCCTCTGATGCCTTTATTTCTGTTACCAAAACTACAATGTGTTTTATTACTTTAAATTATTACCCAGGAATTAAAAAGACAAGCTGCAGTGTGCGAATCATTAATCCTGACAAAATACCTGGCTTTAAGCGTGTTTGTGAAAAATGTTCTCTTCATGACTACTATTTCATTCAATCTCCATCCTAATCTCAAGCCTGCTTTCTGAATGCATTAATGCATTCGACTTTGACATTTCTGTTACAGTGGATTAGCACGCAAGACACAGAGATGGAGACAAACACACGTGAGGAAGGAGAAAATATCTCATAAATATAATGCAAACAAGCACCAAGGCTTTGTAACAGGAAGTAGACATGCACACAGTAATGCAAACACAGGTGTGATAGGTGTTAATAATCGTGGGAGGTCGAGTGACTGGAGTGCAGCTCAGGGGTGGGTGATTATGCAAATAAATCATACCATGATACGAAGATATTTTCACAATATGCGATACGTATCACAGTATCCAGGTGGCAGAAGAACAAGAGTGCCACAAAAGATATGATTTAATAGCTACAAAAAAAATTTGCCGGGGGGGGGGAACGGGGTTAGAAATGAAGAATTTTGAGGGGTGGAAAAACCCCACACACATTTTAACTACCAATAGCTGTTTGAGGAGTTATTAAAGTTATAAAAAGTACTGAGGATATTTCTGCAAACAAAACATCTACCTGATGACATACAGATGGTAATTTATTCAGTGATATTATAACTAGACAAAATAAATTGCTCTAAATGATGCATTATGAGGACAAACAAAATGGTGGCTGAAAAAAAAAAAAAAGGAAATAAAATATATTACGGATTTTAAACATTGGGCTCCAACTAATATTTTCATGGAGGATATACCGTAAATTGTGGCTTCTGAAGCAAAAGAAGAAAGCTGGCATGTTAACTGGGACAAGCTTCTCCTTGGCATGTAAATGGAGATTTCAAACACATCACTGTGTTTATGTTTTTCATAAACAGTTCACATACAACGAATTCACTCAGATCTACAAAAAACAATCAACATATCCATCATCATACGACGCATGGTGAGTGTCGCAAAAAGTAGCTCCTATATGATTTCACATGCAATCTCTGATATCGTACATGTCATTTTAACACAGGACATAAGAATCATATCAGAAAATGAAAGAAGAATGACTACAGCCTGTGAACGTAAGCAATAAGAATGCATGCATGTACGTCCAGTATTCTTGCCTGAATCTGTATGCATTAGCATGGTTATAAATATTGATGTGTACAGTATAGCTTCAGAAGGATTAGCATGTTTAAAGAAATGAAGCATGTAATGACAGGTAGTTTTCCCTCCATTACTGCACACGCATCATCATTCCTTCATTTCTTAGAATTTGCGCATCTAACATGCAGCTGACGCTTTTTTTTTTTGTTCCACATATCGGAAACTGAATAAAGCCCCTGTCTATAAAGCCTGACTCTGAAATCCCCACCACAGTTCTGAGAGGCAAATGACCCTCCCATTAAGCAGAAGGAAAAAAAAAAGGTCAGGCACCATTTCACATTTACAACACAAGAAACTTTTTGAAATTCCCCCACAATCCCCTCCCTCCTTCCTTCCTCCCACGATTTCCATTGGTAATGAGTGAAGTATTTGTCGCTCTCTGCCAGGGCAGTAATTAATGTCCATGGTTTCAAAGGCGGTTCATTTTAAACACTCATCCCATCCAAATCCCTCTTTCTCAGCTGAAGCGCAGCTTCTTTAAAGTGTAATCCCACTATTGTTGAACCTGAACAGAAGGTGAGAGCCACCGAAAGAGAAAGAGTGAGAAATGAAGAGGCGAGAGAGGGAAATTGGAGGGGGGGGGGGTTTGAGTCATCAGAAATGAAGACGGGGATTCTGTGCGACAAATTTGATTCCCTTTTGTCAGTGCGTACAGGCGTCCCTGCATGGGTGTCCATCTCTGAGTGCTGGACCAGGCTGGATAGGAAACAGTGCTTTTAGCACTCAACCTAACTAAACTTACACTTAGCATATGACCAGCTGAAGTGTATTGGATTTGCGAACAGTTAGTCAATTGTTTCTGGTCCCTGGGTGGCAGTTTATGGTAATGTTTGCATCAATACGACACAAAAGTCATCGAGCTGTACGGAGCACATCAAGGAAATGAAAGACAAGGCTGCTTTTGTCACTTCAGTGCACTATAAAGGAGGGATTTGGAGGCAAGGGCCACCGATCGCTGGGGAGCAACAAAATGAATGAAGTGTAGAAACGCCTATGCTTGATCCTCTCCACTGGTGGTTTAGAGACTAGCTAATAGGCCAGGCTGCACTCGGGACAGAAGATATATAACCCAGCCACGTTTGGGCACCACGAAAGGTCAGAAAAGGGCAACACCGAAGAGGAGGGATGATAGGGAGCCTGTCATAAAAACCCCATTCTAGGGAGAATGACTGACAATCCTTGTATGCCATTAGATAAAACATTTCTGATTAGCAGACCTTTCTACTCATCAGGTGAAAAATTTATAAAAAGGTCAAGTCTGAGGTGAGATCAATACGCTATCTGAATTCTGATTCAACAGCAATTAAATGGTCTTCAGTATATAACATGATATTGAATATCAAATATATAGCATAATTCACACAAAAACACAAATCAGAACAATAAATGAACAATTACAACAATTTGTCTACAGTTTAAATTATCGATTATAGCTAGAGTTTTAAGCTCATTTAAGATGACAATGTCAAATATTTATGGCATCAATGATCGCAGTTTGTCTGGTGACACATACAGAAACCTATTTAATCATTAATGAGATGTCAAATAAATATTTTAACACATACATATAATTACTACAAGAATATATGTTTAAAAAAAACCCCGCAGATTGCCTAATTCAGATATTAACTATACATGTTTTGAAAGGTTTGGGGTTTTGACTGATTTGAACAGAAAACACAATGTGCTCTGCTAAAGAAACTAAAAAGGGTTGATCCATATCAAAAGTTTTATATGTTAAAGCTGTATAATCCATACAATGAAAATAAAATAATTTAAAAAGAAGAATTATACTGATGGCTTAATCTGATGTGGAACAACACAATTTAATAAGCAAAATATCCAAAATCCTCAAGTGCTTAGAAAAATCTCAGTGTAATAATGCTGGAAATCATTGTATTACTTCTACAAAAAATATATATTTTATTTATATATACACACACCTGACATAAAAAAATAAATATAAAATCATTCCGCATGTCTGTCCCTTCTTTTCAACTCTCTTTCAATTTGTCTGGCTTGCAGAGGCATTCAGAAAATACTAATTGTGCCTAAAAGCAACAAGAGGATCCACCAATAATTTTAGACAGAGAGAGAGAGAGAGAGAGAGAGAGAGAGAGAGAGGATTGAAATGTGAATTTCAAGGACATCTGAGCACTGGGCTGTCATCATGGTCCGATTCCCCGCTTATTTCTCTGATATGCATCTCCTGACCTGTATATAAAATTCATAGTTTCACAAGTGACATGAGCGAGCCTTGGGTGAGCGAAGGGGAGGGGAGGGGGATGCAGGTTTCTTGACCCTGGTCACCATGGCAACCGCAGGGCTGATGGGTAGGAGCAGGCCATTTTCACCACGGGAGGAGCAGCGCAAGGAGGCCTGGGCTTTCCATGCATAAGATTGATATGTTTACATGGAAACTCAAACGCCTCCAACAGGCCTCGCCTCCGTCCCTCATAATCATGTTAATGAGAGAAGGACGGACGGCCGTTAATTGAGGGATGAAAAGAAACAAGGTGAGAATGGGAAATAAATTTGATTAAGTGCATTTGGGTCTTTCATTACAGGTTAATACTGATATTATTGCAAATGATAAGGCAGAAGAGAAATCACAAATTATGACGATGACTAATTAGAATCTATCTGACTAAAAGAACACAATAAAACCGTTTAAAATATTCAGTAACGTAAAATCTTATATGTAACAGTCAGAATTTTTCCAATGCAGAATTAACCAAATTATAGATTACATCTAATATGCAAGTAATGTATTTGTTTAATTCTTAAGTGAATCCAAGAATTATAATATATATTTATCGTACAAATGAGCTTACTGTTAGATCATGCTATATCAATAAAATATACATAATTCAGTATAGCTCACATCTCTTAAAATATAACACATATAACTATACATAAAATAATCTGATACTGCACATAACCTTTGTATTAAAAAATTCTGATTTTTCAAAATCTGTTTTACATAATCAGATCACTTCAGTTACCGTTCACATTTAGATTTAATTTCTTTAGTGTCTAGTGTATTAAATACTGCACTAAAGAGTCTCTTAGGCAGGCACACACCTATGGAGAAGATTAGGACACCAGTGTGGCATTTTATTCACACCGTAATTTGGGCAGGGATTTGCTTAACCACACGGTGCTCATCTCAGAGCGGCCAGCTGCAAATTCCAGGTGGCAGGTCATCGGCAGTAATTTCAGATTTTAATAACAATCCCTCTCCTCCAGCCGCTGCCGGATTGAATGAAAGCATAAATTGCTATATCTGACCACTAGTACTTGTTAAAGCCTCTGGCAGCTCTCTCCTCTCATCTCGCCATCTCGCTCCACTCCTCCCCCCAGCTGTATTAATGATACCAGGGAAAGGTCACATGAAAAATGAGTGACAAACAAATCAAACCGTATTAGCTTGTGGCTTTGTTATCAGTAGATGGCAGAGATGACAGGAAAAAAAATTCAGAATCCTGAATAATTCTCTGCTGCATTTTTGCTGGCTCGGCAGGCTAGAGAGAGAGAGAGAGGAAGAAAGACAGAGTGAGGATGAGGGGAAGATTCACACTGTGACTGTTTGTCTTCTCTACTGACACTGGAGGAATCATAATACGCATTAATGATGGTGTGTGTGCAAGTCTGCAGCCAGGAGCAGTCAGTCACTTCAGCTCCCACGAGGTGCCGCTGATTTGAAACAAACACACACACACACACACACACACACACGCACGCACGCACGCACATTCACGCACTCCCAAGGTCAGGCTTTAGCCCCCATGCCAGACCTCTGCTTTACAACATTTCACAAGGATAAATTACAAATTTAAGAATTCAGAAACAACTTTCTGAACGCAGATTAATCTGCCACCAACGAGTTTTGATGCTCGGTTTTCTGTGTGCAAGTAACCGCAGCACAGCCTGGGTCAAAATCATTCACGTCTACTCGGTGATGAGAAAAGTAATATTAAAAAGCAAGAGCAACGGCCACCTCCTGTGCCGCAGACAGATATTTTCCTCCAAAATAAATTGCTCCACATTTTTCTGTCACCCCATGCCGTTTCTTCGTTGTTGTTGTTGTTTACAGTATACCGCAATGTGCCGCGCACGTAAACACATTCATGAGAATGCAAAAGTGCACAAATATCTTCTCTCATCTCTGCAGCTTCACAGCTGATTGTATGTGACATGTCCTTCGCAGAGTGCCCTGCGTGGAGAGGCGCCTTCCTGTTTCCAAGTCGTTCCTGATGGTTTTTAGACTGTTTGAGATGTTCAGGTCCAGTGTCTGCAGACATTGCCTGTACAGCAGCATGTGATTATACTAGACCAGGGGCAGAAGAGGACATTTATGGCCCCAGATCTCTGATATGAAACCTTCATTCCATAGGCGTCGGTTTATGGAGAGCCATGATTCATCATTGGACAGAGTAACTGTGCGGCAGACAAGCGCACCTCCTCAACCACTTCCTGAATCTTTATGAATAAGGAGAAGAGAGTAGACGAGATGGGATGAGTTCACCAGGGTTAGATTATTAAGTCCTGCTTCTTTCTAGGTATTGAAATAAGTATGATCCTCATTAAAGGAATGCGCCACTTGTTTACTCTAAATTCACTAAGGGCAGTTGTCAAATTAAAATGATAAATAAATAAATACATAGAACAAAAAATTGTCCCAATAAATTTGTTCTCATGAAGTTGTAACCAACTTTATCAATCCCTGAAGCAACACAAAGACAAAACTACAAACTCTCTCTCACATTTTCTGAGCTTAATTCATAAAACCCTTTGACTTCAAAAATTCAGTGTCCTGAAGTGTCCTACAAAATTAGTGTTTTGCATAAATGTTTTTTTTTTATTTCTGTCCACAGTAATGGCACAAATAAAAATTAAGATTTGTTGAAAAAAAAATGCTGACATTCCTATTGCATAGCATGTGCAACAAAGTGAATCAGTGAGTCAGTTCATTTGGCTCAGCTCACCAATAAGAGTCGACTCTTTCAGCTCCTAAACGATTCCTTTTTTATTCAAAAACCAGAAACACAATTTACGATATTTTTCTTTGCCTAATTATGACTTTAATTGTTTTGCAAAATAATTTAATTATCAAAATAACATTACTTTGCATTGCACTTTATAACATCTACTGTATACACATAATTGTTTAAAAAGAAAGGTGCTGCAAGGTGCATTGGCAAATAGAGTCTCTTGTTTAGTCTGTGCATCATTAAGAAGATTTGTGCTTATTCGAATATCCTAAGTGCATAATTAAACCTACACAAAAGTGCTTGAATATGCAAAGTAGCTTTTGATATTCACCTAAAGACTCGCTATAAAAAGAACTGATAATCAGATACAGTAAGTATCATGAACGTGTCAAATCTTGCATTCATTGTTGGACATACAAGTATAAAGCATGTATATGAGAGTGAGTGTGCTTGTGGCAAAACGTATTCCTTTCCTACTAAAATATAGTCTGGTCTATTCACACACACACACACACACACACACACACACACACACACACACACACACACACACACACACACTCTACACATGCAGTAAATAGAGATTAGGTTGTAAAATACTGGCATATTCCTTTAAAGCTAGTAATCAGTAGCAGGCACTGGTGGGTACTTGGCTTAGATGCTAACGAGGCATGCGAGACCATGCATACTTGATGGATATTACACACACACACACACACACACACACACACACACACACACACACACACACAAACTCCTGTTGCAGAATTACAGCATATAAAACACAGAATGGATGGAGCATGACACTAAAAACAACCCTGAAATAAAGCGAGACATCATAATAATACAGACTGTTGAAATGAGCCTGGATAAGAAACTTATTCTTCTCAAATAACTCCTACATTCAGTCTCGTTCTAAAAATACGAACAGTCTCAGCAGGGAAGAATCATTAACCCTCTTATCAGCATATTGCTAAAGCTACAGAGTGACAACTAAAGGTCTCTGTCCTTCTTTGCAGCCATTACAGTCAGATTTAACACCTCCCGCAGAATTAAGATCAGTCAGAGAAGCATGGCATGTTTTCTTTTGGACCAATCGCCTTATTAACTATAGCTAATGCACTAATTGGACTCGGTGGACTACAGTGTAATTACTTGTTATAATTACTGAAGTGGTTTGTAGTTTAAGGTCAGAAGTGACGAGCTGTTCAATTACACCAACAGCTGTCTAACCTTTGTGCTTAATTTTCTATAACCATTTTGGTTATTATTTAAAGATGGGTATCGTATCCATGGCTGATTAACTGCCACGTGAGACGAGCAAAGAAACATGTGAAAAAGTGCAGTGATGAAATAAGGGCTTTCTAAGAATAATACCTGAATACTAACATATGGAAATCATACAGAAAGCAAAAAGGAATTGAATGTGGATCATAAATTAAGAAAGGGGGGGGGATTTTAGTTTCACCAAGCAGCCAGGCACACACACACACAGATATATATATTTTTTTATTTTTTTTATTTTGGTGCACTCTCATCTCAGCCAGAGAAAATTAGAAAATATCAGACTGTCATTGTGAGTTGATACCAGGATTTAGAAAAAAAATGCCAAAAGTAGAGATGACAAATCAGTCCAGTGAAGAGAAGTGGCCCTCAGACAGGGGATGTCATTTGTCATGATTGCCATTTGGCTGCACTCCCCTCACCCCAGCTCAGCATCAGATGAATGGTACCTTGATAGCCATTAATTCTAAATTATCCAAATTTGCCAAACTGCATCCCTGCATGTGCGTTGAAATTAAATTTATCTGTGCTTTGCCCCCTCCCCTACTTCTTTTCTGTCCTCCTCCTGATCTGCACAGGCTGACTCTTTCAGAGAACGGAGGTGGAATTAGATTTGCCCCCTGCACAATACACACAGGCAGAGCATCAAAAGCCCTGAGCCTGGTGACATTTTGAAATGTTCATCTCTCCTCATTCCAGTTCCCTATTTGGAATGAATAAACTGGCCAGTACTGAAAGAGTGGCAGCTCCCCGGGTTTCGCTTCAGCCACTGCCTCCTCCTTTCCCTCGTCCCCCTCCCTGCCCACCCCCAGGTCCAACCTTTAGGCCATTGAGGGGCTTTGTTGGAGGGGGACGCAGCTGAGTTCATACACACACACACACACACACACACACACACACACACACATCCCTGCATAATACTGGAGGTAATTAAGCCACAGCTTCAAGGTTCCATGGACACAAGACAATTCAGCCTAATGAAGTATCGATCGCCTGCAGCCGAAGTAAAACAAGTTGACATTCATTTAGAGGAACTATTGAGAATATACCACAATGCCATCCAAGACATAAAGCCTCAACGACACCAATTTAAATCATATGAAAACAATGAGGCCTCAATTATGTTACCTCTAGTAATCGACTGAATAGAAAGAACTGTAAAAGAAGCACATTTCCTTCACTGAATCAGAAAATATCATATCAGAAATAATCTCTCACAGGTGAGCCCATGATTGGGTGCCAAAATATGTCCAACTGATATTACATTTACGGATCTGTACGTAAAGTAAAGGTAAAAGACATTTTAAGTACAATAGCCGATGGGTATGTTTCGGACAAATCGATAAAAACATTCATAACATCGAGAACACAGTGTAAAAAAACAGCATTTAATCATCTCAGCCTGCTATAATTACACTTTACCTTGAAATCTAACCATTTAAAATACTGCAAAAATTATATCTTTGCATTAATGTATGAATCCTTTTAATGTCTCAGACTTGAAAATTTTGACATTTTATTTCCCACATTCACTTATCCCTGTTACCTGAACACATTCACCCTTATTGGGAATGTTCCACAAGTACAACAAGAAGTGGCATCATCCAAATTTCGTGAAGATCACCGGAAGAAGAAAAGTACATTCTCGCGTTTCCCTCTTTCTATATTTTCAATGACTGGCTGACATTGAGGTCACTTTGAGACCTTGTTTTGCATATTATTGATTGTAGGTACACCACTGCAAAGTTCTCATCCCATTCGCATACAGTAGATGCTAGTTAACATTTTGTGAATTTGCTAACTCTGTGCAAGAAAATGCAACCATTGTTGGCAAAGAAACCTTGCAAATAAGATAATGTCCCCTGATTTTTAAAAATAATAAAAAAAAAATGAATTTTTAAGCGTTGCAAGGGCAAAACAGCACCCTAACTGTTGAATATTAAAAGCAAACAGATGCACAGCGAGGCGCAGTTTCATCTTCAATGTTATTTTTAAAAACCAAAACACTAAGATAATTATATTGTATTAATAAAACAAGAATATACAGTCTATCGAAAACAGTGGATGGCGTTCATAAAATCCGCAGTTATTCCTCCACAGAATGTCCTGACTGATTTACGTGATCATATCTGTCATGAGATGGTGTGCAGCACATCATATTATTGCTCTGATGAACAGTGATCAGGGAGCAATTCCTTTCTGACTTGACCACCTTCTCGAATCACACTAATCTCTCCGGAGAAAAAGATCTGTAAAGTAGTAATTTCCTGCAGTTCGCCAGGGACCCCCAGCCGACAAACAGCAAGTTAGGGGTTAGACTCATTAGGGCCACGTGACTGGCAGATGCTAAGATTCACATCAATTGCCCTACTTCTGTGATTGAGAGCTACAGATACGGTGTGTGGATGTCATAGCCGAACACCGCTCCAACCCCAAATAATGAGTCAATCAGAGCAAATGTTTTGGCCGCCATTGTCTGCGAGCTGGATATGTCAAAGAAGACCTTGATTGGTAAGGAGATAAGTACAGTTCCATTAAAGCAGGGACGTTTCAATGTCGCCGTCTGGGAGTAAAGTCATCACTGTCCGTCATCGTTATCATCATTAGATCGCTGTTTGCGTCGCTGTACAGGCATTTAAACTTTATATTTCTTTCATCGGAGTTTATTCTGGAAAGCTCAAATGGTGGCAGCCATTTGGTTTGAGCTCCTGCTAACAGAATAAAGATCACCTGGGTGTACAATGCGATCTGATGAATAATCTTTCCAACCCAAAATTACACAACCACGCATTTCTGAATGAGCACCCACACGCTGAGTTCATTTACGCAATCAAATGCAAATCTGTCCTTAAAGTAATCTCATGTCTTATAATGGAGTGCACAAATGTCACTTGCAGATATGTTTTAACCCCAAACGAGGTGCGACAGATCCTGAAATGATGGGCAAGTCCAACGAAACCAATGCATTTTTAAACATCAAGCAATTTTAAACAACACTGTAAAACATTTCAGCCTTGTTTAGTTATGTCCACTTACTTTTTCTCTTTAACTCAATGAGCTCTGAAAAGTG
>JAPEKM010000011.1:4744256-4759554 GCA_027575975.1 Cathorops multiradiatus
TCTACTTCAGTGTATTGAGCACTGTTCCACGAGAAAATCGACTTACAGAATTATATATATATATATATATATATATAGTGCAAGTTTGCATTTTAGTTGTGTCTATAGACCTTGTGACCTTGTGTTACAGTCATAACCTCCTCCTGTTGTAGTGTCAAATCCTAAAATACATTGCACCCATCTGTTTCTGTTCTCTCTTTCTTGTTTAGTGTCCTGTGGAGAGTGGATGACAGGGGAGCAAGATAGAGGTCTTAAGATGTGTGTGATGAATGCTGAAAGTATTATGGCCTGAATGCCCAAAAAGAAAGGCACACTTCTTCTTCTTCTTCTTCTTGTATCACTTAGGCAATGCTTGCTTAGATGTTTAGGTGCTTATATGTACATAATGTACCTCATTCATTTATGGCTTCTTCAAAAAAAAAAAGGACTACTTGAACATATTAATCTGTCATAAAGTGTGTAAACTTTGCAAACTTTATATACATTATGTATAAGCACACTGGCTTTGACTACTAAAAGAGATACAAAAATACTTTATTTTGAAATTTAAAACACAATCTTCCATTCAAGGATGTGTATTAATGGGAAACATACTGTATACCTGCATTTACTATAATTAAGAAATTCAAAAAAAAAATGTCGCATCATGTCCCAAAGGAGGCTTTGCTCCACATATACAGTTGGGTATAAACAGAAGCTTATACATTAGATTAACAGCATCACATTTTGCTGTCTCATACAGTATTTCAGAAACCCATATAAATGGATTTATGAGCAGGTTTGCATACAGTCTTCTCAGTTTCATAACTCAAGAACAAGTTATTGGTTTGAAATAAGGCACACATCATTATAACCCTAAATCAGAAAAAGTTGGGGCAGTATGGAAAATGCAGATTAAAAAAATATATCAGTAATTTCTAATTTTAGTTTGACTTGTTTCACTGCATACAGTATGTAACCAAGATATATCTTGTTGTGTCTGGTCAACTTCATTTCATTTATTAATATACATCGCCCCTGCAACATAAAAAAAAAAAGTTGGAATGGGGCAGTTTAGGGCTAGTAATGAAACAACAATGACATAATATTGTGATTTGAAACAGGTAATGTCAACAGGTAACTGTAATCATGATTTGGTGCAAAATCAGTATCCTTAGAAAGGCCTACTTTTTGAGGTGCAAAGATTGTCCAAGGATCTACAGTTTGTCAAAAAATGTGCGAGAAAATTCTTGAAATGTTTAAAAACAATTTTCCTCAAAGAAGGATATGAAAGGATTCGGATAATTCACCCCTTATGTTGTACAATATCATTAAACCATTCAAGGAATCTGGAGGAATTTTGGTGCATAAAAGGCAAGCGCACAAGCCTAAAGCCTCACTCACAACCTGTCATAACAGTTTTGGACACGCAAGGGTCGCAGGGTTTGGTAGCTCACAGCTATGCCGCAGGGTCGCAGTGAACCCGGGGGAAAGTTTGGGGGAGGAGTACGGGCAAAGTACATGTCACGTACAGGTTGCACACCTGACTTCCTCGAGGCGTAGGGAAAGTTGCACCATTAGCCCGTGGAAAGCGTATGTCTGACGCACATGATCAGTGCATGTTCAGTGACTGTGGAGTATGTCAGTATTGCATTTTACCAGTTTCCTGTGCTACGAGTACAGGCCGCCCTTGTGAAGCATGTGTGATGTATGCGATTAGCATGTTACGATCACTCATAACTTGTGTGTGACACAAGCCAGGAGTTGGTATAAAACCAGTGTGTCTGCAGCATTATGCATCTGTCTTTTGACAGAAGAACATTGGATATTTTGTTGGAAAAAATAAAAAATTTTCAGTTTAAAGTTTAGAAAATGGAACCCAAGAAGAAGCGAGCAAAAGGGAAGTAACCCAGCCTGAAACAGCAGAGGCGGAGGAGGAGGAAGAATTTGATGATGATGGTACCAGCACCAGCAAGCCCTGCACAGACAGGGAGAAGTATGCCTTCAATCTGGCAGAAGGCACAGCACCCCGCCAGAGAGATTTTCACAGGTAAATACATATGCTTTAAACATTCATTTCAGTATCTACCATATATGCTTATGTAATTAATATTATATATGCTGATTTTCATGTATGTTTCAGCTAATGACGCCCAGAAGTGAGGACATTACAATCTCATGATCGCTGTCAGGCCATTGTGCCATGCTCAGTGATAAGGACAAGGACATCCCAACACCCCATCCCATTACTCAGCAGGAGTAGGAGCAGGACATTAGTTTGGAGTCAAAGTGTGTTGCAGGGCTCAAACTGTTAGGCTATTTAGTTGGGATTTTTTTACAATGTAATAAAATGCATTATTCCCTTATATTCATAATGTATTATTAGACATTTGTATAAATTAACATATACTCAAATAAAAACAGTAAATGAATGATCTTCCTTTCTACAATGATACACACTACATGATCGGTTCCTTGGTTCCTCCTCAATATATATACCCAGAGTTTTGCCCCTCGTGTTGGGTGCAGGTCACGTCCTGTGTGTACAGATTGTGTGTGCTCTGTGCACGCCACACATAGGGGTAGAACATGAGATGTACTTCTGCCTTGCGGGCCACACAAATAGCAAGTATGGAATACTTGTGTAGTACTTCTGAGGAACATCACTTGGACAATGACCGTGCGTCACTCATGCGTCTTACTGTCATCGCAAAAAGCCCCTACTAGCCGCACTGCTGACTTAGGCCTCGTCCACAAGAGTAAGTTTTTGATGATTCTGCATAAAAACTTTATTGTTTCGGCCTCGCATCCAGACCGGTCTGTTTTTCACGAGGTGTGAAAATGGTATTTTTTGAAAATGCATCCCAGAGTGGATAAATCCTAAAACGCCGGATAGCCCGGCATCATGTGGATGGCAAAGCGGATTTTTTCAGAAACAATGATGTATAAGACCCGCCTCTCTAACCTTTAACCTCAGGCGCCGCCGCTAGATAAGTCATAAGAACAACAATGGTGGACTACAGGCTTGTGCTCACACTGAAGAAACAACTCAGCCTATTACGGCTGCTATAGCAAAACCTTCTGCTTTTATATTACTGCGAGGAGCAACAAAACTTCTCATGTTATGAGCTTGTTTATAAACAGTGCATGACCTTTATGCACATGCTCCATGGCTTCTCTTCCGGGTTTAGTGTATTGTGATGCCGCCACACCAGTGCCGCCTACAGGCCTGGCATATGTACTACAGCGTTTTGGGTCATTTCCAGTGAATCGAAACGGCGCCGTGTTTATGGAGATTTTTTTCAAAATGACAGCGTATTGGGTGAGGCCGCGTACTCATGTGGATGGGGCCTTAGATGCTCCTGAACCCGAGCATGATGTGAAACACCTCATGTCCATCTAAATGCGAAAACGTAGCACTTTAACAACTAACCTAACAGAGCTGCAGTTTTATTCAAGCTCAGTGGCAAATCAGACATTTCGGTGATCAAATAACAAAACTGTTATCAGCAGCTGTAAAGTGGATTGTGTTGTGTCATCTGACGAAAAGAAACGACACAAAATAAAGTGTGCAGTGAAGTGTGGAGTCAGGCAAAGCCAAGATTTATCACTTAGATCTGCTAAACCGCATCATTGTTCTCAACGCCTCATTAGCATGGAGGTAATTGCAGTGCTTTTGTAGCATTGTGCATTTAGCACTTTGACTTGATGATAATTACTGTAGTTGCTGCAACACTGCTCTAAACACTTCAAAAACTGCTGCAACACTGCTCTAAACACTTCAAATGATTATGTAAATCATGTGTGCAACACACATGATTTACATAATCCCAAAAAGCCATCCATTCAGAGGCACTGGTGGTGCCGAATGTCCGTGTTGGACTTCAAAGATGGCTAGAACACAATACGATAATGAGTGGCATTCAGGGTTCTGTAGGTGCTAAAAAAGGCAACTGGACTTGCTTGAAATTTCCAGTTGCCTTTTTTAGCACCTACGGTTTACTATGACCTGGATGACTGAGAACCTTCACAGACGGCATTCAGGGTTGTTTTATTTTTAATTTCTTCTCAAATATTGTGTTGGCTCAAGATTTATAGATCAGTAACAGTACTTAAAGAAATATGAAATCATTATCATTATATATTATAATTTGTGTATTTTACATTAAAAATAGCGATCTTAGCTTGGCAGAAATTTTCCACATTCACAGGATGAACCCAGACTAATATCATAAACAGATAAATCATTGGATAAAAGTTTGTGCTGAACATGTCTGTCGATGATAAAATGAAGGGGACCACACACACACATATATATACACAGTACATGCCTTGTATTTTATGCAAGGCTAAACAATTGATTTTTGCAAATCATTTTAATACATCATGACTCCTTCAAGCACTTTTTCCCAGTAGACCCCTGGTGTGGACTGGAACCATGGTACGTCTTTAGCAATAATGCAAAATCAATGAGCAGAAACGGAGCTATCATCGCCTTACATGCAAGCTGCTATTTTACTGATTTCAAATTAAATCCACAGTACGTCCAAACAGAAAAATTGGCATCCCTACTCGATGGGAAATGAAATATTACATTTTCTATTTTTGTGGGAACAAAACAAAAATCTCCTCTTCTAAATGAAAACACATTGATTCCTTTGGCTGCACCAAACGCTAAACAAACCGCAGTGTTTTGAAATAGATACATATATGTATGGTAATTCTTTCATTTATCTCTGAGATATGGCCAAAGAGAGACAGAAAGAGAAAGCCCTCTTCTATTTGCAGTTCCATTAATCTCCTGAAGATTTAAATGCATAATCCAAAGGAAGACAAAGCAAAAGTCCAGCACCCGTCACCCAGGATTAAATATTCATGCTGTATGCCTCTCTCTGCTTTTACACCGACAGCGTCCATGCTTGCTGCTCTTTGATATGGAGTCGGCTAAGGCGCTTACGTGACTGCTGGCCCGTGAACGAGGAGGACAGCGCAATCAGAAAAAGTACCAGAATCAACATGAAATAGCCGGCAATTACTGGCACAGGTTTTTTTTTTTTTCACCACAAGGAGAGCGTATATAAATTCAGTGTGTTCTGGAAGAGCTCATGGCCCTCGTGTTGGGTGGAGGGCGCAGGAAAATAACTATGCCCATAAGTGATTATGTACTCATTCCAGTTCTGTCACTTTGTGTTTGCGCGTCTATCAATGACGTGGACGTCAAGTCCTTCAGAATTTAAACAGCATATAATTTAAAACTAATGCTTTTAGAGGTCATTATTCTGACATTCATTCTGAGTAGACTAAAAAGAAAAAAGGACAGAGAGAGAAAGAGAGAGAGAGAAGCCATGCTTGTGTTGATCTGTGTATATCTTGTCAAATCATTTATCGTCCATAGTTTGACAACTGAAATAGCCTGGGGGGGAAAAAAAACAATCTTGTTTCAAAGTCTGATCAGAAAAATTGGTATTGAAATTACAAGCCTGACATGAGTGGAAGCATGATCGCATATACAGTATATTTACAGCTTTTAAACTAAACATGCTATCAGAATTGTAAGCTACTTATCCTTTGTTAAATATGGGCTAATGCTATCCAGCAAGTTGGGCTAAAATGCACAAACATTTGGTTCTGTATATGTAACACTGACATATTTCATTTTTCCTTTCGGAATATGTTTACGAAGCTGAGTGGCAAAAAGTGAGTGTTTATCCAGCCTCCAAATATTACACAGTCGGGCACCTACAGCCTGGGAAGTTATCGTCATTCTAACACATCTCAAACCCCTCACAGTTTTCCCCACAATTTGGGGTTTTCCTGAATTCCTCATGTGTGTGTGTGTGTGTGTGTGTGTGTGTGTGTGTGTGTTCATTTTTTCTGTATAAAGCTATCCATCTAACCACAATGTGATCACTGCAAGGAAAATAATATTTACATCCAGTCACTGTCATAATAGCTACACCATAATGACACATAACAAAATAATTCTACCTAATTGTAGCCTTATTGGAAAATTGTAAAGGTTGGAATTTGTTCTAGTTAGAAAATATTTCAGAAGAATTAAAGTTTAAATCCATAGAAACATAGATTTTTGCATGTATCAACCATGACAAAACTAATCACTTTTATCGTACATATAATGATGCATTATATCTCTGATGATTTTAAGCGATAAAGCTGAATGAGGGATAGCATGAGCATGGTTTTATAACTCCTATCAGCTAACTTCACAGTGGGTTAGGGTAAAAACTTTAAAAACCAAGTACACTATGAAGTTCAGAGTTCAGTACCAAGCTTGTGATCAGACGTGTTTTTTTTTTTATTTGTTTTTTTCCTTCTCTGCTGTCCGATTGCCAAACTGTGAAGATAAACAACTCTCCAAGATGTACACGGATCTCGATAACTAAATCTTATCCTCTCTGGAAAACATGCACTGGTGATCTGATGACATCACTAATCAATAGACAGTACATTACACGTCTCACAAGTTCTCAGGATTTGCATTACTTCATGGCATGGGGAATAAAGAGAAATATGCCCATCAGGTCAGGGTAATGCTAATGACTGGACCTTGCAGACTTGATCACCGCTCCTTCACTTGAAGGCCTGTCATTCAGGATTTAACCGATTCTCTGAATCTGGCTCTTTTCAGCTGTAAATCCTGATATTACAGTCCTCCAGGCTTTTTTGACTGTTTTACAGAGCCATTTAAATAAGAGACCAGGGTAGAAAAGTGTGTCAAGGGTCTGTAACAGATGTCTAGTGGTCTATCCGCTCTCCCTTTGGCTAATTTAGCACTATATTGAGCCTTCAGGGAGGATTGATGGTCCAAGAGGAGGGGCCTTCTCTCCTCCACATGAACAAGTCCCAGGAGGAAGCGGCCACAACTTCCAACACTTTATTACTGGTCAATTTGGAGTCTTCTTTCACTTGGGTGACATGGCTTAGGAGATGTCACAGACTGGCCAATCAATACTTGAAGCTTAGCGGGCTGAAGTGTCTGCCACCACGAATGGCAGCAGCTGCGGCCGCACTCACTCTTGACCTGTTTATCGGACGGTAATTACTTGCGAACTGCTCAACATTTGGCTCAGGCTGACCAGACCACATTAATGAAGACAAAAGGAAAAAAAGTCACAGGCTCGATTGATTAATCGTCGATCGTCCTTGAGCTTGGCCACTGTATTTTAAATGCAACAGTGATTAAGAGAACATGGATAAGGTTAAAAATATTCATGCCTGTCTGTGATTATGCTTTTTTTTAATCAGTAATCTAATTTTAAAAATGGTATTGATATTTGGCAAGGAAACAGGCAGTTATAAGTTTCTTGAAAGGCAGCAATTGGCTTTAAGAAGTGGCGAGTGAGCTTTCCTCCCACAGAATGTCTAATCGACCGGGACTATCTCCTGATATTTCTTGCCTTATTTCCTCTGAATGAAGAGGACGAGCAGGCGGCAGTTGTGTTAGGCTGCGGTTTGCCCGTGGCTCGATGTTCTTGACTTGTGGTGCAGCAAGCTGCTCAGCATGTAAGCAAGCCAAAGCCCGCTAGCTAGAGAATGTATTGATCCTATAGATTTCCTCCAAAATATGCGATAATGATACATCATGGCTAGATTTAGCTGAACAAACTGTTAGGGAAGTGTGAAACCAATTTTAAAACATAAAGACCGGCGTGTTCCATTGTAACGCCTCTACAACAAAGGAGGTGAAGACATAGAAATCTATAAAAGACCTTAAAATGCCTTTAGCATTGTTGCATTTGTGGCTCAATGAAGCTTGTGTGGTATTTAAACCTTAATAACATATACAGATTGAAGTTATTTCTAACTACTTATGTTTATAACATACTAATTTAGCAGAACTCATTTGTGAAGTGTTTAAGTGAAAAAAAAAACCCACCTCCTGATTGTCAAAGTAAAAAATGATGTGAGCAGCAGAGCGATTAGCCGCAATACTAATCATGTATATAAATATACAAGGAGGAAAAATTTAAAACATGAGCTCTCTTTTCAATTTTGTTCAAGATATATGCTAATAATCCAGCATGAAACACATCAAACCCTTTCATTTTTCAACCTAAATCAACATATCTGTGCTTTAAGCTTCTTACTACACTAAAAAAAAATCATAAGTTTTTTTTTAAAATAAAATCCAGACTCTACATTCGACATTTTCCAGCTGATTAAAATGTAATCATTGATTATTCTAAGCCACAATCTTTTTTACATCAAGGGGAACATTTATTTTAATCTCAGTTTTAATTACTTGGCCAATTTCTGCTTCCATGAGAAGATATTCATCTTTTCAGTATGCAAATTATTAGATGAAATAAAAGATGAGTGGTCCAAATAAGGGGAAAAATAAATGAATAAAAAATATCAGGAAACTACTTCAGGCTAGATTTCTGGTATCAGTCGGAGAAACTTTAATTTAATAACACAGTAGATTATATGAACACAATGTCATATGAAAATGGCATACTTCTACATCTGTATGTTGCAAGCTTAATACAAAATATTACAGATAGCATAGTAAACCACGAGAAGAGAATAACTTTGTTTCTGTAATATACTGAATATGATTGTTGCTAATCATGTAATTGGAATATATTTGGAATAATCCAAATTAATCGATCGTTTTTTAAATGTATGTCTCGATTTCTGAACTTATATACAATATAGTAATACATATACAAGAGATAACAATTAGATAATGTGCCGATAGTGTGCCTTCGTTCTTATTTTAATGAAATAAATAGCATTTTTGCTGTTTTCTTTTCTAGTACACTGTACACCCAGTTCAATGGCGTTTTTTCCCCCTTCTGCTTATCTAAATGCTGGAAGAAGCCAGCATGCTGAGTGGTCATTT
Organism: Cathorops multiradiatus; assembly: GCA_027575975.1. Classification (NCBI taxonomy): domain Eukaryota; kingdom Metazoa; phylum Chordata; class Actinopteri; order Siluriformes; family Ariidae; genus Cathorops; species Cathorops multiradiatus. Next base: position 4,753,102 of record JAPEKM010000011.1, read on the forward strand.
TGGTGCTGTAATGGCCAAATGAAAATAACAACATGTCTCTTCACACAAAATGACCACAGCATGACGCTGCCAGCTGAAATTAATTCCACTTTTGAGTGAGGCAGGGAAACACTCCAGGTCCCTGCGATCTACTGTACAAGTCTTGAATATGTAGGAGGCCTTATCTTTCACTCGCCATTTCTCACTGCAATTCAATCTCCCAAAGTTCAGGATTACACTGATGGAAATGTACATCAAACAAAAACATTATTTTTTGGTGCTGAAACGCCTCCCCAAGCCATGGGGAGGGGGAGGAATGGATTTGCAGCGGTGTGACGAAAAGGTAGATGTCTTTGTGTTGGGAAAGGAAATGAAGGGTCACAGCGAACTCATCATTTTAGCTCATGATGCTTTCATATAACTGAGTTGTTAGAAAGAAATGAGCAAAATCTTGATGCAAAAGGATGAACTAATTTCACTTCTCCCATACAGAATTTCATATTCTATTAATAATCCTGAGCTAAAATAGCATGCTACTTAGGCAGGGTCATAAAAAGGGCGGAAGAAACAGGATATTAACCAAATCCAAGATGCAAAGCTGCCTGTGTCTTAGTTAACAAAGCATATGCTTTACCTTCTAAATGTAAAAGCATGCATTATTGCCCTATGTTCAGTTTTAACTTTAGCATGTGTTCCCCATAACAAGGAGATCTCAAACACTCGCTTAGCTCTGGAAAGTGAAATCTTCACAGTTGTGTGAGCGATTTGATCATTTCAGAGTTTAGAAAGTCATGCATGACAGATTTTATTGTCTTCACGTGTGTAACAAAAACCATGACCCAGAGCAATGTATGACAATATGAGAAAAATATTAAATAATAATAAATAATAGCAGGGCATGACGAATTAACTTGAACATAAAACAGACAACGACAACTGGTTGGTCTGACTGTACAAGCTAACATATTATTACTATCGAGCTAAATCAATCAAACATAAAATAAAAAAAAATATGTCGTCTTTTTATGATTCAATTCAACGTTAGCTTTATTAGTGAAATGACTTTATTCAAAACAACTAAAACATTTAAACCTGCTACCAAATCAAATCTGGCGTACGCTCGCAGGACCACAGCAGTGTCACAGCCACTTGACGTCTCTATTCAGTGTGTAATGATGTAAATAATTGCAGACAATTAGCATCTTATTAATGAGGCTGAAACAAAAGGCCAGCTCCCCTGGCACACTTTTTTTTTCCAGCTCGACAGAAAACAAAACCTCACTGCTGTTGACAATATGCCATCTGTCTCCAAATCCACAGGCAAAGAACAGCCATGCTCAATGTTAATATGACATGTTGAAACATTAATCGCCCCCTTGGGCCAACATAATTACTACTCCATGTTAATCACCTAACAATTAACAGCCATCAGTTCCGAGGGGCAATCAACGAATTAGCTGGAGAGAGGCTTGTGCACGTTCGCTGACATTCTGCTCATTCAAAAGCAGCCCAGGCCTTTAGAATGACACCTCCTGTGCACACGAGAAGAACTCATTTGCACTTGTACCAATTAGACGCTCTAATATCCCTCAGTGAATTGGAAGGCCCTTTCACACATTTTGTACCTTTTGATTTTTTTTTTCTTCTTTTTTTCACCCTTCCTCTTGTAGTGCTATATTCTGAATTTTTAATGCACTGCTGGATTTGACTGTATGGTTCTATTCTTTTAATATTTGCATCATTTACATGAAAAGGAAAAAAAAAAAAGGTGGACTCGGTGCCACATTAAGGATGATCATCTTTGCTCCTACTTTACATTATTCATATTGACTTGCACAAAACTTGAAACACACACAATCATATATAAACAAAAAATGTCATTTGTCACATCACATGAAATAGTAATAATGACTTATAATTATATTATCATGTTACACCCATCGGCATTCCATATGTGTATAAGTTTCATCACGCCGTGATGTGATGTCATTTTTTCAACACAAGCTTTTATTTCATATTAAAAATCTCCAAATTCAATCACACAGCTTCGTCCTACACTAATCAAATTCTTTACTCCTTCATAATTCTTTATCTTGCTCGAGATACATATCACCCTGCCCGTATCACTAGAAAATAAAATGCAAGCCGTATTGCGAGTAAGAGAAGTGGCGTTTGGTCTGAGCGCTATACAGTATGTCCGTGATATACTCTGGATGCATGAGAATGCATGAGTGATGAATTCTCGTTGAAGACACCAACGCATACATATTTATGTTTTTTCCCCAATGCGTCTGAATAATCAGGGGACGGCTGACAGTCGGGTGCTGGCCTTGACCTGGGATGAGGGTCCGATTTAAATGTCAACCTCTGCATCACCAAAAACTACCTATGGCAATTACTGGAAGGTTTAATGGCTTTGCTGTCTTGTTCTTAATTTGCTGAAATGGCTAAATCAATAGCTGCAGTTGTAGTCACAGCTTCTTGTTTTACTGCTTTAAGATAAAGTCGAAAGAGAAGACAATCTTCACTTCCAATTTGCAATGTTCAGCATCAGGTCGGCTCTTATCAGTGGGGTTTAAAAAAGCAGCTGTCTGACCTAACCGGCATGTCGCTCAAGTGGAGGTGGACAACACGCCGCCGCTGCTGCTGCTCTAATACAGACAAAATGGAGAATGACAAGCGTATTATTATTATTATTGACTGGTCCAAACTAAAATTAAACTGTGATCATAAATTGCCTATATGGAAAACATTCATTTTTAAAAAATAGTGGATGTCACACGAACTGTTCAACAGATACAGAAACTGACCAGAAAACAAAAGATAAAGACTAAACCCTTAACTCAGTCATGTAAGGCAGAATGGATCTCTCTGTCTCTGTCTGTGTGTGTGTGTGTGTTCAACCTCCTGTGTGACTAACTCTGTCTCAGCTGTTTTTAGTTCAAACACAACCCAAAAGGTTACATATATAAAAAGAGCACCGAGACCTCGAATCCTTCAAAAGACAAGGCGGCGTTCGTCCCAACAACTATTTAACACCAGTGTTTTTGGCATTATGCAAATGAAGCTGTTGTAAAGTGTGTGTTCATTTAGCTTGTTTTTTTTTTCTTTTAAAGAAACCCTCAGATGTTTTGCCTCAGCATGTGGCCTGTTAATCCATCTTAAAGCCTCCTCTCCATAATCTCCCTCTTTCATTAGCGAAGATGACCACAGAATGCCACCTTTATTGCTTTTCGCTTTCTAATTGCATGCTGAAAATATATTTTTACTTTTTTTTTTTTAGTCGGAGATTTAAACTGGAATCAGGACACTTTGTAATTGCAAAAATATTTTTACATGTTCCAGACCAGATTAAAGAAAATTTAATCTGGATATTAAGAACATTAAATGTCAAAGTTAGGGGTCAGAGAGGAAGCCAAAAAAAAATATGGATTTTTAAAAAAGGATGCATTCGGGATTTTTAATAATTATTCTGTGATGCCCTAACATTCCCTAGTCATTCAATATAATAAGCACGTTTCCAGACGCATTTTTTAAGAATATAGCAAGGGATTTTAAATTCTTGCATTTTCGAACATTCCTGCATAGAAAAAGTGAAAGGAATTCAATTCTGCATACTCTTATCACAACAAATATTTACGGTCTTAAATCATAACCACACTTCAGGATAATGCAAATAGTTCAAGAAGCGCATCAAACTTGTCTCGTACTCTTTAATATTTTATAAATGCACATAAAAGAATGTCTTGTTTACAATTTCCCATCTTAACATAACTGTTCAACAATAAGTCTCTTCCACGCCTCCCCACCATCCTGAAAGAATGCTTAGGCAAACACTGCCACCAGCTGGTGGAGAAATAATGTAAACTAACAGCACTGCAAATTCAAAACATACAAGAAAACATGCAAATGGCCTGCATGTTAAGTAATGCATCCCTCCAGGCGCAGATATGACATGCAGATGGAGAAAAGAAACAAGACTGAAAATGAGAGCTTCGAGAGACAATCGTTCTGCGAGGATCAAACAGAGATCGAACAAGACCGACTTGTCCATTCCGCATGAAGCTTTTTTTTTTATGAGCGGTTCATATTCATTCTCACAGAGTGTAAAAGCCAAATACAAGTGTAAATGTATACACCCGTGTCATATGGAAGCAGTCTTGGGATGAATGGGTGTAGTAATATTTTAGGGATAATCAAAGGATTATTGCAAAAACTAGCAGACGAGTGCAAATGTGTCACTCCACCCTGACTCAATGATTACACTTAAGCCCCTGTAGTTAGGTGTTTTGAATTTCCATATTCACACACACACACACACACACTCTTAAAGAGGGAACGGTGGGGGGAACGACTAAAATGTTGGCTTCACCTTTTATTAAAGCGTATGAAAGACGCTGAAGGAAACCCACACCCTGTTTTCATTAGCCGCATGTCATCCAGAGAGAGAGAGACAGGGAGAGAAGACACCAGTTTTCTTTCCTTTCTACCTTTGCATCTCATATTACTGCATGCAGCTGCATGCATCAAAGCCACAGAAATCCTGATGTTGTTTTTGTATATATTTTTTTCCCAACTTGAAAAAATATATATTTGTATTAGGCTTTAAATGTTCACAGAATCAAAAAGAAAAATCAGTGCTTTAAAACACTGCCATCTCACGTGTCTTGACGTCAAAGAAACACTTCCTTTGACAGATTTTACATTTGTATTCATTTTACATGAACATTGCGTTTCTATATTTCATATTATCTCATTTATCTGAAACCTAATTAAGAGCCGATATTTCACATTCCTGTCTGATAATAAATATTATTTTTTTTGTATAGTTTTGTACCATCTGGTTTCACTCAGCCGCTTTGCAAATGTCCCTTGGTATGGCTAAACAAAGACGCTTCTTGAATTTTTGGTTTGTGCAAAAACAAATCCAGATGGGTTTTTTTCCTTCAGAGGAATGAAAGAGAAAGAAATTTGCATATAACATAACATTCTGATTTGACAACCTAAACATATAGATACAGATACAATGACGTATGTACATTATTGAAAAATCTTGTCTTAATAATGTGTTAAAAAAAAGGCCAAAGAGAATATATCAGGAAATATAAATGTATATTATTGTAAATAAGAAAATGATTGTTTTTAATATTGATTTTCAAACATTCCTTTTTGAGAATAGCATACCTGAATACATTATATATCATATAGTCATGATCATCCCTGTTCTCAGTGTAAATCCATAATTCAACATATTAATATCAAAAGTACATTAAATACAAGCACAGAGAGCAGAGAAAATGTGCACATAATCAGCCTAGTGTTTGTTGAAGCTGCTGAGCAGGGTTTATTACTATGCAGAAGGCTCGGTAAAAAGCCCTTTGCTGGAGATTTAAACCCACCACCACCCTAAATCGCACGTCATCGCACCAATGAAGCCCCGGACTGCAAATTGCATCCCTTAATGATCACTGGACTGCATTTGTCTGGCGCATCACTCTTCTCCCTCATGCAAATGCGAGTCCCATCATCCTGCCTGACCAATAGGCGTGTGTGATGAAGCAATCCTGCCCTGCGCGTGATTAAAGATGATGGATCTCCTTGGCTGATAAAAAAAAAAAAGCCTGGCGTAAATTTGCACACCTTAAAACGTCAGCCCATATGACACGCTCACACATATAAAAGAGAGAGCGAGCGAGCAAGAGAGAGAGAGAGAATTAACGCACCGGGATTAAGCCGAGGGGAATAACGGGGCGTCTCTTTAAAGCGTGCTCCAAATCCTGTATATTACAACAGCCCTGTGACCCCCCTCCCGAGAGCCAAATACTGTGCTAGAACAAGACATCCCTCATCAGGAACGGCGCAGAATTACAAGTGCGTGGAATTACCAGCCAGCACTCCCTTGTCATGTCACGCCACTGAGTTTAGGATAGCCCAGGATGGAAGGATGAGGCACAAATGAAAAGATTTGCTCGAACCGCAAAATGATGATGGCAATGAGATTTGAGACAATGAGACTGATATGTATGATATGATTCATGCAGCAATGGTCGGAACTCGACTGACAAATTACGACAAGACATTCAGAAATATATTTACCAGTGTTTCGGTCCTCTCAACTGCCCTATTCACTGGGTGTGTTGAGTGTGAGCGAGTGTGTGTGTGTGTGTATATGTGTGCGAGTGTGAGGTTGAGCTAGCCTCCTCTTGGACCACTAAAGTAGAAGGGGGATAAGACGGTGGGGTGTGTAGAGTGTAGTGTGGGGTGTGTGTATGTGTGTGTGTGAGTGTGTACATAGCCGTGGCCCCCGAGACGTGTGACCCACGGTGATAGTCGGGAGCCGTTTGGTGACCTCCTGCCAGGCGTTCCCTCCCCACACACATACACACCCCACACGGTGATTAATTCCCCCTACCCTTCACACACTGTGGGCTCTGAGACGTGTGCTGCCACACACTGAACACCCCCCCCCCCCCC
>JAPEKM010000011.1:4885787-4895882 GCA_027575975.1 Cathorops multiradiatus
GATAGGTGTGGCCTAGGAGGCTGCTGCTGCCGAAGACTACAGAAAATCCTAAGATTTCTTTTCACTCTCTTTAAAAAGGGCCAGCTATATAATTTTATTTTAATATATATATATATTTGAAAACTAGAAGTTTCAAGGTTTTTAATGGTGTCACTTATATGTTTGAATGACAAAAACTCGCAGAGTTACAGATGTGTTTTTGGAGAAGTTCCAAATATCCCCCCGGGGGGAGCCTAGACCTCAGAGGGTTAAAGCACCAAAACTCAGCCGGTCCACCAGACCCACCAACACTGGCTGAGGAACAGAAATACGAACACCACACAAGGGTTAATCGAGTACACAGTGAACGAGCTGTCCTCATGCACGCGCTTCTGCGTATCCATGGCAACAGCCGCGTTCAGTTCCGTAAACAAGGCGGCGGGTTCTGCTAACTGTTCTGCTCGCTGCTGAAGGACCTGTGGTGTTGTTATTAAGGGCTGTAAAAGTTCTCTTTATACAAATGGCGAACAAAACAGCGAGGTAAACCTCTTTTATGACACTGTATAGATATAAAACCTGGCGGTTTCATCCCTTTTTATTTGTAAAATGTATTTATTTGCGTTTGGGATAGATTCATGTTAGCCAAATTAGCTAAATTGTCCATCTCCTGTGAGGAACCATTTCTTTCTGTTGCTTTATAACCTCAGAGACATGCTCTCATGCTGTGCTGGATATAATATTATCCGCCTCTTTCTCTGGCTTCGACAGATCACATTTTAGAGACAGAGCAGTCCTTAGCCCTTTGCTGAAGAGTCACTCTGCAAGTTTGTGCAAAGAATTATGGTCTTTTCACAGCTTTTCTAACCTACACCCAGTGAAAAAGACCCAGCAGGCAGATGTCATTGGGTCACAGAGATAAATAATGCAGACCTCAAGGGAACTGAGCTAGTTTTTCTTGATAGAACTGCTTTCTGTATGATACTAGGTCAGGTCACATTTATAGCAAGTGCTTAATTCACCTTTGGCCTTTCAGCTGCTTTTAGCCTTACAATGATCCCAGGGTCAACACCTATGGTCAACACACTATGGTGCTCATAAAACAAATAGGATAGTAGTTGTGTAATATGCAATGTTACCATATAAATTAATGCTTACATTATTATTTTTTTTAAAAAAGAATGAACCAAATAATGTTATAACCAATGTTTATTCTAACCAGAAGTGAACTATAAATTAGATTTCGGTCTCTTAATCCACATTTGTGCTCATGATCTCCTAACCACTTTATTTTTCAGAAACACACCAAAACTCCCAGCTGCCACGGTTCGCCTGACTGTAGATCTGATTGCCAGATCTAACAGTCACCTTAAAAGCAAAAGAAATGTTCCAGTCCAACATTATCTCAAGAAATTGACTCATCTCAATTTTTCAAACAAGAACATCGATGATATCGTAAATTCCTAAGTGTACTCCAAATAATTCAGTTTGTTCCAATTCCACAAATGAGATTTATTTTCTTTCTAATTTTGTCTCATGCCTTCTTACAGGATGACCTTTCCATGTGCAGAAACCTCACAGTTCTGTACTTGTATGATAATCAAATTACACACATCTGCAACCTGAATTTTGCTTCCAATCTTACACATTTGTATTTGCAAAACAACAAGATCACTCACATAGAGAACTTGTCCTGTTTGAAGAAGCTCTCCAAATTGTGAGTGTATTGCTTAAACCTTCTGTTATATAATAGTGTGAAAAGTTATATACAAATCTTTTTGAGGATAAAATATATACTGTGCATTCATATTAAAATGCTCTGAGAGTCTGTGCAGTGTTATTTCCAGTTAACCAATGACCAGCTGTTTATTTTTGCCAGGTTTCTGGGGGGCAACAGCATTACGCTGGTCGAGGGTTTGGAGCAATTGGGAGCACTAAAGGAGCTGCACATCGAAGGCCAGAGACTCCCACCAGGAGAGAAGCTGCTCTTTGACCCTCGTACTGTCCAAAGCCTGTCGGTGAGTAGCTCAAGGTTGAAAGCTGCCCACACACTGGAGACCTGGACTCTCCTTCCATGTTAAGGATACTGGGAACATGAGAACCTTTCTTTGTGTATCTATATGACTTTTTTGGAGTTGGGTAAAAAGCAAAACCAAAGCAAACACATGGGCCAGATTCGTATTAAAGCTGTTTTTGTGTAATGATAGTAAAAGAGCTCTCTGTTCCCACTCACTTCAACTGAACCTGTTTACAACCTTGGTCTTCAGTAAACAAACTGCAAATATACTAATTTATTTATTTTGATAATGAACAAAATTGCTGCGATGGTGGATGCAGCAGATTTTCCTCCAAAAAGCCTCCCATGTAGTATCACTGCATATCCATTTATGCACTACCTGAGAAGCCATTGTCAAGTTTAATATCTAAAGAAGCTCATTCTAACTTCATGTTCTTTGTAGGAGTCATTATATGTTTTGAATATTAGCAACAACAACATTGATGAGATACTGGATCTGGCCGTTCTGAACAAACTGACACATTTATATGCTGCAGACAACCAGCTCGTGGACGTACAGGTAACTTTTTATTCTTCTTTTGTATTTCATGTTTATTTCTAAACTGAAAGATCAGAATGGACTCATTTAGTAAAAAATCTTGCATTACATGCCAAAGAGTCAATAAGATTACATTTAGTACACTTTTTGATTGTTTATTTGATAGCTATATCCAATATTGTGTGTGAAATCATACTAAATGGGATACTAAAAACTAATCCTGCAAATCCTCTCAGCGGTTCCCAGTCTGCAGAGTTACACAGCGTTCAAATTATTCAACAAATCAGTGAGCTAGGTCTCCAGGGACCGCCTTTGCTGACAACTTAAACAAGCACAAGTTTTCCTCCTTCCTCACTAGACTTATTTTATTCCACATCACACATTTGACACTCGAACTCCAGATTTGTATGAGGGAATAACTTTACAAATTTAGTTTCCTCTTGCAAGAGGCCCTAGTAAGGATGCAATGTAACCTCTCTTTTTTTTTTTTTCGAGAGAAGCCATTTTTCAGACCATTTAGTGTACACAGGCTGATAGACTTGCTGCTGTAGAAATGTGCAATGAATGCAAAAACCTTGTCATAGAGCAGTGCAGTAATTTCAGGCCAGGCCTCGGAGGCAACACTTGAGATAATTGTGATACATGTGTCAAAGGAAGCTTTCATGTTTAGCAGATATCTCCTTTAATTTATACAACCCCTTGGCCAGTATTGATTCAGAATAGACAGGGCCCAAAGGATCGATTCCTGCTTTGCACAGTTCAGTGGGAATTCAGAGGAAATGTTATAGATTTTTAAAAGAGATTATGACAAGCAGTCAGCCGAGTGACAAATGGGAATCTGCAGAGGCTGGTAGTGGCACGTGGCCAGACGGGTGCAGATGGGGAATTGAAGTGCTGGTCAAATACAGGTTTATAACTGGCCATCATTAGTACAGTGTGGATCTGGAGGAGAGCCGAGTCAGGGGTACATTCGGCACTCGTACGGCATGGAAGAGCAATTTGGTGCTGGGCAGTTCGCAGCTAAGCCCTCTGACTGACGGCCCTGACATGATCATTTATCAAAGCCTGAGAGTGCACCGCTCGCTGGAGTCCCGCTAGACTTGATTGCATGTGGACTGAAAAGTGGAAGCACTTTGGTTGAGTCAGGAAGGGAATGAACAATCAGTGTGTCCAGAGAGTATTCATATTTCCACGTTGGATTAATGTGTCTTTAGATAAACATACTTCGCGGGCAACATGCTTGAAGGCTATTGCCCCAGGGAACTTGTTAGTCCAAGTGACAGTATTTATTAAAGCAAGCTGGTGTTTTATTTACACCTTTATTTTCATAAGTAACAAAAAATGCTAGCTAAAGTTTTTTTGGGAATGCTGATTTTGGGAACCAGTTTTGTGCAGATTTGTTGCTTTCTCCACCTGAATAAGATCTTAAGTAGACTTTAATATTTTATTAAATTGGACGCAAAAACAAAACAAACTTATTGTTCTCCTATCAGGAACTGGAGATGGTGTTTAGCCAGTGGCCCCAAATGTATCATATGGATTTGCGTGGAAATCCTGTCTGTCATAAACCCAAATACAGAGACAGACTAATAACTGTTTGCAAAATGCTAGGTAAGAACATATAACCTCAAAATTACTATTTGTTTATGGACCTGTGTTATTTTTTTTAATTGTCCAAACATTTTTACAGTATTGTATGTTTTGAAAGTATTTCAGACTTCAGAATTCTCTTAACCTGACTTTTGCTGTTGCTTACATGTGACAATGTGTAACAATCATCCATGTGTCTGTTTTTCTAACAATTCTCATAAACCATATTTATTTCTAATGTGTAGAGGAACTTGATGGGAAGGAGATAACCAAGATGTCTCGGCAGTTCTTAATCAACTGGAAAGCCTCCAAAGACGTTAAGAAGAAAATAACAGATGGTAGAATCATAACGGGACAAATTTCACATCCCTTTTCTGGTATGGTCATTAGTATTCTTAACTCATTTATGACTGATTTCTGTGGTTTCATAATGACAAAAAATTACCTTTTAAAATCAGAATGCAGACATTCAGTGGCTGCCACAATACACTGAATTTCAGTCTGTAGCATTTGAAATACTTAGGAGTCTACTGTATATGTGCTTTCTATTCTCAAACATTTTTCTGATTAGTATTAAACATATGCGGTACAATCGATGTTCTTACATGTCATCAGCATGTAACTAAACACGCTCAAGTCCCTCTGTGTCATGTGTATTGGGATTTGGACAAGATGTGACTCATTCCATTTTAATTCCAGCTGACTTTCACTTGGGCCCCCAACATCACTTTGCCTATAACTCTGCTGGCTTTCTGGGGAAGAGAAAGCCGCTCTGGTTTGGGAGACCCACCATAAAAATGAGGTCAGGCGCAGTGCGGACAGACTGCGGAGACGTAAGGTATGAACAGCATCAGCAATCCCTCAGTTCCTAACAAAATGTAATTTCTATGGTATATGCACATCACTACAGAAAAAATTAAGAGATCACGTTTAATGGTCAAATCAAATTAAAAGAATCTAATATACTCTGTTTATATTTTCAGCAAAAATTTGAGGTGTACTTAAAAAAGTGTATAAACAATATCAACATAAACATGCTCCATTTAGCAGCCCGCTTCCTTCCTCTCTCCCAGGTTGATAAATGACCTGCTATTTGTCAAGTTACATTTCATATTCTTAACACTCCATGCAAATAAACAACCTTTTCTTCTGCAGCTAGCCTTAGGATATCAATTGCTTCACGTTGTTGCTGTATGTAAGGTCAGGAGCTACAGTTTAACTTTGGAAAAACTACCCACTCCCCTGAGAGCATATCTACTTAAGCACTACTCCCAGAGGTGTACCAGAGTGCTGATTTGGACCAGCTCGCCCAAAAATTCAGGTTTAGGACCACTTCAGCTCATGTGCCACTTGCGCACACTCTCCACCAATGATTTAGTGACTGCATTTCCGTTATAGGTGAAGGATAAGAGTATTATACCCTTGCTACCACTGCATGTCCCATAGTTTGAGAAGATGCGCTGACAAGCTTCAGAGAAATCAGATAAGGGATATGATCGACTTCATCATGCCTTACCAACAGGTGTGATAGATATATTAAAATGGAATATCTATCACTTAAGTGCCAACATAATAGAGCAAAAATTCATTATAAAAGAGGAAAGAAATTTAATCAGTACATTGTTTTAACACATTTTATAAATCCTTTCGTAAATCTTTTTAAGAATGCTTAATACATTTAATGCATTTAAACATAGATTGTATTCTTTAGTCAATGCAACAAGGAATGTACTTTGTGGAGAGTAAGTAAGACTGAGAAACAGTAATCCTAATAACCAGCTGTTTATGTCGATAATTACATTTATTTAATAAATATTTATTGTTTAGTCTAAACTCTCAGATAATAAACTGCACTTTTTTCTTGTCACTGAGGTGATGCACTTTGTACCTTTAGTATGTACCCTTATACCGTAAAAAAAAAAAATTACAAAATCTACAGTACAGATTGGACTTTAAGGACCACTGGTGACTCTAAAGATTTACTTGAAAAGCTAGTTAATGGTAAACCATACCATATAAAAGAAACATTAAGACAAAACGATCTATCTTTGGTGACAGTGCCATGCCAGTGACAAGGAAAACTGTCCTTGTTTTCAAGATTGTATAATATTATGGATAGTATAAAAATTGTAATGTAGCCTTTAAGGTGTTGAATTGATGAAAATATTCCTGAATGTTCAGCTAAAGTTAAACTTAATATGATTATATGAACCTACATATAAATGACAGTCATTTTTGTTGTTCACATGAGTATGGAGAATCATGAAGACCCCCGGAGCACAGGACTAATTACAGATCTTCAGGAGATGAAAGTTCAGAATCACATGGCTCTCTGAGCATCCTCTCGAAGAAACTTTGTGGACCTCTTAGACATTTCCCATGGCCCGCACCCCACACATAGACGGTTCATCACGAGTGCATGTGGAATGGATCTGAGTGCTCACAGAAAGATCAAGTCCACAGTAATTGTCTGTCATCATGTCAGAATGCCACTTTCAGAGCTGTAACACACTGACAGCAAGCACTCTGTTACACTTTGTCCTATACACTTGCACACTGCCTCTGTCTTCGATCAGTTTATTGACAGCTATTTGATCAAGTGATGCCTGTAAGAATTTCTGTTTTTATCACATTCCAGTGAGCTTTATCTTCAAGCCTTGTTTTGTGTTTTTATTTTAATTAGTTTACTATTTGTTGAACATCAGAACTTCCTGTTATTTACAGTACGAGAGTTTGCATTAAAATATATCATTCTTTTCTCTTTATATGCTTTGTGTCTCTCAGCGAAACTTGAGATTGTGCACTTACCTTCAAACAGACTGCAATTTTAGAAATTTCCTGTCAGAATATTCAAAATTAATTCTTATATAATTTGGTTTGATGGTATACAACCTTGACAAATTTGTGTAACTATGCACAAACATTAAAATGTTAAAAGATAACTAGATTGATCTTGAACCCGCAGGTGTCATTTTATTTTGTAATGTGCAACACATTAAACTTTTTTTTTTTAATCAGAGTGAAATGTCCAATTTGTGAATCAAACAATTTTTACATGTTTTAAAGGCTCCTTTTCTATGTGGAGCCATTTTGTTATCACTCAAATAATGAAGGTCACAATAAATATATTCACTGTAGACTAATGAAGAAAACAGAGTGATCAGATGCCTTTCATTTGGTCACTGTATCCTGTAATAAACCCCATGTTGTAATTGACCAGTGTGTTGAACTTTTTTTTTTTTTAAACCACACTGTGTAAGACGTGGAGTAATTAGGCAGAGGAGCTTACTTAACCTCATTTGCTGTGCTTCATAATTAGTGGCCTGGAGCAAAACTGTTACTTCATCCTTAGAAAAACATTGTGTATTAAGAACAGTCTGAGATATACAAGTTATGAATAATTCCATTCATTAACCTAATTCCTCGACATCTCCGTGTGTGGACTCTAGAAATCAGGGTGATTAATTTGGGAGTCTCACAAGAATTTCCTCATACTTCCCTGTTGATTGCAGTGTTTAGAGTTTATTTATTGGCTGTGAATCAAAGTGCTGACTGCTGGTTAGAATATCAGGCTGAAATCCTGCACTGCCCAAGTGTCTGATCCAGTGACCGCCAGTATGCAGGTAATAGCATGATATTCTACCACCTTAATCACCCAACCAAAACATCACAAATATTTACATTAAATGGACATTATAAGAAACGTCGAGGATATGAGCCATACGTTCAGAAATACAAAAAAATTTAAATGGTGCCACCAAGGGTACACGTTTTGGACTTTGCATCTTTTTAAAGTGCATGTTGGCTAGCTTTTGAGTTTTAATGGTTTCCAGGTAAAATAGACAGTAAAGATACAAAATAAGCGAGATCAAAGAGTTTGGAACCCTAATTTTGGTGAGAGTTTGGTTTGTTATTTTAGGGGTTATTTAACGTTTCCCTTTTAATTAGTCTTTTAGTCATGGCTTGCACAGAAGTAGATGCGTGTGGCCGAAAAATGCTGCTTCTGGCGTTGGAGGTTGGTTTTTTGAGAGAGAGAGAGAGAGAGAGAGAGAGAGAAGGGGCGCCTCATGCGCCGCCCGTGCGTTTTAAAGCCTTGTGATTAATTGCACCGAAGTGAAGGACTTGTCAGCTCGTTGTTTTCCCAATAAATTAGAGGCTCCTGAGACCTGACGCGCTCAGGTGAGGGCTTGGCAAAGATACGGCGACATAAAAACGCACCTTCTTCACTTACTGTACCCCGGTTTACAGGCTATAGAGATCTTTCTGCAGCTGGAACGGAACTATACATCTCTGTTGTCCGAGAGTGAGAGAGAGAGAGAGAACACTCCAACTTCTCTGCCTTCATGTGTACTTTTTCAAGAAGGCATTTTTGCTGAAAATAAGCGTAAAGGTATGCGTGTGTGTGAGAAAGGTTATCCACTACTCGTTTTAAAACATGGAGAGCATTTTAAGTTTTTAATTGTAAGCTTTCAAGAGCATTAAAATGTGTAAGTTTAAGCAAACTTTATTTGGAGTCCTTTCTCTGGTGATGGCTAAATAACTTGAAGTTTGATAAAGTTAATTGATTTACAGGCCAAATGTGCGTCAGAAATGTTATTAAATCGTTTTTAATGAATCGTCTATATTCAATTATCTTTGCGCAGAAATTGTGTGCAAAATAATGATTAAATTATTTTTTTGAGGGTTGACACGTTAAACGATGCCACTGTTTTTGTTTTCCTTTTGCGCGACTTGGCGAGGTCGTGGCAATTAACTGAGCCTCTCTCTCACTCTCTCTCTCTCTCTCTCTCTCTCTCTCTGACAAATATTGTGAAACAAGTTTCTGCGTTTTTGTTTCAACTTGTGCTGTGTAAGGTTATTTTTATGCTTAACACTGTATCAGGTTAATAGCTATACCTATCACTTGCGTGATCAAAGGGTTGTATAGTCGTTCATTAATTGCACTGAATAGATCTCATATTACAGGTAACCTTTCTTTTAAATATTTTCTGTCAAGCAATAAGAATTAGTCAAATTCTGGTCAATTCGAATAGCAAAATCTTGTATTGTACAGCACAATAAATTTCACAGATTTAGGCCTAGTGTTTACTAATTTGTTGTTGTTATTAGGAAATTTTATTATCTTGGTACTTTTTTTTTAGGTTACAGAATTAATCTCCAGTGGATGGAACTAGGTGTTTGACAATTATGGAGGACAGTCCTACATCCAGCCCGAGCTCTAGCCCGAGTCCCGACGCACTGCCTTCAGACCGGAGACGAGGGCGCGTGCTTTCTGCAGGCGGTGGTCTCGGGACCAGAGGGCGACCGGCAGCAGCCAACGCCGCGCGCGAGCGGAGTCGCGTTCAAACCCTCAGACACGCGTTTCTGGAGCTCCAGAGGACCCTGCCATCGGTACCACCCGACACCAAACTGTCCAAACTCGACGTGCTCATATTAGCCACTACATACATAGCTCATCTGACCAAAACCCTGCAGGAAGAGGGCATGGAAGAAGGAGACGGCGCAAAACGGAACGAACCGTTAAATTCACTCAAAGGCGGCGGTTACCTGCATCCTGTGAAAGTGAGTAAAGTGTAGCTGCATTTTTGTGCATTCATGTGTTATGCTTTTTTTTTTTAAATCACAATCTACATGCGATTGAAAAAAAAGCTGTACATCTTTCACAAGAAATTGTACTTTTTACTTATTTTTTTAAGGTCTGTAGTATCGAGACTTGTTTTACCCCGTCTTTACATCTTTTTTTTTTTAAATACGCTTATTAATTTAATTTATTTCAGTTGTATTTTATTTCATTGCTGTTTGCCTTTTTTTTTTTACATATAGCACTTTGGCTGACACTTGGTGTCTTTAATTGTGCTATCAGTAAATATTGAAAAGACAAATCAAAATGCATCACTTGAAAAATAGTTTTACAAAATGCTGATATCTAAAATATTAGCCTTGTTTATGTTTTTGCTTGTTATGATTCATTTAA
>JAPEKM010000011.1:6020564-6032563 GCA_027575975.1 Cathorops multiradiatus
GTTGGTTCAAAAGTTAAAGTGCATAGAACCTCACAGCACAACATGAAGTTACCTTAAAATATAATATAAATGCCTCAACTTTCATGTAAGAAAAGAAACTATTAATACTTGTACTGTGTGCAGGCAGTCTCTCCTGAAGACTAAATTAAACAATTATTATAATACACGGAAGTAAGGCGGAAGGTAGTTTGTCGACGTCACCTAAAGACGACGCCAGCGATTGGTCAAATTTGCGGGAAAGTTGCGGTGATTGGATATAATTGTAGCACTGCCCTGAATTCACGGGGATTGGTTGAATTTGCGATGATGTTGCAAATCACAACAACACATTTTGTTTCAAATCACAACATCGCGAAATCCTGGAGGGTCTGGTAAATAACGGTAGGTAGAGATGAGATGAAGGCTTAGTATCTCTGTAGATACATAATTGAATTTCAAAAATGTGTTTTAATAAATAATTATTTTTAAAATAGGGGGCAACTGGGGTGGCAAGACATTTTTACAGTGGCAACTGCCACCTTTTGCCACCCCTTAAAACCATGCCTGAATTCAACATGATCAATTTAAAAGAGCTACAGTTGTCAATGTTCCAAATTCTTGTAGAAGATTTCTGGTAGGTTGTGGTAGGTTAACACTTAGGGATGTTATACTTAACAACACTTCTGTTCAGGGATCAGGGTGATCTCAAGCACCGAGGAACAGGTTGCAATTGCACTGAAGGAAACACAGTTACTAGACCATGAGACATTTTTACAAAGAAAACCATATCTACTGTGCAAAAAATAAAAGGAATAACACATGCAATAAGACCTTCAGAATGTTGATTTCAAAATTATTGTTACCTCCAGTTAATATTGAAATGTCCCTTTGTAAGAATAACACTAGGAAATCATTTCGGCCATGTCTAAGAAGGTTGGACACGCTTGTCCTAACCTCCTGGCAGAAGCATCCATATTTTGAGAAAAAACATCTTGCTACTTATGGAATTCCATGCCATCTTGTGTTTTCACAAGATCAAAACAGCCTGAAAGTGTCAATGAGCCACCAAGTCACATTATTTTTAAAATATTATTTTGAGAATGTCTTTGGTAGAGCAAGGGTAAGTCGTTTCTTCAGTTGTTGGACTGTGTGTAATATTGATTTTCATTTTGTATAACAAGCTTTGCCTATTCTCTTGAAGGGTGGCAGCATTTTTAGAGGTGTACTAAAATGGCATGTTTTGAATTAGTAAATTGTTGTTTTCCATACAGGCACACGAAATCTGATGTAGGAACAAAGGTAGATGATGTACGACATCCAGAGGTAGGCATTTATCCTGAAGATCTGATTTCTCTGAAATGTAAATGCAGAATCCATAAACAACTCAATTAAATCAGTTAATTGTCCCTTAATTCATTTGCATGAGCTCTTTGGCATCTTTGTAATATTTGCAATTCAAACATAATTGCGATATTAAGCTTAAGGCAGTGGGGGGTTTTAAACAGTAGAATGCACATTTTTCATGGATAAACCTTGGATATTCTATTAATTCCTGTGTGTGTGTGTGTGTGTTTTTTTTACAACAGTTAAGTGAAAAAGATTTCCTCGTCAACACGATAAGAGAGTCAACTCATAAAACAACTAAAGATGAGGATGTATCGAAATCACAAAATGGCGATACCATCTATTCATGGGGAAACCATGCTGTGTATGACACATCCAGTCACAGATCCACAGTTGGAATACAACGTGGCTTAGCACACTGTGATCAAGATCAGGCTGCAAAAAAGGGACAATCTTCAGGCTGTGAGTGTGTGACAGAGCTGCAAGTTAACCAGAGTGAAAGTATAGAAGGGGAGTCAGGAGTTAATGACCCTCAAGGACAGAATGCGGAAGGAACACTTTCTCACAGTAATCTAATCCCTTTTAGAGAGGATACTGGTTCAAAGGCCGACTCTGACTGCCAGGACTGTGCATGTTCTCCGACAGCAATAAACCAGGCCTTGTTGCTGTCCTCATACCCTGCTTCTCATTCTGATAATAATCTGAAATCAGATCTTATCAGTTCCACCGCAGCGATGTTTACCTCCACATTAGTCTCTGTTCTTGCTCCTCATTGGAGCGGGCGCCTTAGGAGACACAAGCGAGGCTTTAGCAGTGATGGACCAGAAATTGTGCAAAATATGAATCTGTCTGCTTTGAGTCAGAATGAACAGCATCAACAATTTCCTCTCCAGCAGATACAGGCACAGGGTGAACCAGTCAACGACTTCAGTAACAGGCTTAGGGGATCAGCAGGAACCAGCAGGAGCTCTGTTGAATGGCAAAATGAAAGCTTCTCACATCTCACAGAATCGAAAAAACAGTTTTTGAAAACCAGTTCGTTGAGAATGAACAGACATACCATGGGCCAAACACCAGAATTTAGCAGCCCTATTCATATGTCAGTGGACTCCGGTGAGGTGCCTAGGTCCACCCTGTCCCTCCAACTCAGTGACTACAGAAGGATGGCACAGCCCGTGGATCAAGGAGAGTCCTTCTCTTCACTAAGGTCAAGGCCAACAACAAGCACTTTGCTTTTGTCTTCTAGAAGGTTGAACTCAAGAAAACCCATTCCTGAGTCCTTTCAAATGGAGAAGCAGTTATCCACATCCATCAGCTCTCTAAATTTACCGAGTAAAAGCACATTAAGGATTTCCCAACCACAACCCAACCTGGTTTCCCTAAACAATCCAGCTAAAGAGACACTTGTGACAAAAAGCAGTCTTGCATCTCCCGAACAGCTCTCAAGTCCACACAAACCCAAACCGTTCTCCCCAAAATGGGGTGAGATGGACTCATCAGTGAAGCAGCGCTATTTAATCTCAGGGGATTTTGACATGATCAACAGAACTCCTCCTCCTACAAATGAAAAAACTAGGGAAAGGCTGTTTTCAAACTATTCAACAAGATTCAACCAATCAGGGACTCGCCAATCTGTTCAGGATCATGGAGAGGTTGACCAGAGCATCACTGACAATAAAAATTTGCAGAATTCACATAGTAAGATCCCAGAAAGGTCTGCTTGGATTTCTTCAAAGGAAAATGCAAATAGTAGATTTATTTTCCCACAAATTCCCTCAAACCTCAATTCTGATAGCATACTTAAGACACATATAAGCAAGACATCAATGACGAGCACGAATCTTGGGCCAAACACTTCTGTACAGTCTAACAGGATCAACAATATGATCAACTTGAACAAGACCAGCATGATAAATAGCACAACTAGCCCCAGAACAGTCCAATCAATTGCCACCAGTCCCTCTGCCAGTTTAACTCCTGTACCCCTGACGCGGGCTGACCAAAACAACATTCAGACCTCAAGCAGTTCGGCTAGGCCTTCATCGAGCCCAGTGAACTTTATAAGGATGAGAACGTTTACCGACAGTCTTAGCTTCTCACCTCGGAAAGATTCTTCTGTAGAAGAAACAAGCCCATCTCATTTATGGTCAAACCATCTGAACTCTAATAGGCAGTCAAGGGAGTCAAATCAAAGCCCTTTAGATCAGTTAAGTCCTTTATCCCCATCTGAGTTTAAGGCCAGAAGAGTTTGTATTCCAAGCATCTACAAATACCTAAGGGAAACCAGTCCACCTAAGGACCCCCAGGGGTCTCCAGCATTGAGCTCTCCTAGTCCTCAGACCTCATCTGTAAAGCAAATACAGAAAGAGGATAAAAATTCAAGGAACCTGTGGTTCTCTTTTGACTTAAACTCAGTTGAATCACATGATCCACTTTTGAAGCGTGACTCCAGTTCCACCAGTGCACCACAATCTTTGCCACCTGAGACTGGCAGAAGGTCAATGTCTTATCCAAGTAAATCCCCTTACTCCACACTCATCTCTATAAGAGCAGCAGTTAAGAGCCTTTCATCTCCACCTGTGACGCACCAGCACAGTCGATCTTTTTCTTACAGTAGTTCACCAGTTGACGCTAAGTCTCCCAAGCTGGAGAAAAGATCTTATACATCTGTCCTCAGAGACCGGTTGAGTCAAAGAAAGTCGCCAATGGGAGAGCCAGTAGGTTCTACTGATATTCAGCTTACAGCAAAAACAGTTTCCTTCTGTCCAAATGGCATCTCAGAAACCTCAACAGATACAAAGTTCCCAGATAGTCAAATTAACACCTTAGTCGCAGATGTGACACAACCAAAACAGACTGACACTGTCATTAAAAATATCCCTCATGATGGACTAAATGGCATATTTTTATCTCACGATGACAAAGGTAACCCTTATACAGCTGAGACGTTGAATTCCAAAGAGCATTCTTTGCCACTGGGGACATCCCCAATTAATGAGGTGGTGCAAAAAGGTGGAGTAACAGAAATCTTACATACAAATGAGACATTCCAGGCAAGTCAGAGTCCTAACTCAAAGAAGAGTCTCTTCTCTTTAAGAAGTAAGAAAGATAATGTTCTCAAGTCTTCTCCTTCTGCAGATAAAGAGGGTTTAACTGTTAAAAAGGATGAGATGACAGGACTTAAAACTACAAAGAGAGTGGACCAGGTGTTAAACCGTTTGAGACTAACATTTGGTGGCAGATTTTCAGAAGACAGTGACATGACAGTGACAAGTAGAAGAAAGAATAAAAAGGAGGATAATTCAAATATTAAGACTTATGAAAGCATTAAGAATGAAAAAGAAAATGATGGTCTGACAGTTAAACGGCAGATTAACCCTGAAGAGCTTTTAGAGAAAGTTTCTGAAAGAACTAGGAAACTTGACCAAATGGCTGATCAGACAGTTATGACACAGACTGAACCTGAAAATGTTTCAGAGATCAAGGTTCCAGAAAGAACTAGGAAACTAGACCGAATGGATGATCAGACAGTTAGAAGAAAGACTAAAAATGAGACACACTTAGATATTATGACTTCTGAAACCAAGAGGAAAGTAGAGCAGGAGCTTCCTGAAAATCAAACTTTGAAATCTCCAAACTCCCCACATATCCAAATCACCATTATGACAGAATCTTGCAGCTCTTCTGGCCCTACGTTAGGTTTCAGATATGAAAAACAAGCCAACTCGCCAAATATGGGCGATCACAAAAAACTAATGGAGGAAAGCAGAAATCAAGTCCTGGTTAGACCCATTAGCCCAAACTGGCCTAAGCCTGATAATATCAACAGCTATGCCTCACTGCCTCCAGGCAAAAGATCCAGAGTTGACCCATCTCCAACACTTTCTCCATTTGAATGTTCTTTAGAAGATGAACAGAATGATAACGTGTTTTTCAGCAATGTCCTTACAAAGAGAAATAACTCTGCTCTAGGTGAGCCTGAGAATGTTGCTCAACCAGACAGCGTTATAAATGTTGCGAGGCAGAACTTGACAGGGGTAGTGTTGTCTTCTCCCTGTGCTGATCTCAAGTATGGACTGCAGCATGGACGATCTGTCTCAGTTAGCAGTGTAGTTTCAGGACGTCCGTCAGGCCCTGGAAGAATCTCGACAGGATCTAGACAAAACAGCATCAGCGACTTAAGCAGCTTGGATGGTTTTGTGACCAAGAGCCGACATTCAAGTGTCAGCAGCCCGGTCGGGTCACCTGAGAATATTGTCACCACTTCCAGTGGTTGTATTTCTTATAAGGGACCTACAGGAGGACGGTTACCATCAGAGGGCCGTCTCAGGAGCTCAGATATCCTGGAGGACATCTCATTCCAATGGGATATGGAAGCAGGTCCAACACCACCCCCTTCTCCGGTATATACTCGACGTATATCCCAAGTCTCCAGCCCCTCTTCACCTAGTAACAGGACCTCGCCAGATAGCTTGTCTCCACGTGGACTTTTGCCTTCCAGGAACTATAAGTCCATGTTGTCGGTTTTTGAGGAGTCTGGTTCAGAGACCACTACTGATGATGAATACTATCTCAATAGTGATGACGACAATGAGAAAGAAACAGAACTTTAGGGGATAGTGTTGCATGACATGAATGAAGTTGTGCATGTTATAGTATTTGTGTGGTTAAGGTTTCTGAATGCGAATGTTTTGTATTTGTGCACTTTGATCACTTCCTCAGGAACAAAATTACCATCATGATTGTAATGTGATGAAAATCAATGCGAAATCAACGAGCTGAAGCACTTCCATATGCTCCTGTTAAAGCTTGCCCTGGCTGGCTAATTACTTCGACCCAAGTGTTATGTTTGAACCCATTTTCAGTTTGAGATTGTTATTGATAATCAATCATGACAATTTATGCACTGTTGGATCATGGATTATATTCAGGCTCTGTGTTTATGTATCAGTTATGAATCAAATTTTAATTGATTGTTGTCCACAGTTTGCCCTTCTTATTGTGTCATTCCTTCAAGCAGACAGCGCTGGCAGTGTAGATGATAAATCATTTTAGTGGCAGCAAAAAAGCTGAAAGCAAAATCAACTTTTTTTTTTGAACCACATAACAAATATTATATAGTGCTTTCTCAACTAGGATCAATTAAATATAACTAAAAAAATCATATCATGATACTTGACATTTTTTAAAACAGTATTTTGTTTTGTTGAGATTTTGATAGCAAAGCAAGACCTGAAGTACTCGAAGGTGTTTTATAAGATTGGTTTTAATTTCAATACGTAAAATTTTCAAAAATAAATTATTTAATGACAAAAAAATGAGATGATAAATATCGATTTTAATATTTAATCAGCTACTTCTTGCTGCTTTATCGTCCTCCTAATTTTGAAGTCAGGGCTCACAATAAGCACAATACTTACAGAAAAATATATTTTATAATTTATTGCAATATCAACATATCATTCACTTCTCCTGAATTTTTATTTTTATGTTGGAAATAATACTGTAGTTTGAAAGAAATCTGGGAATAAATCATAGAAAATTTTTTTTAAATAACATAGTATGTGTTTATTTAATGTAAACAGATCAGAATAATCCCATATGAAATTCTATGTGTGTCACGACAGTACATAGATGATCTACAATTTGATGCATTTAGATTGAACAACATATTGTTTGTTAATGTTTTTTAAAGCAATGTTGCAATAGGAAAATGCGAGCACTTCAACAAAATTCATTTTCCCTGAGGCTGTGTTGTTGTTGTTTTTTAATTATGACCTTGATGTGATCCAAGAAAAACAATTCATTTAATTAAGATTGATGAATGTAGTGAATTGATTTGTTCAGTGTGTCCCAGTAATCCATAAGTAAAGAATAAAACAGCTGGGGTGTGCCGTGATATAAAACAATTAACTACAAGCAGCAAGAGCGCAGAAACAGTTACCACCTGGAAGTGGATTATTTTTCTTTAACAGCATGTCCTGAAGTGGTTTAATCCTCTTACACTATGGCGATTTGGCAACAATTTTTAATATGGACAACATACCGTGCTTTTTAACCGATTATGGTTACACTACATGTCCATATTACGAGTGCATTAATATTAATATAAAGTGAAATAATTGTCCGAGTTATGGGAAAATAATCAACACTGATAAAAAACCTGACCAATCAGGTTTGAGAATTCAACAGCGCTGTGTGTGGTATAACGCTGTTCTTAGGCACTAACTAAAAACAATATGATAAAATATATTGTTGAGTAAACAATTTATTTAAGTATGAATAATATTTGTAACAAACAATTCTTCCACAAATTAACAGTAAGGTTTAGTTGCTAAGCAACATAACCGGCAAAGATTACAGTATTCCATGGACAGAACAATGGTTTAAAAGAACATACACCCGGGCTCAGCCAATCACATTTTAGAACCAAAACTATGCCCTTATAATAATATGGTTAATAAAGAAATTTAAGAGTCTTTATGAAGAGTCTTTATGAACAGGGCGGCACGGTGGTGTAGTGGTTAGCACTGTTGCCTCACAGCAAGAAGGTCATGGGTTTGAGCCCGGCGGCCGATGAGGACCTTTCTGTGTGGAGTTTGCATGTTCTCCCCGTGTTCGCGTGGGTTTCCTCTGGGTGCTCCGGTTTCCCCCCACAGTCCAAAGACATGTAGGTTAGACTAATTGGTGGATATAAATTGACCATAGGTGTGAGTGTGAATGGTTGTTTGTCTCTATGTGCCAGTCCCATGATCACCTGGCAACTTGTCCAGGGTCTAACCACCCCCCACCCCCACCCCATAGTCAGCTGGGATAGGCTCCAGCTTGCCCACTAACCTGCACAGGATAAGCGGTTACAGATAATGGATGGATGGAGTTCCATTCCTAAGAGACAAACAAAGCCACTGTTAACAGATAAAGGCTGGTTGGGAAAGTGAAAATAATCCTTCTTGTCTGACCTTAAGGGGATCTTATCTAAAATTATTATTAAAATATTGAAAGTGTTCCTGCTGACACTAGTCCCATACCAAATCCAGAAATTTTCTGGAAACCCCTGTGAATGATGATGATGATGATGATGATGATGGATGTAAAAAGCGAAGTGGCTGCTGGCAGTGGGTTCATGAATCACTAGTTAATGATTCGATTCAACTCTTTTAAGTGAATCTTTTAGTTTGGTTCATCATCCAGAAATATTATGTAACCTGTGAATGGTTGTTTGTCTCTATGTGTCAGTCCTGGAATGACCTGGTGACTTGTCCAGGGTGTACCCCGCCTCTTGCCCATAGTCAGCTGGGATAGGCTCCAGCTCGCCTGTGACCCTGCACAGGATAAACGGTTACAGATAATGGATGGATGGATGAAGCTAAATAATGAAGTGGCAATAATAACTGCCATAACAATACCCTAATACAATCTCAGAGAATAAAGTACATTGTTATACCTTTAGGGGTACACCGGCTTGTCACTGGGTCAGTACCCTCTAAGGTACTTATTTGTACTCTTTATACACTGCTTGGGAACATATGTGTACCTTTTTGGCCCTAAAAAGGTACACATAGTTACCTTAAGGTCCAATAATGAGCCCTAGGGTGTACATTAGTGTAGACTGTACCTTGGAGGACAGAAATTGACTCCTACTGTACCCCTATTTCAGACAGTGTACGTCCTAACAGCACCAATAAAAAAAATCAAGGCTTGTCTTGGATTGGTAAATCAGGAATGTATTGGCGCCACTATGAAACATTATCACAAACTGGGCAGCATTTTTGAACATAAAGGCCTTGACGTAGAGTTAAAGCTGCACACCCACCATGATAGATGTTTCTGTGCTGAGCCAGTATGGAAAGGAGTGGTGGGCAGGTCTATACAGTAACTCACTCATCATGAATGGCATGAATGAAGCCAACTCTGAGATCAAAAATAGACAGTGTGTGTGTGTACATTCAGAAGCTGTCTTCACCACTAGCAATGAGCTTTTGTTGTTGTGTTGTTCTGGTGAGGTTTGTTTGTTCCTCTCTAGTACACGTATGGAAAACAAGGGTTTGGCAGAACTATTAGTGAAAATTGTTGCTGTAACACGCACGATATGACATTGTGTATCATTTGCTTGTAAGCAGAAGGGTGTGGATTGGACTGAACAGCTTGATGCTCAGATTTGATTGCTGATCCTGGTGTCTGTCCTGTAAAGGTAGCGAGATTTTTCTTTAATCCTCCTTATCATTAAACTGAAGGTGTACTTGAAGGGTATGCTTAGATATTTCCTGGATGCGTACTGCTGTGCTGTGCAATACATAGTGATGCCTTATATGTGTAATAATTTAACACTGAAATAGTATATTCTTATACGATAATGTTGAATTCCTTCTATTTTTTTACACATCTAAGAACCTAATATATCCTTTCAATAAATATTTTCTATTTTTTCAGATTTTTAAAATGAAGTGTAGTCATGGTACGTGGAATGTACTTTTACCTTGTTTGTTTGTTTGCTTTAGTAATCAGCACGATTGCAATTATAATGTAATAAAATTTTAAATATGGCTTTATGTTCATTCTGTCTCTTTGGTTTTAATTTGTATTTTAATATCATGGCCACGTGCATACAGGCATCCAGAAGGAAAGGATGAAATGCTCATATCTAATTAGCAGGTACATATAAGCAATAACTAATTTAATATTTCTCAACTCAACACCTCAGTAATAAGATCAGATGTTTGTTGAACATTTATGGAAGGAGTCACCAGTGCCAGTGCACAGTTCGTAACATTCAGAGGTAAAGCTGCACGTTTCATTTGAGGAAAAAAGAGTGGCTGTTGAAGGAACGACGGTTTATAACTGCTGTAAAGCCAAATTTCACTAACGTTCCAGTATTAACTGTAACTATAAACAAATAAATATAAAAGTTATGTCAGACAAAAATTAATGCAAAAATTTTATATGTTGCAAATTACCATGGTATAAATGGAATAAAACACTTTGGGGTGGTGTGGCATCGGGGGCATGGTCAAGTGTCAGTCTGTGACTGGAGGGCAGAGTCTGGGAAGGTAAGTGGCAGAATCACTGCACCTGATGTCAGTTAACCTGTGTTTGTGTATTCCCCAGTGACCGCACCCTATTTAAGGAGAGAGAGAGCAAAGGAAGGGAGCTCTCTCCCCAACCAGATGACTGATGTGCGTGTGCGTGTCTGTGTGGCTGGGAGATTGTGTTCGACTGAAAAGTGCCACAATAAAGAGTTTTTGCAACTCAGTTCTGGCCTGCCGTACTTCTGTGCTCCACCCACCTGCTCAAAGTCATACAGTGGTGCCAAAACCCAGGATGGAGCACAGAGGAGAACAGCCCCATGGAGTCCTCCCCCTTCACAGATCTGATCCACGCCCTCGCCATGGCTCAACAGAGCCAGCACCAGGCGCTGATTGCCCTCCAAAAGGAGCAAGTGCAAAGGTTCAAGGCCCTGGTGCTGGTGCAACAGGAAGAACGTCAGGCGTTCCGGCACCTCCTCGCGTCGACGGGGTTCGCCACCTCCACCGCCGCGGGCCCTCCCTACCTGACCCTAATGAAGATGGGCCTGCACGATGACCCTGAGGCCTTCCTAGCACTCTTTGAGCAAGCAGCAGAGGCCTGGGGCTGGCCGGTGGAACAGCGTGCAGCGCGCCTTCTCCCCCTGCTAACAGGCGAGGCACAGCTGGCCACGCTACAGCTCCCCGCCGACAGCTGGCTGGTCTGTGCAGACCTGCACTGGGCCATCCTCCAGCGTGTGGGGCGCACCCCAGAACAACAACGCCAGCGCTACCGCGCTCTTCGCCTAGAGGAGGTCAGCCGCCTGTTCGCGTTTGGCCAGCAACTCCGGGACGCCTGCCGGGGTGGCTGAAGGCTAACAACCGCGACGCCGAGGGAATCGTTGATCTGGTGGCACTGCAGCAGTTCATTGCCCGACTTCCCAAAGGGACTGTGGAGTGGGTCCAGTGCCATCACCCGGCGTCGTTGAATCAGGCTATCAAGTTGTCAGAGGATCATTTGGCGGCTGTTCCCATGGCAGGATCGCAGATCTCCTCTTCTCCTCTCTCTCTCTCTCTCTCTCTCTCTCTCCCCCTCCCCTTATGTGTCTTGTCCTCACCCCGTTCCCCCACTGCGAAGGCGTGGGCAGGCTCCACCCCACCCAGCCCACCACACCCGCAGTGCCCTCCTGTTTCCTGCTTCCATGTCTGTCTCCCCCCCCCTCAGGTGAGTGAGCCCCAGAGAGAGAGCCTGGGCCGGTTTCCTGGCGCTGTGGGGAGCTGGGGCACCTCCAGCATCAGTGCTCGGCAATGGAGGTGGGTGTGGTGGTCTAGATCTCCAACGTGCCAGGAACTGCCCTCGATCGGGCTGGAGCATATCGCATACTGGTGAGTGTCCAGTGGGATATGTATCAGGCTTTGGTGGACTCCGGCTGTAATCAGAGCTCAAGCCACCAAAGCCTGGTGCAAGACGAGGCATTGAGGGGAGCACAGTTGGTGAAGGTGTTGTGTGTGCATGGGGATGTTCACAACTACCCTTTAGCATCGGTCCACATTCTATTTTGAGGGGAAAAATTTAGTGTAAAGGTGGCGGTTAATCCTCGCCTTACCCACTCAATAATTTTGGGGACTGATTGGCCAGGATTTCAGGAATTAATGACTCATTTAGTGAAGAGTGGG
>JAPEKM010000011.1:6379615-6394359 GCA_027575975.1 Cathorops multiradiatus
TTGTTTGTCCAGCGAAACACTGCACACATAATAGAAGAGGCTGGATGCAGTGTTGCCAGATTGGGTGGTTTTAAGTGTATTTTGGCAGGTTTTGAACATATTTTGGGCTGGAAAACGTCAGCAGTATCTGACAACACTGATCATAACTCAAACTCTCGCAATTTTTTGTATTCTTTTAAAGATTTAAAACACTTATTTTATTATGATGTGTGGTATAAAGGATTCTGTGCAAAAATACTATTTTGTAAGATGTTTGTGTTAATTTTTTTGAACAAAATTTAAAAAAGTTAAGAAAAAAAAAATAAACCTACCGATCCTATTTTAGTATTTCATGTTACCTGAAACACACTTTTTTTGGGCCTTACTATTACTGTTCTGATAACGTATTATAAAATGTGCATTGATATAAACCTGAGAACTGCTGTTATAGAAAATTAATCAAGCCCAATCAGAATCGAGAATACAACAGTGGTGTGAATGTATACAACAACATGAGTGCTGAGAACTGGGAGGGAAAAAATTATAACAATAATAAAGATTCCAGATTACAAGAAAAATAATCAGTAAAACAAATCATTTCATCTTTCATTCCTTTCACAATATGAATGTGAAAGTATTCATTTCCCAAAAATACAGCGTTACGTAATAATAAAGTATCTGCAAACTCTACCAAATGAGCACCAGTTGGCCTGTAGTAGATCGTTTTGATCGTCAGAGAGGTTTCAGTGTTTAGTTTGTGAAGGTTCTGTATGTAGGGAGCAGTTATAAAGCAGGTCACATGATCACGGCTCGTGGCTGACTCATGAAAAGAGGAAGGTGTATAAACAGACGCTTGAGTAATTCTGGAAAGTCTGTGTGGATGTGAGACTGCAACGCGAGTGGCTGGAAGCAGAAATGGTGCTACATGACTACAGGTCCTATACATTTGATTTCATTGTTGTCTTGTACTGTACATCACGCCCTGCAGCTCTGTCGCTAAACCCAGAGTCTGAAATTCATTCCTGAAAACAAATTAACCAACAAGTTTTACGTAGCCCTCTTTTCTCCTCCACCAACCTCCAAAACATTATCCAGAACATTCTTTACTGTTCTTGAGTCTCTGAAATGATACTGTAACTCTGCACTGAGCGATTTCCACCATGCAAAAGAAAATTCTCAAACACCGATGAATAAAGTGGATAAAGATTCTTCTGTTCCACTTAAGTCCAGTTTTAATCGTATCCATGAGTCCAGTTGTGATGAACCTTGAGCTAGGTTTTGAAATAACAGCACTGTATTTAGTCCACGATCGAATCCTCCATGTTTTAGTGTTAGACTTAAAGTAATGCTATTGCTCCATTAGTTTTAAAGTCTGATTCACAGGTTTATTTGAGATACATTTTAAGTTTGAATCTGAGGTGGTTTGTGTTTCCGAACTCGCAGGCTAGATTTGATGGATTACTGGAAAAGATTCCCAAATTCAAGGAAAATTTTATAATAATTTCCAGTCAAAGGAGTAGAAAAACATGAGTGATTAAATCTTAACAGGAATGTTTATTTAACTAAATAAACATTCCTGTTAAGATGTTTTTCTACTCCTTTGACTGGAAATTATTATAAACTTTCCTTGAATTTGGGAATCTTTACTACTTAATTGACTTTGATATTAAATTTAATTATTCATGTCCACAATGATCGATTAACTAATCGATCATTGTGGACATGAATAATTAAGTTTAATATCAAAGTCAATTAATTACTCTCTCAATCAGTGGTTAATATTTTAATCGCCGATTTGTTTCACTGTATTCATTCAACACGTGCAATGTGCAACACAACTGAAATCTACATTCTGTTTAATCTAATCCTCATTAGTCTACGGTGTAAGGCTGAAGTATTCAGATTGAAAAGTTTTAGAATACCAGCAGTTCCAATGGTATTTAAGAGTACAAATGGGAGTAAGATTGTGCTTAATCTGTGTTTCGATTACGAGGGGCCTTGGAAAATGTTCTACCCTGTAAAAGGTCCCTGGCCCCAAGACATTTGAGAACCTCTGGTCTAAACTTGTCTCTCATCCTGATACGGTTTACCAAGAATTCTGTCTTCTCGAAAAAAAAAAGACAAAAAACGTGACCTTGTGGGAAAAAAAATCCTTAATCTCATTTTTTTATGTAAGAAATCAAAGAGAGACAGAGAGACAGACATGGGCGTCGGGGGAGGGGGAAGAGACAGACAGAGACTTATGGATAGTAGGTGTGTGAATATCTTTCAGTCTCGAAACAAACACTGGCAATGAACAATCTGCTGATCGAGTTAACAGCAAAACTACAAAAACAGGAACAAGTCAAGTCGAGTCCCAGACACATGGTTTCTGTAGCAGATGAACATAGAAGTAACATATTACAGCGTTTATAAACAGTTTATTACAGTGTATTTATACAGTACAAATGACTGGTCCTGATTCATACCACACTAGTAACTTTATTCTCTAATAATCGCAATGATTATTTCTAATATTCCTGCTGTATGATATAACGTCATTCCTGTGGCGATTTCTCTAGTTTAATTCTATAGAGATCTCTTACAGAAGATCTCTGGGCAGCACCGTGGGCGGCACGGTGGTGTAGTGGTTAGCACGGTCGCCTCACAGCAAAAAGGTTCCGGGTTCGAACCCAGTGGCTGGCGAGGGCCTTTCTGTGTGGAGTTTGCATGCTCTCCCTGTGTCTGCGTGGGTTTCCTTCGGGTGCTCTGGTTCCAAAGACATGCAGTTAGGTTGACATGGGGCGGCCTTGGACTGAGGTACCCTTGAGCAAGGTACCTGACCCCTGACTGCTTCCCGGGCGCTGCATAGCTGCCCACTGCTCCGAGTGTGTGTGTGTGTTTACTGCTTCAGACGGGTTAAATGCAGAGGATGAATTTCACTGTGCCTGAAGTGTGCATGTGACAAATAATAAAGGTTTCTTCAGAATTTATGAACACAATTCTGAAATATTTATTTACATTTACTCCAGGAGAGATTGTACACATGGCTCAGTTTAAAGATCATCATCTTCGTTGAAATATATGTGGATCCTTGTATTTTAACACTATTATAATCTACCTGCTAAAAGCTGATCACAGAATTAAAAGATGACCTCACTGTCAGGGTAAATATGAGCTCATTACAAAGAAGGTGGAGAAGAATATGATGTGATGTGGAGGACTCGGGGCTCAGAGCTGATCTCTGGAGTGACAAACTATTTGTCTGAAGCACACAGAAAAGCTCATCGGAGACTGACATGGAGAAGAAAATGTGCGCACACATCAGGGGATCCGCAGTCACGTGACCATCACACTGACCCCAGGGTGCCCGTGAATTTCATACAAAACATTTAAATGCACTTTTTTATTTTAATATTAGTTTAACATCATAATCAGCATTTATTTATTTATTTATTTATTTATTTATTTACCAATCATCTTAAGCATCCAATCCATGATGATTTGCTTGGCTGTACTCCGTACACAGGGGTTATTGGGTTTTTTTTCACACAAAAAGAAAATATTCATTAAAATAAATGATAAAACTGATGAACAGAAATTTAAAATAAAATTGCGTCAAACTGCACGCGCAGCCTCTGCGTTCCCAAGGTTACAAAAGGGACAAATCAGCGACACGTAAACAAACAGGAAGGAAACAAATCATATAACTAAATACTTCAAATGTAAACCGTTTACATAATGAAGACTATAATTATTTCCTCTGGAAATGTGTCCTCTTTTGAGAATCGAATGAGAAAGTAATGAATTTAGCTTAGCTGCCTCTACGCTAGCTGTCCGGGATCAAATAAAAACAGGCCGAAATAACCTCTTAATAGATTTAAAATAAAATCTATCGCAGTTTACACACTGATTAAATATAAAATTACCTGAAATCACGTGAAGGATCGGAGAAAATTCCAGATTTGGGCTGCGGGAGAAAAAATGATGAGAAATTACGCGACTCGAAGCACAGATCAGCTGACTTCATTCACTCGACGGTGCTTGAGAAATAGGAACAGATATACACAGCGCCCTCTAGTGTGAGCAGGAGAAAATACAGATATACACAGCGCCCTCTAGTGTGAGCAGGAGAAAATACAGATATACACAGCGCCCTCTAGTGAGAGTAGGAGTAAATACGGATCACTGAGCTCTATATAAAATCTGGAGCGCTAATATGCTCGTCAAAATGAAGCCAGCTGACCGCCATCTTACCACTCACATCGCGTGTATTTGGCTTTTGTGTCCAATCAAACTTGCCCCAAGAAAAGTATCTCCTGACTTTTTTTGTTACCCTTTTACAACATCCTCTTATTTTCACAACTTTATCCACATTCCTTACATATCTTTACAGCGCTCCCTTCACTGTTATCGTTTTTTTCCTTTTCCAGTCCAGTATCTGATCTTTTTTTTTGAACAGCTCTTTCACTACTCTAATTATTTTTACGGATATTATTTCAGTTTTTTTCTCTTGTACAGTATCTTTCTCTTTAGTATATTTCTTCTTCCTTTCTATAATTAATTAATTAAACAAACAAACCAACACAAAGGCTGTACAATACTTCCTTTCTATTTTGGGTAGTTGTTGAAACAATTCTTTTCTCATGTTATTTGCCATTTTCACTTCATTCTCACATGTCTTAACAGTACTTATTGGTCACATAATTCACTGTCATTTTAGACACAAACAATTCAATTTTTATGCTTTTTCTTTTTAAGACCACACAGTGTTTAGCAAATGGGGTAACCTTGGATTGCGGTCTTCAAGATCATATCTTCTGATGAGAAGCATGTCTTCCTTGTCTGTGTTGTTTGCACCTGGATGTGGTTTAGAACTGGACACATGGAGGACTGATGTATTATCCTGCACAATGCGGTTTCTGAACGAATGCATCTGCAAAACTCATCTTGAATAGACATGAATAGTTTTGTTTTCTAATGCATACATCATTCAGAATTCTGATAAAAGTTGTATTTGTTTGTCAAGTTGTATTTCTCATTTGCATTTATCACATTAAAGGTTACTCCATTTGCTAAACACTGTGTGGTCTTTAAAATAAAAAGCATCAAAATTTAATTGTTCGTGTCTAAAACGACAGTAAATTATATGGCCAATAAAATCAGAGCCTGGACTGGAAAAGAAAAAAAACAAAAACAGTGAAGGGGAGCGTAATAAAAATATGTAAGGAACGTGGGTAAAGTTGAGAAAATAAGAGGAGATAGCAAAAGGGCAAAAAAAAAAAAGTCAGGAGATACTTTTTTTCTTTTGCAGGAGTAAATACCGATATATTTATCCAGGGTGCGTGCGCAACTGTTTGATCACGTGACGATTTACGCCTGCTCTGATGATAGCAGGAGTAAATACAGATATACACAGCGCCCTCTCGTGAGAGCAGGAGTAAATACAGATATACACAGCGCCCTCTAGTGTGAGCGAGCGTAAATACAGATATACGCCGCGCCTTCTACTCTGTGTAGACAGGTTCAAACTGCTAAAAAAAAAAAGTTAAAAAAATGTATAAAATATTACAAACGTACATTAAAGTATATATAGGGAAGCATATCGAATAAAAAATAAACTATAATTACACACACAAAATAGTCATTTTTCTCAAACTATTCTTGTAAAAATGCAACAACTTTCAATTTTAGTAAATAGGTTAGATCAAAATTATGTTATTGCTCTTTCGTTGTAGGTTTTCATACAGGATTAAACCAAATTATTTGGTATCCACACTCAACCTTGAGTGTTTTAATATTTCTTAGTTCATGTCTATAACAAGTCACATCAATGAGGAAGAAAACCACAGGAGTACACAGAAATACACTGAGTTGTAAAATTCCTTATTTTCAAGAGACAGTAAGGACTTTTAATTTGTACATTAAAAGCAACTGGCGTCATTTCCTGTGCCCATTAAACGTCTTTGCTTGCTGTGCCTCAGAGCTGTGTTATTTCTCCTAATCGTTTTCATTAAACCCCGCCTCTTACGCTGGGATTGGTTAGCAAGTTATACCGCAATTACTATTCAGCTTTTAACCAATAGAAGCTCAGGAAGCAAGACGCATTCAGCCAATCGTATCAGAGGAGGCGGAGTTTTCCAGAATATGAGTGTAAAAAAAAAAACCCACACTGGTGAGAGAATTGACAGCAGCAGCAGTAGCGTTTGCTAGTCTGTTAGCTACATACATGTGGAGGGAACAGCAGCGAGAGTTGCTCGCAGCCCAAAGTTAGGACAATTTTCTCTTTCTTTTGTATTGGGACAACATTAGGACGACCTCGGGTATTTTTAAAACCACAAATAAGTTGAGATAAAGATGAAAGGGTGAGTAACGGCGTGTGGATTTATTCACCAGAAGCTATCACAGAAAAAAGTTTTTCCCCCTTCGTCTCTTTTTTCAGTAGGGGAGGGCGGGGGAGTTGCTAGCCATGCTAATGTTAATGCTAACGCTAATGCTAACTTACCTGCGAAAGAATTTGCCGAGATTCCCGAGAGCGCTAACTCCAGCTCAGTTTAAACCCGGACCTGCTGTCAGACTGAACACTGATCTGTTAAAGTCACACAGATAAACAACTTGCACTTAAAAACAAGTCTGAGGTCGTACAGTATTCAAGTTAGCTTAGCTTAGTGTCGAAAGTAAGTGTGAAAAATGTTGAGTCAGACTGTGAAAAGCTAGCAGCTAACATGGTTAGCATGGAACATTCACTAACCGTGGCAGTGATTTTAGATTCCACAGAGGTTTAAATGTGTTTTTATTATTATGAATAATAAACAATTCGTGCGAAAATAGCTAGCACGTAAGGGAGCTAACGTAGCTAAGATGGTTAGCCATGAAGCTAACACTGAATACTCCTATTTGGTCAGTGATACTAGAAAGCAGTGTGGGTTAAATGAGTAACTGGGAAGTTAGAAAACTAAATTAATATTTTTAACGAGGGATGTACTTCTAAAACTCATTGACCCAAATCTGTAAAAGAGAACTGTGATATTTCGTGAGCTGCTCACTGAAATCAATAAGAAGGGTGTTGGTACAGTAATATTTATTGGTATGAAACTCCTTTCACTGTGAGTGTACACCTGAAGAGAAAAAGGGCGTGTCTTTTTCAGTGTCAAGTTAAACAAAAGCACATCTCTCTTCTGATTGGTTGTGACTCCTCCATTTGTTATTAGGTTATTCAGTGTTTATGCAAATGTGCACCAGTCGCTTTGGGATAACTAGCTTAATCAAAGCTGTTTCTTTGCGCTTTCAGTTCCAGTGATGTTTTAAGACTCTTTCGTGCTGTACTGATAGCAATAAAATTGTAACCAAACTCTATAACAGGCTGTGCGATAATACTGTCTCTGTGTACAGTTTTATAACGAAGATCCTCTAACAATAGACCTGCTTATTTGTAAATCATATTTGTAGCTGTTCATTATGTTCTCCTGTTGGTGCCGTTTAGATTATCATTGTAGCAGTGCTCATGCTCTGAGCCATGCTAGTTTATGCGGGTAAAGCATACTTTATACGACGTGTTTTCAGTCATCATCTTATTTTTCATCATTTGATTTGGTTGAGGTTTTACACTGGATGCCCTTCCTGGCACGACCCTCCCCAATATATCCAGGCTTGGGAGTGGCACCAAGTATGCGCTGGCATATACAACCCCATTGGCTGGGTATTTTAACTAACCTGCATGTCTTTAAACTGTGGGAGGATACTAAACCCACACAAACACGGGAGAACATGCAAGCTCCACACAGAAAGGCCCCCATCAGTCATGAGGTTCGAATCTCGGAACCTTCTTGCTGTGAGGCGACAGTGCTAACCACTACACCACCATGCCGCCTTGCAGTTGCAGGTTGTTAAAGTTCTTTGTATGCAAGTTAAGAACACATAGAATTGCTGTGTCTAAAGACAAAGTTCAGGCAAGGTGCGAGCACTGCTACAAGGACTGTGCAAAACCCACAAGAAAGCTACACATGCTAGCTGTGATGGCCAAACAGAAATGAAACATGCTGATGGACAGAAAAAAAATTCCCTTAATATGTCAAGCTCACTTTGAGTAATTTTTGTGTTTGCACAACTGTTTTCTGCATGAGCAGACTCCTCAATACATGATATAAGCAGGGCGTAGAAACTTTTTTTTTCTTTCATAGAGGATCGTCAGCATACCGATGATCTTAAATAGAGAGAACGTGCTATTGTTCAGAATTCTGGCAAGATATTAGGATCTCGGATAGCGTGAATAATAATCTTAAACACTTCGATCACAGCTTCAGGAAGGCAAGACTGATGTCTGCTGGTTCAGCCTTGCATAAAGACTGATGGAACTGTGGTTATAAAATGCCAGCGTGGCTTTCATTTGGTCAAAGCAGGAGCCACACCTGACTCCATGTGTTTAATCATTGGATCTTCATCTTTATTTGACTGTTACGTTTGGCTTCTGTGTGTATGAAATTAATTCTTGTGGATACACCGGTTTATTCATAGAAGGTTTTGTTTCTCAGGGTTTGAGAGAGTGGTACTTGTCTGTCTTTACCCCCAGCTGTAGCAGTGATACCAAGCCGCAGCTGTGTCATTTTAACATGCACTCGCCCTATAAATACTGCTGTCATTCTCCAACTGGTGTCAAGTGAAGGCAACAAATACACTTGATGCCTACGATGAAGCAGTTCTTGGTTTTATTGGGCAGCTGAGCTAAAGTAAATAAATAACCCAATAAATCACATTCACAGATTGTCTAAGGGAGTTTTGGTGCTCCAGTTCTTTTGAAGCGTTGTCTTCAAGTTCAGTAATGTTCTGTAATGACGAGTAAACAACCCCGTTGAGCATTCTGCTTTTGTTCCAGTAGCCGGATCGAGCTGGGGGACGTCACCCCCCACAACATTAAACAGCTGAAGCGTCTCAACCAAGTCATCTTCCCGGTCAGTTACAACGACAAGTTCTACAAAGATGTGCTCGAAGTAGGAGAGCTCGCTAAGCTAGGTAAGGTGCTGAGCTAACATATCACAGACATACTTAGATTTTTCTAATGAATCCATATCTACTGCATTTGTAGTGTAAGTGGGATTATTACAAATAAGGATTATGACACATTTCTCTGTACTGGGAAAAGGACTCCAAACTCAGTTTTAAGGCGTTTCTGAGAGTCTGAGATTCAAAACCACAGCTGTTACACTAATTACTTATACCTTGTTTACACCTGACCATTTTTGTGTCTCTTTTTCTCCCCCAATTTTCTCTGGTCAGAAAGAATGAAAGCCCAAAGCTGTTACACATTAGTAAGCAATATGCACCATTAAAAAAAAAAAGGCATAACGTCATTAGTTAATAAATGAAAAATTTTAATTGTTGGTAATAAAACACTTTAAGATGTGATGTTAGGGGAAAATAATAAACTTTGAGGTGGTTACAGTGATGACACTTCATCTCACACATCTCCCAGTTGTTGATTATTTTCCTTTAACTAAATGTTTTATACTTACACAGTTGCTTTTGGATCAGATTTGCCATCAGTCACGTGTTTGTTATTGTGCAGCGTACTTCAATGACATTGCCGTGGGAGCCGTGTGCTGTCGAGTGGATCACTCCCAGAACCAGAAGAGATTGTATATCATGACACTTGGTTGCCTCGCACCCTACCGCAGACTGGGCATAGGTACAGTATTTTTTACACAAAGCAGAGCAGGAATGAACTTTAAAAGCCATGAGTCATAGGAGGAGTCATTATATTTCTGAGAAGTAGATTATTATTATTATTATTATTATTATTATTATTACCTTGTTTTTAATGAAATACAATTCATCACGTAATATTCAAAGGAAAATTTTCAGTGTTGTGTTTTAAATTGTGTCTTGAAGTTGTGAAATTTCTTAACTGTCTTGTTTGTTCAAAGGAACAAAGATGCTGAACCATGTGCTGAACATCTGTGAGAAGGATGGCACGTTTGACAACATTTACCTGTAAGTTATGATACAAAACACTCATTATTTTCTTATAAAGACAAAGTCAAGGTTATTATTCACCAATATTCACTGAACTTGAGGTGATTATTTTTAAAAGTTCCTATTTGAAAGAAAAAAATCATTTCAAAATCTGCATGCAAATGTAATAACAGCGTGCCGCAGACTTGTCACTTATCTGTGCCGACTCTCATAAAATACTTTGTTTTGAAACCGATAAAATAAATCACAATCCCACCTTATCTTTGAATAGTTTTAGAACAAACTTTGTAGCATCTTTAGTGTTTTTAGGAACAGTGTTTTCTTTCATAATCTGTAATTCTTCCTCACTTACAGTGACGAAGCGGTTGGCCGCCATTTTGCCGAGTCGCTTGAGGCTAAATTTCTCAACCAATCAGCGCACGCGATTTCCTATAATCACCTCTGTATTTATATTAATTCTTGTATGTGGACTTGAGTGGGCGTGACCTCCAGAATTTGGTGTAAAACCTAATGATCCATATTAGATCAAACCTGTGCACATGTCATTTGCACATGTGCTTCAGTGGAAGTGATAAAACCTTTCTCTGACCTGATCCGACCTTTTGTACTACAAATGCTTTAGCATGGTCACTATCATAAATTTGCTTATATTTGAATATTGCAAATTCAAGATTGAGTATTTGTTTCTCAGTCAAGATTATAAAACTTATTTCCATGTAAACCTGGAAACAAAATCCCAGATTTGTGGTGTGTGAATTTCAGACTCTCGGCCCTCATGGTATAAAACCAGTCTACTCTATAATGTGTACATTTGTATTTCACACAGCAGTGGATAAGGGTGTAGTAGCCACAGTTGTCCTTTCTTCATTAGGTTACATTTTCATTTTCCCATCAAAGTGAGATCTTTTGGGCATCTAAAATCGTCCCTCACAGCCAATTTGATAATTTTTGAGAGAACATGTAAACTTTATTTGCACTTGAGTCATGGTTCTGTGTTGATCACTTAAATACAAAATAAATGTTGATCTGTTGCTTTCTTGTTTGATGCTGTGGATATAACTTTACATATGTAATTTAAAGATCGAGTGATGAACACAATACACACCTCTGTCCAATAATAACCCTTTTTTTTTTTTTCTTGATCTTTTTTCTTCCTCAGTCATGTGCAGATCAGCAACGAGTCCGCAATTGACTTCTACCAGAAGTTTGGTTTTGAGATCATTGAAACGAAAAAGAACTATTACAAGAGGATAGAGCCAGCAGACGCCCACGTTCTCCAGAAGAGCCTGCGGAGCCCGTGTGAGCCCCCAGCAGGAGACCTGCAGAAGGCTGAGTAGGAGCCTGAGCATGCTGGAGAGATGGATCTTGGCCCGTATTCACAAAGTGGAACTGTGACCGATGCCCCAGGGCCTGTAGATACACCACTTTTTTTCGGAGGGCAATTTAAAGAGAAAAACGAGTCCATGACAAATTGCTGAATTTTTATTTTTCAAAAATGAAACTCAGTCCCCTTCAGTTTGCATTTTTCCCCCCCCATTTTTTTCTCCCTCCCCTTTCCCGTCCTCCTTTCCTCATTTAGAGTTGAAATTAGACGCAAGGGTTTTTTTCCAGGCAGAATACATAAGTGCTCCAAAAAGCTGCTTACTTGTTACAGAGTAGACACGGTGAAGGTTAACTTTGTAAGCATACGTTTGCGTTTTGTTTTAAATCATTAATGGCAAGGGGACACGATGTTGTTTGATGATGGTGATAGACCTTATAAAAAACCAGGACTGTTATTTTTTGGCGAGAGGTGAGCCTGCCTAGCAGCATTGGACGTCACACTATGGATCGTCTCGGTGACCTCCGGATCTCCCGTCACCTCGCCACCTGAGCCCGAGGACGCAGATGTGTTCGATTTTACAGGCAGAATGCAGGGAAGGAGTATTGTATGTGATGCAATATCTCTTTATGGTGCAAGGCTCACCGATATGCCTCGCACAAGATCATCTCGCCCCCTCGAGCCGGTGCGAACATGGTCAAACGGTTTGAGAGTGGGAAATGTGGGTGTGGGAATGTAGGAGTCGACTCCGCTCCAGTTTCTGAATGTCTTTGCTTCTCTGCCCATTATTTAAAGTCCCCTTAATTTTTTGTTAGTTTGTTTTGCATAATTGCTGGTTAGTTCATGGCTTTTCCTGGGGTGCTGTTGGTGCTTCAGGTTGGAGAAAAGACTGTAAGTGCCAGTTATGGAGAGGAGGTGTACTGTTGGTACAGTTACTCCAGAATATGAGACACTTTTAACGTAGCACGTGCCTTTTCTACACACATTCCACGTGCAAGAAATTGGTTTTAATTTATTTTGAGATTCATTTTTCCAAGAACAGACTGATTTCAGAAACGGGGGAGGGAGACACAACCACAACATGAAATACACTTTTATTTGTTGATTTAACAAACCACATTTATGTAAATTCACACTGGCTGTAAGTGTTGACATGGCTAATTTAATAGTCCCTGTGATTATCAAATATTGGGGTGTTGTAAAGGAAAAGTGCAACAGATCATT
Organism: Cathorops multiradiatus; assembly: GCA_027575975.1. Classification (NCBI taxonomy): domain Eukaryota; kingdom Metazoa; phylum Chordata; class Actinopteri; order Siluriformes; family Ariidae; genus Cathorops; species Cathorops multiradiatus. Next base: position 6,392,088 of record JAPEKM010000011.1, read on the forward strand.
TTTCTTGAATGGTTAAGTTCAGTCTGAATTTTTGTCCTCCATGTGACAAATTGCATTTCACAATGTTCCTAACTGCTCATTGATCTTAATTTCAGCAGTCTCCTCTTTGGCACACTGGCAGCTAAAAACCTACCCACAACATGTTGCTATCATTTTAGTGATGTACGCACACGCCAAAAAAAAAAAATCTGTTTTTAATGCACTGTGGGATTGGTGTGGTTTGGTTATAGAGGTTCCTTATGCTGAACTTGGATTTGCAGATCAGACCCCAGGGGAAGCCTTGACACTGCATGCCAAGAGGGATGCGCCCTCTCCATTGTAGTAAAAGCATGTTTTCTTTCTTTCTTTGGAGAATTTTGTCTTTTCTGGAGCTCTATATTGTAAAACTTTTAAAACTTCTAAATAAAATACTATTTGCATTATTTGCCAGAACATTGTTCTTATCATGCTGCGCAAAATACAAAGATGTGTGGACGATACGATGATACAAAATCAAGATCGTGATAAATGTCAGCAGCATTTCTTTTTATAAAATTTTTTAATACCAGTCTTGATTTGAAGCACTTTTTTATTGCTTTGGAGCTTTAAAATTGTAGAATATGAATCTTTTGGTGTGTTTCTTTTTTTGTCCTCTTCCTCAGTTTAAGCTTTTATTTCTGTAGACAGTATAAAAGTATGTTGTAGTACACATCATGTATCAGCTGCATCGTATCGTGATGACTTTTTTTTTTGACATATCACCCACCCCTTTATTTTTGGATTTAATTTTGTTTGAGATAAAGGCAAATCTGTGGTTTTTCCTTTGTATATTTTAAGTGGCTTGCTATTTGGTCGCGGATCCGTGAAAATTCGCGGATTTGAATAAATTTTGAAAATTTTGTGAAATGCCAAAATACTTAAAAATCGGGAGAGGTGCTGACTTGCGGTAACTGTGCAAACGTAATATTACTATTTTGCATCCGATTCCGTGTCCCATTCCAGGTTTTACGGACTGACCTTGACTCCGATTACGCGTGCGTAATGAGGTTCGTGATTGGAAGAAAATGTGTCAAGCGTTAGTAATTTAGCCAATCGGCGACTGAATATATTATAGCTCATTCTTGCTTGTTTACAACCTGGTAACCACATTTTGAAGTTAGAAAGCGAATATTTTGAACAATGGCAAAAATTATTGATTGAAAAGAAGAAAACCGAGTAAGGGAAGTTGATAGTGGGTGCAGAGTGAAATGGAATTGGAAATGGTGTTCAAAACCATTAAGAGTCGTTTATAACAATAAAGAAACGGACACCACTGCGGGCGAATATTACCGGAAAGTTGACACTGCTGGTAAATACAGACGCGTCTTGTGTGATGCAGAGACTGACTGCTGATCGTGGTTGCTTTGCCCTGGTCGACCATATCAAAACAAAAGGACGTGCACGGAAACTATGAAAAGCGGCCAGATCATCAACTGCCGAGTAACTTTTTCACTCATCGCTGGGAAGATGCACAAAAGCAAGATTTGGCATGTGGCATTAGCCCTGTTAGGCCTTACAGGTCTTGGGAAAGCCTGCAGCTACACAGTCTCAGCATCTGACACCGTTTGTGGACAGGAAAGCACATACTGAGGTAAGAAACCACTTTTTGCCAAAGTTGTTGGCACTTTCCTCTTAACTGTCAAACAATGCAAAGAATATAGTCTATCCTAATTATAGAGAAGTTTCAAATTTAGAATGAAATGCTACTGATTTGACATTTTAGATCTAGTTTTGAGTTACTTACAATTGCAAAATCATGAAAATACCTCACGAAAGTAATTTTATGCAGATAAAACTTAAATATTTAGATCTATTGCAGGCTTAGTTTAATCAAATGTAGTTTCGTGTATATGTGAGTCTTTGTAATACACAATAGAACAGTTAGTGAATCTAACAGGTTATAGGCCTGTATGTTTTTGCATGAAACTGTTAATGTTGTGGTTTAATGCTTCTCGAATTTAAATATTGTACATATTAGCAGATATGTACTGTGATTTTAACTTTTAAAACTTTTTTTTTTCAGGCTTTAGTCTTAGCTTTTGCTGCAGAGAAAACTCTGGCCATGTGTGATGTCGAAGATCTTGTAGCCTTGTGTAAAGAAGCAGCTAAAGATAAACTAGACAGAACTCGATGTCGATGGGGATGCCTCCGCCTGGTAGACTACACGCCTTATTAATTTGTGATTTGGGGATGGACATTTGACCTCACAGTAATCTTGACCTGTGACCTTTTAACCTCAAAATCTAATCAGTTC
>JAPEKM010000011.1:9532885-9545428 GCA_027575975.1 Cathorops multiradiatus
AATATATTTCAGCAATAAAAAGGGGATACTGCTGTGACCAAATCTGCCTGCTGTGATGTCCATATGAGCCCTAGTGGGACGCAAGACAAGTCTGTCACACATAGGATCTACTACACGAATCATAGATTGTCAAAAATCTATCCCAATGTTGCAGACACTTGTAATAGATGCAACCAGTCCCCTGCCGATCTCATGCACATGTTTTGGTCATGTCCAAAACTGATAGACTTTTGGTCTAAAATATTTGATACCCTTTACATGGCCTACAATGTTATGACCGACCCCCATCCCCTCCCTGCTCTTTTTGGTATTCCACACACCAATACTTTATCAGCTGAAGCACAGCACAGTATGGCTTTCTGTACTCTACTGGCCAGGCGTTTAATTTTGCTTAAATGGAAACACACCTTACCCCCATCCTATAGCCGGTGGGTTACGGAAGTCCTGTTCAGCTTAAAGTTGGAGAGGCTAAGGTTTTCTCTCAGATATTCTCTAAGGAACTTTGATAGAACCTGGAACCCCTTGCTGTCCATTATAGATTCACTAAATATTACACCTGAGGAGCCAGATATCTGAGTCCTTGAGCAGTGCAACTTTTTTTTTTTATTTCCCGGTTGTGTGTTCTTGTCCTGTGGGTTTTTTGCTTGTTTGTTTGTATTTTCTTCTTCTTTTTTGGGGGGTGGGGGGTTCTGAGAAATGCAAATCTGAAAATATGAGCATTCTTTGTTTCATGTAAGGATTTTTTCCCCGTTTTCAATCTGTAGACCTGTATTGTTGATGCTCAATAAACATACTACAAAAATAATAATAAATAAATTCATGACAGATTTACTGCAACCCAGAGGTGGCCTCAGAGAACCCTCCAAATACATTGTTACTGTGCCAACCAGAAACAAGAATTCAGTAAAATATAGTATTGTAATAAAAAATAAAAAAAGCTCTCAGCAAATCCAAAGTTAGCTTGGCTACACACACTACTGACATTCCCCAAATCCTAACATTTACCAATAAACTTGCCAAGTCCTCACATCAAAATCTTCTGCATTAAATTATAACAGAGGGGGATAAAATAAGCCACACATATATACAACCCATCCCATATTCCTCTGTTGTAACTCATCCACCTTAAGGTTTGATGTTTTTATGCTTAGATACTTTTCTGCTCACCATGGTTGTAAAGAGTGATGATATGAGTTATTATATCCTTCCTGGTAGCTTGACCCAATCTGGCCATTTTCCTCTGACCTCTCTTATCAACAGGGTGTTTCCACCCCCAGAACTGTCGCTCACTCAGTGTTTTTTGCACCATTCTATGTAAACTTTAGAGACTCAAAATCACAGGCGATCAGCAGTTTCTGAAATACTCAAACCAGTTCAACTGGCACCAACACCCATGCCAAATGGAAAGTCACAGAGATCTTTTCCCCCATGTTGATGTTTGATGTGAACGTTATCTGAAGCTCTTGGCCTGTATCTGTAGGATTTTATGCATTGTGCTACTACCACATGATTGGTTGATTAGATAACTGCATGAATGTGCAGATGTACAGGTGTTCCTAATAAAATGGACAGTGAGTGTATGTATATATGGTTCATATGCTTCAAAATCACCTTTGAAGTCTTAAAAATTATTCATTTTTAAATTAGGATGATCTCAGGATACCAAGGGACAGAGAGTAAACAAATAGCAGACAGTAAATCTTGTTATCGCAGGGTTCATTCACTTTAATTAATTCAATTTTATTTCCACAGAATTCTGAGCAAATTAATGTGTTCAAACTCTTCTTAGATACATGTGTGACTCTTTCTTAATGGAGCGCATGTCCATGAGGGAAGTATTCAATGGGGTCATCTTTGTTTTTTTGTGTCTGTATTTCAGTAAGTTCCAGTTTTTCTTTCAGTGTTTGATAGACACACAGGTGAACATATTCATCGCCACCCACATAGACCTGAAAAATACATCAGCGATCATCAGATGCAAGTTATTATTTGAAGAAAAAGGAAAGGGCTTCAGGTGTATTCACGAGGAGACTGTGAGTGAGTTTGTGTCCTACCTTGATGAAATAGTTTGTCCCAGTGACCAGCTGTGTCCTGTAGAGTTTAGCAATGAAGACGTCAAAGTTTCTTCCAGCTCTTTTCTCTGCATCAGGCTTCACCTGTGATTTTGAAAAAACACTCATTATTTATCAGAACTTCCACTTTTATTCTGAAATCAGTGTCTCTGACTCATACACATAACTGTTCTACACATAACTGTCTATACTCATGTGTAGAACTCATGGTAACTTGTTAATCAGGTTTTACTGAAACTGTACAAGTGAGAAACACAGGTTTACTCAGTATTAAACATATGTGGCTTGTTATGTTTATAACAGTGGGTTATACCAGTTATAACAGTTGGGTTTTTTAATGCAGGAAAATAGCATGCATCTAAACCACAAACTTCCCTCAGCAGGTTTTCTGTTCCCTTTCCTGAAGCTAATAAAAAATTTCTTGGCACGCTACTGAGAAACCTCAACATGCAAATTCTGTCCTGAAGACTTTCCCATGTAGGAAAGCTTACTGAATATTACAGAGCTCTGACACTGCAGACTCCTCCTAAAAATGTTAAATAAATTACTTCTTATGGAAAACTTAACCATATCAAAGATCCGATTTTCCCCCTTATTAATAAGCAACATTTTAATCGATTTATTAATAGTGTTAGATTCTGTACAATGCCTGCCAAAAAAGTCCCTCTGAATGAGTTGTTGGAAAATTAATCAGCACCTTCTGACCATTAAGATTTGAGAATTAATCAGGACTGGGGAATAAAGAAGGAATAACATGTAGTTTGAAACACGACCTCAAGCAACCAGCAATTTGCCTCAAATGACTTGATTTCAATTGAATTTTTCTGGTATTGCACAAGGTAAAAAAAAAACTGCACAAAATGCAAAATGTGACAGATATTTGACCAAAGTTTAATATAAAACAGGAGAATTACATTGATCTTGCTCCTGAATTTACCTGCGATATGCCCTTTAAACACTAGGTTTGGCATAGACAAATACCTTAGAGAAAAATAGTTTTATTTCCATGGATTTTTTTCCCTGGCAGATCAGCATCAGCATACTGATCATAGCTTGTTGGTAAAGCAGGCAGTGATAAGTTAGAATGATCTCAGGTATTTTAGCAGAACATATATTGGAGAATAAAACAAAATACACAAACCTCATCACAGATTGCCTGCACCTCAGCAGTGGCCTCTTTCACCTCGGACAGCCCTCCATAGCCAGTCATTATTACTGCAGCTGTCAGGCAAAAATTAGTTCACCTTAACTTTACTAAAACTCCAAAGTTAACAGACACTTTGGTTAAAGCAGATAATTCCAAAATAGTAACACCTACCAATAAAGAGTGAAGTCCCAAACTGCAGAGGAGAAAACAGAAGCACTAACATATATTCTGATTTGTATAAGTCCCACCCATAAAGAGAACAGCCAATCACAAGGCTATGCCTCAGCCCTGTTAGTTAAATTGGTTTTCAATTGTTCATTGGTTTAAGTAACAACTAAATGCATAGAACATAGATATGATATGGTGACAATATTATATACTTTATAGTAAGTTACAGAGGTAACTATGTATCTGTGAAACCGAGGGATGACCGTCACTATGGTCTAAAAAAGGGAATGATCACCTTCGTTCTGCCTATCATCGAGACCATATGTCAAAAAAGTCATGTCCATGACCACTGGAAGCAGAACGACTCATGCTATAAATAGCAGCAATTGCTCCCAGTTCAGTCTCCTACCTTGAGCGCCTCCGGATGGTCCGAGCGACAAGGATAGTGATGGTCATCCCTCAGTTTCACAGATACATAGTTACCTCCATAACTTACTATCTGTTTCGACCTCGTTCTGACCGTCACTACGGTCTAAAAAAGGGATGACACATACCAAAAGAGTCACGAGGAACCCAGAATTAATAATTAGAACCTCACTCAGTCACCGACACGAGGGCAGAGTCGCCGACTGGAGCTGGGCGAGTTATGTCCACCATGTAAAATCTGGTAAAGGTACATGGCATAGCCCATGAAGCCGCTGCACAGATATCACTTGCTGCCACATCCCTAAGGGCAGCCCAGGACGTAGCTACACTTCTAGTAGAGTGAGCCCTCATACCTAAAGGGACCGGTATCCCCTGAGCATGTAAGCATGGGAAATAACTTCCACCAACCAATGAGACAGCCTCTGTTTGGAAAGCCGCAGCCCGCGCTTCGCTGCCCCATAACAGATAAAAAGTTGAGAGTGCGTTCTCCTCAAGGACTGTGTATGGTCCAGATACGCTCTCAAAGACCTGACTGGGCACAAAGTGAGCAACTTGTCCTGCTCTGCCTGTGAGGCAGAGGAAGGCTGGAATTGGGACACCTCCAGAACCTGGTTGATAAATTGCTGATTAAGAACCTTTGGCAGAAAAGCTGGATTTGACCAAAGCGACACTCTAGTGCCTCCCGCCTGCCACCTTAGTCAGTTGTCACTAATGGAGAGAGCACACAGCTCTCTGACCCGTTTTGCTGAACAGAGTGCCAAGAGAAAAGCAGTCTTAAGGGACAAAGATCGTGAATCTGCATCTGAAATAGGCTCATATGGGGATTCAGTGAGCGATGTTAAGACTGTGGGCAGATCCCAACTTGGCACCCGCAAGGTGCGACCTGAACGCAACTGGTGGACTCCCTTCAAGAACTGGCCAATCAAAGGATACCTACCCAGGGGTCTGTTATCTGCACCCTGGTGAAAGGCTGAAATGGCTGAAGCATAGACGGTTATTGTATTGACTGCCTTGCCTTGATCCAAATGGGACCGCAAGAAGCATAAAACAGGGGGCACAGGGCAAGCTGCTGGCTCAAGACCCATGCTGGCACACCAATCTGAAAAGATCCTCCATCGAAGTGTGTAACAAGCTCTAGTAGATGGAGCCCTGGCATTATTGAGTGTCTCTTGAACAGACTCATCTAGCCACTTAGTGATGGACTCTGCAGGGGCCAAACCCATAGATGTAGAACATCTGGGCTTGGATGCCAGATCCGTCTGTTCGCCTGTGACAGAAGATCCGCTCTGCATGGTAACTGCCATGGCTGACCCTGCAGCAGCTGGAGCAGGTCCGGGAACCAAGGCCTCGACGGCCACTGTGGAGCAACCAGCAGGACTGAGTGTTGGCCCTCTTCGATCCTCCGTGAGCTATGAGAGGGAGTGGAGGAAAAGCATACAGCAAGCTTGTTGGCCATTCTTGTGACAAAGCATCCAGGCCCAGACTGCCCCCCTGTCCCGTAATGGACTACCATTCTGGGCAGTGTGTTGTCTCTGCTGATGCAAAAGAGATCCACTTGTGCAACACCTTATTTCATCCAGATCTGGCTGATGTCTGAGTGGCCCCATCCTGGAGAGAATGTTGGCCACCCTGTTCTCTACACGTGGGATGTGCACTGCCCTCAGTGAAGAGAGTCATGGCCATGCCCATGTTAGCAACTCCTCTGCCACCTGGAGGCACCGCTGGGACCTTATGCCCCATTGGTGATTGACATGATACACCGCCGAGATGCTGTCTGTTCTCAAAAGAACATGTTGGTATTGCAGCATTGGCAGAATCTTTGAAGAGCGAGATGGATTGCTTTCAGTTTGAGGACATTTATGTGCTCCAACATCCATGGGGGTTGCCACATGCCCCTCACTGACCATCCTTCCCAGACAGCTCCCCAGCCTGTCAGGGACGCGTCCGTCAAGTTGACTTGTCTCCTGTGGGGAAGGCCCCCCAGTGGGACACCTCGGAGCAGGAACTCCCGGTCCTTCCAAGGACATTGAGTTTGGATGCAAGCCCGAGACACATGCAGCCTCACCTGCCTGTCGTCTTTTGGGTGGAGATGGAAAGTGTTGAACCAGCACTGTAGGGGGCGTGTCCTCAGCAGGCTAAGAGGAATTACTGCTGCTGCTTTGGCCATTAAACCCAGCAGCTTCTGGACTCTGTGAGCCGTAACAAGACTGCCCAAGTGGAAATATTTCAGCATTTTGATAAAGCTGTCCACTCTCCATGGAGTGAGAGACGCCATCATGCTGACTGAGTTGAGGAAGATGCCAAGGAATTCCACCTGTTAGTGGGGTTGCTGGTTGCTCTTCTTGTGGTTGACAGTGAAGCCCAAGGATTGGATGTGGGCAAGAACTGTGTCTGTGTCGTGCACTACCTGCTATCGAGAGGGGGCACAGATGAGCCAATCATCCAGGTAGGGTAGGATTTTTAGACTTTGAGCCTGGAGGGGGGACAGCACACTGACACCATGCAAGTAAAAACCCTTGGGGCCAGGAAAAGGCCAAAAGGAAGGGCCTGGAACTGGAACACCCTGCCCTAGAAGGCGAAGCACAGGAAGGGCCTGTGTTTTGGGCAGATTGGGACATGGAAATCCTTCAGGTTCAAAGATGTGAACCACTCCCCCTGCCGGATGGACTGCATCACTACTCTTGTGTGGACCATCTTGAAAGACAGCACCTTGAGATATCGTTTCAAGGGCCTGAGGTTGAGAACAGACCGATGACCACTGTCTTTTTTGGGAACAATAAAATACTTGGAGTAGAACCCAGTGAGCTGTGCGCTGGGAGGTACTTCTGAGATGGCCCCTTTAAGAAGTAGTTCTTGAACCTTCTTGATGAGTATGGACATCAAAGCTGGGCTGCAAATTGCAATCGGTAGCTGCAAGCCTTCATAGCCATGACCCAAGGGTCTGGTGCAATCCCCTCCCAGGAGGTCCATGACAGCTGGGAAGGACAATCGATGGGCGACCTAAGACTCCTGTGCAGGACTGCTGCCACAGCCTGGAACCCTGCCTGTGCCTCGCTGCAGTCCTCTTCTTCCCCTGGCTTGGGGATTTGGGGCCGTACTTTGGTTGGGTGCACAAAATCGCCAGTCTCATGGGGCCACCGGGTCATTGCCCACTGGCGAAGGCCAGGTGGGCTGCTGCAGCCTATACCTACCTATAGGTGCCCAGTTGGCAGTTGAAGCTGACTTACGGCACCCACACTGGACAGCTACCCTAGATGCCGCAGTGCATTCAGCATAATCAAGCACCTCCTGGGATCCTGGGTGAAAGACAGGCCCAGGTGCCACAGGGAGGCTCAGCAGCTCCTGCTTGCTGGTTTCCAGCAGGGAGGTTTGCCCCAGCCAAACCTGTCTGCGGCACAGCACCGCAGAGGTCATAGTGTCCCCCACATCTTGCATCAGCTGGGAGTGGGAAAAAAGAGCTGCATCCACCAGGGCCCTGGCGTCCTGATCATCTGGTCTCAGTGCCTTCTGTAGAGCTGCCAGGGTGATGGCTAGAGCGTTACCCATTCAGGCCGCTCATGCTGATGCATTAAAAGAGTGGGTGGCCAGGCAGTCTGTCTTGGTGCACTCCTTATGAGGGCAACAGGGATTGGGGATATGCGGACAAGGTTCAGAGACGTCAATTCAGCCACTGATGTCTCAACTGGTGGCATGTCACCTAGTCCAGTCTCAACCAGTCTCAACTGGTGGCAGCCTGCATGAAACTGGGGGCATTGCAATGACTTATCCCATGTTGACTTGAGCATTGCTGCATAATCATCTGCCACAGGTATAGGAGGTGGTGGGGTAGCATGAGAGATGCCCTCCCAAACTCCTCCCAAAGGAGCCGGGGTTGGTGCAGGCACCTGAAGGCCCAGGACCTTTGCAGCGCTCAACACCCGTGACACCAGGGAGCTGACAGGGGCTTCGTCCGTACCTGTGGAGCCATCAGCTGGTTCTGCAGAGCCAGAATGCAGGTTTCCCCTGAGGATGTCCCCATCTGTTGTGTTGCCCGTCGCTGTGTGGGGAGCATAGAGGGACAGCACATCCACATTGCCCTGCCCATCCTCCTCACCATCACTCTCAGGTCTGGGTGAGAGGCTACCCCCCTGGCCTGGGGGCAGGGAAGTAGATGACAAGCCCTGTTGACCTTCCAGCCTGTCCATCTTCTGTGACAGAGCCTGGAGAACCAAGAGCATCTGGAGCAACTCTGCATTACCACTTTCCATCACCGTAGCTGAGGCAGGGCATTTAGCAGGTCTGGGCACTTCTCTTTGGGCAGGCCTGTAGGGGGACTCCTGCTGTCGGTCACATGAATGCTTGCATTTGTGCCTATGCTTATTGGAGAGGGATGGCTGGTCGGGGGAGCGTCACCTCTCTCTGGCTCTCGTGCACATGGCTGCCCACCTAGCTTGCCCGGCACTGTCTTTCCCCCTGGAGAGGTAGCAGGCCACACTGCAGGGGTTGTCCACATCTTCCAGCACGTGGGCAGCTCCAAGGCACATTGGACAATCCCTGTGCCCATCTCTGGAACTCATTGAGGCCCTGCAAATCCTGCAGTAATGGGAAGCTATCATAGCCACACAGAGGCCTAGGCAATCTGAAGTCTGGAGTCCTCCTCTAGTAGTCCACCAAGGTATTATGTTGGCCCACACCAGCACGCGAATGCACTTAATGGGCGCACACTATCCCCACTGACTGTGAACAGCGGTATAGGGTATGCCACAGGATCACAATGGTGGCCCACACTAGCATGCAAATGCACTTACTGGGTGCACACTAGCCCCACCAGCTGCGAACAGGGGTATAGGGCATGGCAGAGGAGAGTGTCACCGAGGAGCACTGTCATGGCCTGCACCTGGATGCACCTGATGGAAACAGAAAAACACAGTACACAGTATTATGATGGCCCACACGAATGCAGTTAGTGGGCGCATACTAGCCCCACCTCCTGCAGACAGTGGTATAGAGTGTGACACGAGAACACTACTGAGGCCTGCACAACATGCAAATGCACCTAGCAGGCTACCCCAGTGAACAACAACAAAAAGCACAAAACAATAACAGGTGCTCACCAAAACACAGTATGAAACTTAAAGAACTAAATCCTCTTATCATGGCATTATAGGACAATACAAACAAATATAGCTCTAGGTGGCCTTTAACAGCAATCTGACGGGCTCACACAATTTCTGGCTGTGACAACAGCAGTAAAAAACACAGAACATCGGTATTACGGTGGCCCACAGCAGCGCACAAACGCACTTAGTGGGCTCATGCTAAGCCCACAGCTGCAAACATCAGTATAGCCACACATTGGTAACAAACTCAGATTACCCAGAAATCTAGCACATATAACGTAAACAAAAAGGATACCTGAAAAACAAGCTTACAGCCTACCAGCAAATTAAGCTAAGCACATAGCTCATAAATACACAAACCACAACAATTCTTGGCACAATGCACCTGTACTGTGCAGGTAACGAATTAGTGGAATATGAAGCAAAGAAATCAGGATGTTTTACCTTACAGGTCTCTTATGAGGCGATCAAGGTGAGAGACTGAACCGAGAGCAATCTCTGCTATTTATAATGCGAGTCTTTCTGCTTCCGGACGTCATGGACATGACTTTTTTTAAATATGGTCTCGGTGATTGGCAGAATGAAGGTGATCATTCCTTTTTTTAGACCATAGTGATGGCCAGAGTGAGGTCAAAACAGATCACACATAGACAACATGCAAATTCCACACAGAAAGGCCTCATCACTGACCATGAGGTTCAAACCCAGAACCTTCTTGCTGTGAGGTGACAACACTAACCACTACACTAACGACTAAATACTACAGCAACCCCCTAAACAATACCATAAGTTTTCTGCTCATTACAAACAACTCCAAAGAACAAATCTGTTTTGCTTTGCAGCAAATATGAATAAACACAGGTAACAATGATACAAGCTTAGATTATACAATACTGGAAAACCTGATGAACAAATTTACTTACTTTTCTGTCACAAACTCACACGAGGACAGGTAATAACTTAGTAACTTCCTATAATATAACTTCAAGCTTAACAGTTCCTCTCCATAACCATCTGCATTCAGCTTTAACTGTTTGTTTTTTTCTTTGTTGCATCCCACTATGCTCTGATGTGCTGATCACTTACATGGCTTTCATTCATGGACAGGGAATGAAAACTCAGTTAAATGGCTCTCATTCCATTAGTGTGTGTGTGTGTGTGTGTGTTGGGACATGGGTGAGATTAGAGTTTGTAGCTCCAGCCTTTAACTCATAATGAAGACTTCTTCTGCACTTATCTTAACTTTGTGTGCTTTTTACCAGAATAATGTGGAAGACCAATCATGTGACATCATTCTATCTGAGCTTTCCATAAAGTGATACTGACACAAACAAGTCTCCTTAGTGTCATTTTACAGATTTTAACACAAACTTTCAATTTTTGATGTAATGGCAAAATGTGGAGATGAAAACTCAACAAAATAAAACATTTAAATCTCCCATCATGAAGCGATGACTGGAATTTCCTTCCCTTCCACCAAGAATGGCCCAAGCCAGAAATGATGTAGATCGGGCGACCCCAGCCTGAACAGTGTGCCAACAGAGCATGTTTTCATGACAGAACATGAGCTGTGAGCTGCATCTGAAATCACTCACTCATTTACTACTCCCTACTCACTATCTAGGGAATTCTAGATTGAGGATTATATAGTGAGCTCATTGGTAAAATGCAAAAAAAAACCAAAACACTTTGAGTCACTACTCCGTCATGCCATTATTTACATCATTGCTGTTATACAATTAAAATTTGCTGGATCATTTAGCTGGTGGGTTTTCAAAATAATAAATTAATGCATGTGCTTTTTTGTGATAAATACATATTATATTGAATGTGTTTCCCACATTAATAAATACAAAGTACTTTGTGTCTGCTGCCTCTTTCAGTTTTTTTTTAAATCAAGGCTGAATACTTTCTTCTTTGCCATTGCCTATGAGTCCACTATCTTGGGTGTAATATGTATTTGGACAGCACTACAAAATGGTGAACTCACAATATAGTCCACTCTATAGTGAGTGATTTCGGACACAGCACATGTCTTATATGATGGGGATGAAGACGAGTTAGTTGGGGAAGAGGAGATTGGAGAGGAGCTTTGTGTTTTACACACAAAGCTCTGAGGAATGTTAATAGACCCAGTCAGATGTTTACATAGAAGCTTTTTTTTCTTTCTTTTTAAAGGACAAACTTTTTATCCTGAATAATACATTTTTAAGTTTGGATACCTTGTACAGCAGATACAGTTAAATTCATAGCTGCGGTCTCCCTGTGTGTGTGAAGTGACGCTCCATACTTAAGAGAATATGATGAAATATCAACTACATTTTTGATGTCTTTTGTGACTGTAGTGAACCTGATCATAAGTGCAAGCCAACCTATCTCATAAACACTTGACCTCTAACCTTAATGAAATTTCTCTCTTTTTAATTACATAAGATAGATGGGGTTTTATCCCACACTTATTTTTAATTTGCTTCTTTAAAAAAAATAACATAAGATTATTTACTAACACATTTTACACTCATTAGGAGCTTTGCTTTTAGGAAGTGCCTAAATATGTATGTGAGTCATGAATAGCACCAAAACCTCCAGCCGCCTCATTCGGTGGGCACTCCAGCTTCAGAAATTGCATTATTGAATATCGTAAGGGCAAACTCAATGTAGCATCTGACACCCTATCTGGGAGTCCAGTTGGACCTACCTGTATGATGACTTCGAGTCAGAAGGAGTCAGAAGATCTGCCATTCTCAGTTTCCATCCTGTGGGAAGAACAGCATAAAGATCCAGAGGTACAGAAAACCATCATGGCCTTAGCTGAGGGATGTAAGGATACAGAGATAAAATATACAATTATGGATTATATGGCTTACAGGAAGGCTCACCTTTCAGATAATAAATACCACTACTGCCTGTGGATACCAAAATCTCTAATTCCCTCTGTTCTGAAAGCATATCATGATTCCCCTCTGTGTGGCCATTAAGGCATTTTTAAAACCTACAAATGGCTCCATGATGTAGTATTTTGGGCAAAGATGTGGAGTGAAGTGAAGGATTTTGTCTAATCGTGCATGAAGTGTCAGACCTGGAAAGCAGATAACAAAAGACCCTGTGGCAAAATCCAGCATATTGAGTTGAAACAGCCAAATGAAATGATGGGTGGAGATATCATGGGACCTTTTCCCAATAGCCTGGGCCATAATGAATACTTACTTGTCTTTGTGGATTATTACATATGATGGGTTGAGTTATTCCCCATGGGTTCAGCAATGTCACCAGTCATTGCTCGTATCCCACAAGGAATTTCTCACCCGCTGGGGAGTGCCAGACTTCCTGTTGTCAGACAGGGGTTCTCAGTTTGTTTCATCTTTGTTCAGAGAACTCTGTGAGAAATGGTCATTGGTTCCTAAGCTTACAACATCTTATCACCCCTAAACCAATATGACTGAGCATGTACAACCCCAATTCCAAAAAAAGTTGGGACAAAGTATGTGGAAGTTTCAAAATTCCATATTTTATTCAGAATAGAACATAGATGACATATCAAATGTTTAAACTGGGAAAATGTATCATTTAAAGAGAAAAATTAGGTGATTTTAAATTTCATGACAACAACACATCTCAAAAAAGTTGGGAC
>JAPEKM010000011.1:16613669-16625118 GCA_027575975.1 Cathorops multiradiatus
AAAATTAATGCTATTCTCCTGAGAAATGCTGGCAAAAATTTATAAGATTTTTGATAATCTTATAAATAAATCTTATTAAAAAAAGATAAATGTTGACAAAAAATGCTACTATGTTTGTTGTTGTGAACAAGTGAGTCGCCAGAGGTCCGTAACTGGGGTCCGTATCGTATCCTACGTTACGGACCTGCTCGTCAGCCAATCAAAGCGCAGGATTTGATGGAAACCGCACTGCGAAAAGAATAGAGTAATATGAATGCACTGTAATTTGCTCAGTTCTGTCAGGGTTTCTGTGCCACTGCACATGTCCAAGCCATAGTGAGCTCTGGCTGAGAATAAACTGCTCCACTCATTAACTCTGACCTGATCGGAAACCATGGAATCAATCAGACTGCCGTTCCCGCCCCCGGTTTCACTGGAACTAATTGGACAGCAGATCCGTTCCAAAGAGCGCCAGTCGGACTGCACTTCCCATCGAAACTGCCAGTGTAGTGAATCAGTCCCCCCACCATTTCACTGTAATCAACTGACTTTAGGCCCCGCCCCCACCACCACTGCAGCCATGATGAGGTAGTGAGTTCTAAAATATATTATGTTCATGCGTGACACGGGAGCATAGAAGTGTGTGTGAGAGAGAGAGGGGGAGAGAGAGAGCGGGAAAGAGAGCACAGACTGAACTGTCCTTGACAATTTATGGGTCAGCTTTCACAAATATTTTGAATATCTTCCCTCAGGCAGAGTACTTATGGCAGGTGGTTAGGTGAAAGGTTAAAGGTCAAGCTCAGTTCAGGTGACGGAGCCCAGAGGGTGGGTTCACACTTAAGTTCACATTTTCAAATCTTTTTGTTCTATTATACAGTCCTGTGCAAAAGTCTTAAGCACATGTAAAGAAATGCCGTCGACCAAAAATGGCTTGAAATGAAATGAAATATTTCAACATTAAAAAAAAAAACCCACTATAACCAGCAGGAAGATGTAATAAATGAAACAAAGTCAATATTTGGTGCGAGACAACCCTTTGCTTTAAAAAGAAATAGTCTTAGGTCCAGTGAGTGCAGTTTGATGCGGAAATGCGCTGGAGGTTTTACTGAGCATCTTACAGAACCAGCCCCAGTTCTTCTGGACACTGACCGTCACACTCGCTTCTTCATTTTGCACCAAAACCCAGCAGCCTTCATTGTTTTGATACCCCCTGCAAACAAAGTTTGGGGGGATGCAGGAATCACCCTGTCTGTCCGTGTGTCTTGTAAGCGCAACTCCTTCTAAACGGTTTGATGGATTTTGTTGAAACTTTGCACAGTTGCAGGATACCACCTGAAGATGTGCATGAAGAAGAAGAATCCCGAGCCAGAGTCTTAAAGATGCTTATTTTCTTACATACGTCATTATCTGGTGATTTGTGGCTGGTGTTCCACTCTATGAAATTGTACCAAATGGATTTAGACCCCATATGTTATTGAGCTGAATGACTAATAGGAATTTGAATCATGGGGTTGCAGAGGTATGTTTTTTTTTGTTTGTTTGTTTGTTTGTTTGCTTTTTTTTTTTAGTAAAAGTTCACAGTTCCAGTTGACAAAGTTTGTTGTGAGCGAGGGGTATTCTATAGTGAGTTTACTTATAGAGCTAGTCTTTTGATTTTTTATTATTATTATCTGAAAAGTGGTCTATGTAATATGCTGCTCAGATACAAACATTTTGTTTTCTTTAACATTTAATTTTGTGCTGAAAAATGAATGTTTGGACTCTAAAATGTTTTTGTCCTGACTTGATGATGTAGTAATCATAAAATAGAAATCTATGACAAAGTTTGTATGGGGGGGATAGGCGGCCTAAGACTTGCACAGTACTGCAACAGCGCTGTCCTCAGTTTTGTTCTGAAGTACGTGAGTTTAAAGCATCTAATGCGTCTAATTCTGGATAGGTTATCATATGTGAACAGAATCGAGAAATCGTTTTTTCTTGCGATGTGCATATGTTCAAATACCCCAATTCCAGGTGCCAAACGTATTCAAGTACTCAAATCATAACAACGGTTATTTGTTCTAGAAATTATACAGCGCTGTTCCTGAGCACTGTGACAAACGGAAGGGAGGATGCCATCCATCCCACTGAGAGAACATGGTCAGTTTTGCTTCACGGATGGCAGCGGCGTCCTCAGGATTCAAACTCGCCGTCTCTTGGCCATAAGCTGAAGACTGCAGTTGGGCTACAAGCTGATATTCAGTGAAGCTTTTTCCCATGTGTTTAATATTTCTGTTCACCGTTTCTAAATATCTGTCGCTCATTACCATATGTTCTGCCACAGACAGGAGTGTGTTTTAATTGCAGTGGGAAAACGATCCCTGACTGTACCATATTAGAGTTTTTCCCTCCACAGCTGTTAACCAACTAGCTGTTCATTAACTCGGACGGATATTTCCGTATTGAAATAGGTAATAGGTATTCCTAGTTTATACCAAGAGAGCGGTTTCTTTTTGAAATGTGTGTGTGGGGGGGTGGACATTTTAGAAGACGCCTTACAAATGGGATGAGTTTATTAAAATTTTGGTCAAAAGTGTGACAGATTTTATATCGCCTCTGCCTCAATGGAATACAGAGTTATTGGTATTTTAAAGATCCACAATTATTCCGTATACATTCACTGGATATGAGCAATCGCATGCTCCGATTGGCTGCTACCAGGATATCGGCTCATACCGTGAGTAGAGAAAAACAAAATGGCGCCGAGTATTGCTGAACCAACCGAGGACGAAATAAAAACTCTACTCGAAAACAAAACCCCAAAAAATACAAAAAAAAAAAAGGCAACAAAATATGGAATAAAAGTATTTGATGGTAAGAACGTATCCCCCCCCAAATTATTATATCATTTTTCACAAATTGCTCCTGTCATTTCGCCGGTTTGCTTACATTCTAAGTGGAAATGATTTGGTCAGACGTTTTGCATTAAGTCTTTATTTATCGAATTTGCACAAAATAAAAATGCTCCATTTTTCAAAATCCAGTGAATGTGGATAGACTTAAACAGTTATTCCACTCAATCTCGTCGCACACGGCTTATAGCCAACTCGCTCCGCGTCTCATCAGCTGTCCGCTCATGTGCGACTCAATTTCGTAGCGTAATTGTAGGTGTTGAATATTGCGACTATCAGCACACAGCTTTGTTCCATCAAAACGTAATATATTTTTATTGACTGTTCTTGGAGAAATTGAGCCTGTGTGCCAGAGTTTCCAGTGCTGGCAGCTGTCCAGGTGGAACTGGAAGGATCCCTGTGTCACTGTGAGCTCGAAAGCGGCTAAGCGTAAAGCGAAGACGACCTCGCCGATGAACGAACACATAGTTATGAGACAGCACAGCAAAGCACTTATTTTAGCAGGATTACGCAACAAATTTGGATTCCACCAAGTTTCATTCACAATCTGCTCGGCTTTCCTGCTCGTGTTTGGCTGAAGGCCTGGACAGAGAGAGAACGTTTCTAACAGGAAAGGAATTTTTCACACTCTGCCAGGAATGTGAGGATGAAGTGAAGATGGAAAACACAGTGAAGCTAAAGTAATGCTTAAACTGTGCTGTGGACTGGCCTGGGTTGTTGTTGTTTTTTTTAACACAATACTGTCTGGTATTTTTTTTGCCCCAAATGCACTTTTGCTACAAATACATTGTGTGAAACCTTGTCGTTAGCACTGCCATTTTGTCAGGCATTTGCAACCCCCCTTCCAAAGCCCTTATTAGGGAAATGGTTTAATTGGATTAAATAATTAGTGTTAGAAGCACATGATGTGTGAGGCTGCTGTCGTCTGGCTTTGCAGGCAATACAGCTGGCATGGTGCTTTATTAACTCCCCCACACACTCGCACAATTTACATTCTGCTTCTTTGACTGCAGCTCTTTGAATAAATTGCAATTTTTTTTTTCCAGCTGCAGTCAAACTCATTACCGGGAACCTTTAACCTGGCGCCGTCCCATATGTTCGGCAACCGGCTAAATCCCAACTCCGCTATGGCCGCCCTCATCGCCCAGTCGGAGAATTCGCCAGCAGGTGAGGAGACACGCATGCACACACACACGCGCACACATACATACACCATCCAGCTTCAGCTTCTGTTAAACTCCCGCTATCACAAAGGCCGTGTCTCGGATCTCTGGTCTGCGATCTTCTTGCTCCTCTGTTCCTGTGGAATGTGTGCGAAAGAGAACGAGAGAATGAAACTCCCCAGGACAAGAAAGCGCGTAGTAGGAGTGAGATGAGTCGAGAGTGCACATACCTGTTAAATGAAGCATGCTAGCGCTCAGACATTTCATTAATCTGGCCAGTGACTGTGGAAATGACACAGTGGGGATATCCCTCACCTCACCAATCCCACAATCCACAGGCCATGCTGAAAATGGGGACCAGCTGAGGGGGGAGAAGGTGGGGATGTGGCCTTTGAGAAATAATGGATCAGTCATGGCCTCGTTCTTAAGTGGGGGTGGGGTAGGGTAGGGGGGTCAGGAGGTCGTTTAGCTAAGAATAGGAGGGGGGGGGGGTTAAAGAAAAGCACCACTCAGGTTCAGAAAGCCTGATCTGCTCGACTATAGAAATCAGTCACTGTGTTTCCACGTAGATAGATTTCCCGATCAGACTGATGTGTTTCCAAAAGCAGCATTGATTTTTTTTTTTGAGAAGCTAAATGAAGCACATGACAATGAATAAAGAGTAGCCAGGTACGAACAAACAAAACAGTAAAAAAAAAAAAAATACAACCAATAAGTCTAGTCAGATGAAAAATGCCTTTCTTTTACCATCACTACACAGTTATGCAGTTCTTTTCATCTCGATGTAAAGAATATGGAAGTGAAAAGAGCCCAGAAAGCTGTTTCCATACCTCAGGGATTGTCCTGGTTCAGATTCACAAGCACCAGTCTTTTTAAAATAATCATAATCATCGTTTTTCTTATTTATTCAAACAATTTCTTGGACATTTAACCCCTTCAATGCCCTGGGACAAGTCATGTACGTCGTGAGATCTTGTACCTTATAACGGAAGAATGTTTTGGGCACTGACTGTAATTCATATGTGCCACCATGAAGTAAAAGTAATGTGCCACATAAGGTACATAAAAGGAAGTGTTTAGCGTACATCATAAGGCACAGCGGTAGATTTCATGACGTACGTGACTCATCCAAGAGCAATGAAGGGGTTAACTGCAGTATAAATTCAACTGATCCTCCCCAGTACAGGTTTCCAGAACATTACTTGAATACGTGCAACAACAAAAAAAAGGTTATTAGCATAAATACGCAGGTGGTTATAGAAAATTGTGCGCGCTGAGAATTTCGGACTATTTCTCGATAATCAGCTCAAGCGACTCGGCAGAATGGTGTCCAGCCACTTTGTCACTGAGGAAGAATTACAAATTATGAAAGAAGATCCTGTTCCTAAAAGTACTAAAGATGGTACGAAATTTGGTCTAAAACTATTCAAAGGTAAAGTGGGATCGTGATTTATTTTATCGATTTCAGAACAAAGTATTTTATGTGACTCGGCGTGGATAAGTGACATGAGTCTGTGTGCATTACGTTTGCATGCCGTTTTTGAAGATTGGAATAAGTGATTTTTTTTTTTTTCCTCTTCAGTAATCACCTGTGTATTTTTACTGAAATAATTATACACCTCAGGCTCACTGAATATCGTGATTATTCGGTCGACTTCTTCGTCTCAGTTATTATTCACCGATCTTCACCTTCTGCGAATAATTGTTAATTAATGCTATAGAACGTTCTGTTCTTCAACTTTGCCCCAACAAATACATTACATCCACATTGACTGAATATCTATCTATCCACCCATCCATCCACCCACCCAGCCACCCATCCAGATGTTTCAGTTATTGACTTTTAGTCAGACAGGCTAATAACTTAATAATAAACATTTCAATAATAAATTTAAAGAGAATTTTGATCATGGTGGCTTGTGCAGTGTCACTTTTTTAAAAATCGCAGCCTCTTTGGCACGGCTTCATGGATGCCAATTTGAGAACCAATGCATTAGAGAGACGAGCACATGAATTGGAAGTTAGTTAAATATTTAATTTAGAAACTAATATTTTAAAAAATGTTCCTTGCTGAATGATAAATTGCTTGGCATGGTGTTTCCACAAAAAATTCACTAAAATAAATAAATTAAAATCTCAAGACATCCGAATTCTATTTATATGCAAATGTAAAACGCCCCTGACGCTATGCACCCTGTTCTCTGCTGACAAACAGTATTGCATTGAAATTGTTTGCATATTGGGACCTTATTAGTGCCGATATTAACTGTTGATAACACACTCCTGTTGCATGTTCAAGGCTAATTCCCAGTTCGATGTTTGGCTCCCTAACATCCAGCAATCCACTGGCCTGTACGTGCAAAACACACTGGCGTCCCACAAAAGCCATAAACGCAGCAGCAGCAGCAAATATCTCCATATGACTATCACAATGGAAAAGAATGGCACTTTGAGTCTTAAGTTACTCTTGAGGAAAAAGTCTTAATGCCAATATACAGCGTAATGAAAATATCGTCATATGAATGCCCTTTATATGGGGGAACAAAAAGCATGAATAAAAGCGTCATCAGATACATTTATGCTTTTCTATGGTTCTTCAAACTGACGCGAGCCACAGTGATGGTTTTTATACTCCGTCCACCTGTTTATAACGTTTCCAAAGACATAATTTAAAATGGGTCATTTTAACCTGAATAGAACAACAGGGTTAATGCTAGTCGTGGCCTGACCCTGGCTTTCTGTCAACACAGACTGGTCAAGGGCTCTTTTCTAATTGTGTTGAAAGGCTCTGACACGCAGCAGTGAGTAACGCGTTGCGTTATGCAGCGCAGCGCTGTTCCTGAAAAGAGGAAAGAGAACTCGTTCCGATTCACGCAGAGGCGGCTCGGCTTCAGCGCTGGAGGTGATGCTGGCCTGGAAAGTGTTAAAATTGAAAAAGGAAGATGAGAACAGGGGAGGGGGTTGGGGCTGTGATTGGCTGGCGTCGACTGGAGGGGGATGGGGAGATGCACGAGAGAACTGGGGGGAGGGGTCGTGTCTGACTTCAGCACATGTGTGATTCATTACTTTCACTGGTGAAAATGAAAAGCAGGGTCTGGCATGGGGCCTGCAGGGCAGCGGGGGAAGAAAAAAGAGAGAGAGAGCGCACAGGGGCGCGATGAAGAGGGGGAGAGAGAGAGAGAGAGAGAGAAAATGGGGGAGGGAGTAATGTAGGCGTCTTGGTGACACTCAGTGCACAGCCTGAACTGCCAGAGTCAACACTCGAGCTGAAGATGGATTTGCGTGAGGGAGTTGCGATGGCCGCCGGGATAGCGGAGGACCTTCTTCTTTTCCTCCTTCCGTTCCCTCCTTACCCAGGCTCCATCTTCTTATCGACTGCACTCTGTTTATCTTTCAGATCAGGAGCTGGGGGATGGGGCGCTCGGCTTCTCCAGGCGAGGAACCCCACCGAAGGCGAACCTTTCCCCACGGTAAGCCCTATTTACATTCCAAAGCTGGAGGGGGACTGCAAGCTCTCTCTCTCTCTCTCTCTCTCTCTCTCTCGCGCGCGCTCTCTCTCTCTCACGCACTCCTTCACTGCTCAGCTGTTTCCTTTATCAGCATCATGCTGCAGACTGCAGTAGATGACACAGGAGCATCTCTTCGTACAGCAAACTATTTTGAAATGTTTTACGAACCACAGCCTTGGCAGTGAAGATTTATTCAGATGGATTTATACAGAAGGAAATAATTTAAGCAAGACGTTTTGACGTAAATGCAATCGAATAACACCCTCTCAGGTAGGTGAACTACATTAGTGGCTTCGTTTTAATTGGTTCTAGGTTTGACAGCTTAATGTGGGTTCATTGGAGTGATGTAATTAGATGTGCAGCCCTGCTTCACGTTATCATATACCTGTGTTCGTTATATTAATATCGGCCTTGTCACAGACTCCAGCACTGTGCTAATGCACAGTGACAAACACTATTTTTTTTTTTATCTTAATGTTTCCATGTATGATTCCTTAAAAGAAAAAAAAATTGGAAAATGCCATGATCATTTTAACTGCGTTCATGGCTTCACATGATGATCTGCACATACATACTGCAGGGAATGTTGTTACAAAGCAATATCGTTGTAATATGCAGGTTCTCCCCCATGTTGCAATGTGGATATATATTTTATCAGGGGAAAAAGTCCATTAGGGTTCGAACAATATGACCGTGTAATGTTAACATCGCAGTAAATCACAACCGCGTACACTTGCCTAAGCGTCGTCGGTACTTTTAGAACTGAGATGAAGTCCAAGTTTATTCACGCTAGCAAGCAGTTGATTGCATGCTCTAACACAAGTCTGTTTCAGCACGTTAACTTTTACCTTGTACCTGCTCAATAAACGTGATTATTCTGTCGTGCATTTTAACCGGCGCGTGCAAAAGTCTGCACCGATTCACGTTTCCTTAGGAAACGTGTGTAAAATCCATCGCATTTGTAAACTAGTCCAGTTTAAATGGCAGGAATACATTGGTAGCTGGTCAGGACCGGCGCTTGAACTGTGAATATATCACCATGTTGTTTCCGTGATCCGTGCCTTAGCAGGCTATTACGGCTCGTTGGCACTGCGCCAGCTCTTAGTGGAGATTTATGAGCATGCGGCGTCCGTCTGTTTTTTCTAATTACCCCAGAGATGCATTCACGTGCTCGGGGAAGCCCCTGATGGAGCGGCGCATTCATAACAACAGAGACGGCTGTCTGTCCAAACAAGAGTGCGCTGAGATTTACGGCATCAGAGATGCAGCCAAAACCTCGCTCTCGTGCACGGGCCCCCCCCCCCCCCCCTCTCTCTCGCTCGTGTTTTCATTAGAGCTGTGTGGTTTGGTTTGTCTCTTAAGGCCTGGTGCTAGACCTGCAGAGCAGTCCCTATCCTTGTTGATCAGTAGTCATTCTGATCAAATTGGGCTCTTTGGAGTGATATTTTATTATCTAAATAAAACCCCTGTCCAAATTCGCATGCATTCTGGAGCTCCTTTGATGGAAACCTAACTCTCTGCATGTTATTGTGGACATGATTTGTGTATTCAAGAGTACTCGTCTTCTGAGAGGTGTCTTCCCATGCTTTCAGCTCTCCGTTAAGCGGACTGCACATACGGTATGACCCGTCAGTGCCTGTGGTGCCAGGATTGGGCACCGACACGCTTCCACCGGCGGCCACCAGCATCGAACAGCTGCTGGAGAGACAGTGGAACGAAGGCCAGCAGTTTCTACTGCAGCAGGGATCACAGGCAGATGGTGAGTGCGCGCACACGCACGCGCGCGCGCACACACACACACACAGCATAATACCATCATAAGAATGAATATACTGTAAGATTGTCATACTATTATTTATGTCATACTAATAATTCAAGAGAAAATATTTTATGCTGTCATTTTGTTTTTCCCCAAAAGATTTGTAAATGAGTATATCGGAATAATATAGAAATATTAGTCTAAGATTTGAACCTCTAAGTGTCGCTCTTAGTTTCTGCTCACTAAATAGTCTTAACTCTTGCACATAACATTGTAAGCAGATTACATCTGTGTTCTCAACTCCAAACCGCAGTGATTATGATACCATGAATGTTTCATATGATTACACGCCCCAACACTTTTTGTGTGTCAGAGAAATTAAAAGGAGATCTAAACCGAAAACATCCCTGAGCTTCTGATTACAGTGCAAAATTTAATTAATTTATTATTTTGAGAACAAAATGAATACATTAAACTTGTCTTAATTAACTTAAGAAAGAAAACGATGACATAATTATGACTGCATACATACACCATGCAGCATGTTTAACGCAAAAGACGGCTTTCTTGCAACCGTCTTTATTCATACGCTGTAGAGCAAACCCAAGAATATAACTCCTCACATTCACATCAGCACAATAACCTACAGTTTGTAAGCATTGAGAGTTAAAAGCCTTAAAGTCGCATTTAAATTGTTAATCACTCTTCAGAAGCACGTTATAGTGCAGTATAATACGGCGAGTAGAACATTATTTGAAATTCAGCCGTGCAAAACGAGTGACTCCATTAAGTTCTGTTGGAAATAAATAAGTAATGTGACCCTTAGGATCAATAATTAATCTTGGGATTTTATATTTAATCAGCAATTTAATACCTACGTTAAACTTATGAAAACGTGTGATTTTTGCGTTTATTCAGCGTCGCCTTTTCTATAGGAGATGACACAAGGGTTATTCGGACATGTTTAAGAAACGTTTCTTTCGCTAGAATTGGAATGTGTGACGACAATATTGTAAGTTATTCCATGAAATCGAGTCGCACGCGAGCTGATAGCCGACGAGGCTCGTAGCGCAGAGTCAGCTATAAGCGATGTACGGCGAGATTGAGTGGAATAACTGTTTCATTCTCCCCACATTTCACTGGCTTTTGAGAAACGGAGCGTTTTTATTTTTTGCAAATTCGATAAATAAAAACTTTATACAAAACATCCGACGAAACAATTTCTGCTTAGAATGTAAACCAACCGATGAAATGACAGGAGCAATTTATGAAAAATGCTGTTGTAATAATAATTCCTGAAAGATTAAAAAAAAAGATACTTTTATTCTATATTTTGTTGCCTTTGTATTTTTTTTTTGTGTGTGGGGGGGTTGTTTTCGAGTAGTTTTTATTTAATCCTCGGTTGGTTCGGCATCACGTGCCGCCACTTTGTTTTTCTCTACTCACAGTATATGAGCTGATTATCTTAGTAGTAAAGCAGCCAATCAGAGCGTGCGATTGCTCATATCCAGTGAATGTGGATGGAATAAGAGATGAGAGCTCGGGGCTGGTCGACACGCATAGGAATTTGACCCGTGTCTTTTTCCTGTCCGCATGAACAGTATTTTCCGCAATATATTCATCCATGCAAAAACGC
Organism: Cathorops multiradiatus; assembly: GCA_027575975.1. NCBI lineage: Eukaryota > Metazoa > Chordata > Actinopteri > Siluriformes > Ariidae > Cathorops > Cathorops multiradiatus. Next base: position 16,624,607 of record JAPEKM010000011.1, read on the forward strand.
TCATGTGAGCACACCAGCCCAGTCATAAACTCATATTTCAAACGCCAAGGATAATGGAGAAAAGGAATCATTCTCCAAACCGAGGCACTGCTTTGGTTAAAATGTCTCTATTATATTGACATGTACTAGCTGGATTGTTAAACTGCCCACGTGTAGCCACTCGTGCCTTCTTTAGGGCATAGTGCAAATGAGCTGAGAAAGGGTGTGTGTGTGTGTGTGTGTGTGTGTGTGTATAGTACATGTTCAATTAATTAACCAGACAAGGGCACTAGTGCTTATAATAAGTCAGATAGGAACGGCATGAGCCAGACTAAACCCCACCTCCATAAACCGTTCCATTGGCTAGACATTCAAACCAATTGATTTTGTGTATAAAGTAGGGCTGTCATAGTTAACGAGTTAATCGCGATGCGATTAATTTAAGAAATTAACGCATTAATTTTTCTTGATCGCGGTTAATCGCAGCCCAGTTTGTCCTCTACTAGACTGGAGTGTGGGGCCTCCAGGTGGCG
>JAPEKM010000011.1:16704971-16716094 GCA_027575975.1 Cathorops multiradiatus
TGAGTTAACTTGCATTTTCAAGGCAGCAGGTGAACTTGCATTTCCAAGTTAAACCAGTTTGAAATGTTTTACAGTGTATACAAAATGTTCCTCATGCTTATTTTCTGTAGTCTCGTTGTAACCTGTTCTACACAATGTTCCAGACGCAGTTGCATCATGTTAATAGCTATATATAGGCTTATGCCACATGTTTCCAAAAGCATATGTAAACATATCAATAAAGCCAGTCATTAATTTGAATATGTGCTTCAATATTTTTTCCCCTCCTCTTCAGCATTGATAAATGCCCTCCTCACATAACAGATGTTTCTTGGCGCTTAGATTACTGCATAAAGGTAAGATTTGTCTCATTTTCAAACAGAAAAGGATGACTCACAACTTGGACTGAATGACACACTGAATGCCGAATACTCTCTTGCTTTTGTTAGAACAGTCATGTGCATAAAGTCAATCAGCCATCATATCTGATTTCTTTCAACACTGAGGTACGTGTCTGTCGTATTCAAAACAAATGTTTACTTTTTTTGGGGGGGCTTTAATCCAAAGGTAAAGGAAGATCTGCAGTTAAGGATTAAGAATGGTGCTCTGGGATTTGAACTTGCAACTTTCTGGTCACAAGTGCCGAACATGGCATGAAATTAACTGCTTGGTCTGTTTTATTGTCTTTACTTGACTTGTTGTTTTTCAGAACGGTGAGAATAGTAGCGGCCCTTCAGAACTAAACTTCAGCTGCACGTTGGAGCAACTTCAGGTAGTGTGGTGTGGGGTGCTTTTATTTATTTTTATTATTTATTTTAAAGTTATACCATCATTACATATTTGAAGCATATGCGTTCATTAGTAACAATTTAACACTTAGAATTTCACAGGCTATTATCCAATGAGTTCACTAGTAATGCATTGAAAAAACAGTGACACTATACAGAACCCTTCACAATTATTGGCACCCCTTATAAAGATTAGTAAAAAGAGTTATAAAAAAAATCCACCTTTTGGTGACGTCGCTTCATTTCACACTGGGGGAAAAAAAAGAGAAAAATCTAACTTTTTAATTGAAATAAATTTATTCAGAGAAAAACAAATCCCTCTTCAAGAAATAATTATTCAGAACAAAAACATGTGCCACTTTTTTTTTTTGGCACCCCTAGAAATGATAGTGAACACAATGTAACTGAAGTATGTTTCACATTTAAATTGAACCTTTTTTTTATGTTTTATTTTTTATAAAGTTGATTGGAGTGCATAGGAACTTTTCAAGCTGTAATCCATGACTTCTTGATTAACTGGGTAACAAATATGAGGTGACACAGAGGCCAAATTCCCTTAGTCAACCATCAGTATGGGAAAGATAAGCGAGAACACACAAACCAAATGAGGAAGAAGGGTGTTGACCTTCATAAGTCAGGGAATGGTTATTTAAAAAAAAAGGCTACTCATTTGAAAATGTCCATTTCTACTGTTAAGGCAATTAAAAAAAAAATGGACGCCAACTGGAACTGTTATAAACTTGCCTGGAAGAGGACCCAAGTTTACTTTGCCCCCACGTACAGTGAGGCAGATGGTAAGAGAGGCAAAAAAAAAAGATCCCCAATTATCACTGTTGGTGAATTGCAAGCAAAAGTAAAATATTGGGGTTTCCAAGTCTCCAAAACCACCATCAGATTCCACCTCCATGTCAACAGATTATTTGGAAGGTTTGCCAGAGAAAAGCCTTTTCTGTCAGTTAACCATAAACATGAGCACCTGAAACTTGCAAAACACTTCTACAACTTTGACTGGAATCTTGTTCTGTGGTCTGATGTAACAAAAATGGAGCTTTTTGGCAATAAACACTCAAGGTGGGTTTGGTGTAAAAAAAGAAGGATGACTATCATGAAAAGAACCTGGTCCCAACTGTAAAATATGGTGGAAGTTCTGTAATGTTTTGGGGCTGCTTTTCCTCCAAAGACCCTGGAAACCTTGTTAGGATACATGGCATCATGGACTCTATGAAATACCAGGACATTTTAAATCAAAATCTGGCTGCTTCTGCCAGGAAACTAAAACTGGGTCATCACTGGAGCTTCCAGCAGGACAATGATCTGAAGCATACTGTATGTCCAAATCAGCACAAACATGATTAGCTGAGCACAGAACCAAGCTTCTGCCCTGGCCATCTCGGTCCCCTGACCTGAACCCCAGTGAAAACCTGTGGGGTGAGCTGAAGAAGAGACAGCACAAGAGAGGGCCGAGAACTCTGGATGATCTGGAGAGATTGTGTAAAGAGGAACGGTCTCAGATGGCCTGCTCTGTATTTCCAAACTTATAAAATGTTATCGGAGAGACTCTGTGCTGTTGTACAAAGTATTAAATGCAGGGGTGCCAATAATGGTGGCAAGTTTCTTGTTAAATAATTTCTTTATGAGGGATTTGTTTTTCAATTAGAAGTTTGGATTTTTTTTTCCAGTGTGAGATAAAGTGACTTCACTAAAAGGTGGATTTTTTTTTTTTCTGACTTTTTTTTTTACTGATCTCTACAAAGGGTGCCAATAATCATGGAGGGCTTTGTGTAAGAGACCTCTCTAATAGCATCCATTTAAATAAATATTAGATTTGAGTGTTTATATCTTGCCACAGTTTTTCTTTACCTATGTTTTAAACGAAAACATGTTAGGCATTTTCACAAATGTCAGTGTTTCAGTATAATGCATGCAGCTGTAATCCAGCCATACGGTTATAAAGATGATGCTGGCATTAATCTATCATGTTCTGTAAGGACTTTATCCTGGTCATGACATTGGCATAAAATAGTCATGATACAGTTTCAACACTGTATACATTGTACATTTGCAGGAAAGGAAAAAGTTGTTGGTGGGGAAGGAATAGGCATTTTATTTTTTATTCAATTCTACTTAATGTTTTTATTTATCATGACCTTCAGTTTTAGGCTGTTTCTTATTGCTCCAGCCTTTTCAACCTTGTTTAGGGAGCTATAATGGAAAATTTGAAAGAGATCCTTTTTGTTGATTTGCTTTCTTCACACAGGAGGTTTTCTTCTTTGCTTAATACTTTATATTAAAAAAAAAATAAAATAAAGCTTCAGTATTAAACTGAGCTTTAAGTAACCGTTAATTTGCTTTCCTGCATATGAGGTCAATAAAAATACCAACGCATGTATTATCAAAAGCAAGCATTTTAATTCTTCAACGGTTTACCGACGTGTTGTGGTCGGTGACGCAAAAAGGTACAAATTAGTGCGTGCGCCATCTCGAACCTTGTACACTTTTTCTTGTCACGTGCTTCCTGAATTGGCGTATTTCTCTGTTAGGGGGGAAGCCATTTGATCGTATTATGCAACTTTTAGTACGAAAGTAAATAATATCTGCTGGATGTAGAAGGAAACCATAAATCAGTTTTAGTCTCATATTGTACGTGTCAACAAAGTATTTAGCCAAATCATATTAATTACGCAAATTAGTCGATTAGATTATCTGGGACATATGAACCACATTCGGCTGTTTTGGGAATATCGCCATGTTTCAGCCATTTATACCGAGATGACTGTTAGGGTAAGGGTTATAATCTAAATGAATTAATAAAATAGCTGACCCGTCATTAGTGGGGGAATTTTTTTATCCTATGTCCATCTGTGCACGAGTCACTGTGCTGGAGTTTTTCTTTCCCAGTTAAGTGCATCATAGCCTGCGATAATCATACTGGAAGCAATAACTGCTGGGTTTTTTCCCCCTCCCTCTCCTGGGGAGATGTGTGTGTGTGTGTGTGTGTGTGTGTGTGTGTGTGAGTGAGGAAATTAATGTCTTGTACCCAGCTAGCTTATTAACACTAATTCTTTCTGAATCATTTTAGGATTTACTGGGGAAGATGAAGGATGCAGCAAAGAGTGTGGAGAGAGCAACCCAGCTCTGACACGTTACCAGTTTAGATCATTGATCTGGATTGGTATATGCGCCATCTTCAGCTTCATACCGTGTCTCATCCATATGGGATGTCTTTTGTACGTTTCCATGTTCACAATAAAATAAGTCAAAGCCTTGTCGTGTGTTTGTTGTTGCCATATGTGTTCTGACGTTAATTGCATATCTATCGCAGTCTAGCATTTGTTTGTGCAGCTGTTAATTGAAGCAAGCATTTTAAAACCTGGCACCAGGCTACAGTAGTATTAGGCTTGTAATAGTTACTTGAGCAGACTTTACATCAGGTTCAGACTTTTGATCAGGTCACCAGCAAAGAAAACAAGAAGTGCTCACAGTTCTGGACATCCTTTTTTTTTTTTGAGTAGTGTTGAGTGCATGGGACCCTGATACACACTTCATTCAGTTGCATGAACAAGACCGCCTATACATCTTAGACAGGCATATGGATGAGTAGAAGAAAAAGGCAGCTTGATACCCGTGTGGTCCTTTTTCAGTGAATTTAGATGATCTAATAATCCATATCTACAAGACTAAAGGATAAGTCTATAGGTAGCTTGTAAACGAGCTGGACGTGTACTGAAGTGTTATAATGTGTGCACAGACCGTTATCACACTGAACTCTGCACTCCTAATTCTGACACTATTAATGCAAGCTATAGTTATTAATATCCAGTCACCATACCCGAGTTCTCCTTCTGGTTTCAGTCCATGTATAACCTACTGCAACAACTCTACACACACAGATGTGCACGCTGTAGTGCTCATTTCCTGCTTAATTAAATGTGGACTCTTGAGCTGTACGGAACTCTGTTTTACCACCAAAAACACAGGATACCAGGCTGAAACGTGCAAAAAAAAAAAAGCCATGTCGAGATCTCTATTCGTGAACAAATCCAAAGACGACAATATTAATTAATAATTTCCTGATATGGGAATTGACCTGCTGCTGATGGTTTGTCGCTTCGGCGGTTGGTTTTTTTCCCCCCTTGAAAACGATACTACAAATGTGTAAAATATTTGCGTTTTTTTTTAAATCGACTCCGACCTCCTTGCATGCAATGCAATGTGAATTTTAAATGTTAGAGAGCTGATAAGGTGTAGTATGCGAAACCATTTGTACAAGAATGCATGATGCAGATGTTGAAAAGCGAGACGTGTGAGAAACGCCTAGCGTTTTTCTTTTTCTTCCTTCCCTCTCGAAGTATTGCCGAAAGAATACCGAATTTCAGTTCTTATTTATCCGCTGCGAGAACGCATCGACCCGTAGAGCTAATTCCCAGGCCGCCCTTAAGCAACGGAGTCACGTGACTGAGCGGGGCGGTCGAACCGCAAGCCATTTTGGGGGACGGTGTCAGTTTCCAGCGAGCCATCAGCACAGAGCTGTACAAAGACACGATTCGGGGGATCTTAAACCGACAGAAAGGGCGTTTTCCCGACAGTCGTATGAACCTGTGTGGATTGGAATCTAAGCAAGCGTCATTATTTACATCAGAAAGACGGAAGGGACGCTTTTCCTGTTACTAAAATGCGCCGTAGCAACGACTCTGATTGCAATTGACAGCGTCTGCAGCTCTTTTTCAAAATGGCCGCTTGGCTCGCGCTCGCTTTCTGCTGATCGACTCGCAACTTTTCATTGTCTAAACTCCCATCCTGAGGGTTCAGCTCGCTCTCTGACAGGTACGTGTTCTCGAGGATCATTTCTTACCGATGTGTTTTTCCCACAGCGGGTGTTTTGCGTGGCTGTGCGCGGTTCTGCGGGCTGGAAACGGAGCCGCGGTTTGCTGGATGCAGCCGCTGACAGACAGAAAAGGGCTCGAGCTCAGTCGCACAACCAACTCTGTGTCCACGCACGCGCTTCGGTTTTTAGTTCTTCTCCAACACATGCGTGTATATTTCCGGGGTTATTTGTTTATGTCGTGTTGAGCGGTGTGTGCCGCGCTGCTTTAGCATGTTCTCGGTGCTTTCTGCTTTAATTTAGTGCTCGTTTGTCACGAAATGAAGCCGCGGGCTCGTGCTCGCAAGCGTGTCCAGCTAAATGCTGGCGCGAGCCCGTGATCTAAATGAGATTTGTCTCGCTCTGTGCTCGTGCAGTTCTCTCATTTTATAGATATGAGATCTCGAACAGGTGGAGAACTTGATGAGATGAGGCTGGGCTGGGAAATGTCCTGCTTTGTCCGTCTTTTCAACTTAAATTCATCTGGTCGGGTAATTGTCGGAGAAGCTGCCTGCGGGTCATAAAAAACTTGTCGTTTTATAAAGACGTGGCGGGATTAAATAGAGAGAGAGATCCATATATATCCATGATCCTACAACAACACGCTGTTGCTTAGGATACATATAAAAATAAAAATATATTTTTAAATAGTTTTGATTTTGCATCCAGGTATACTTGTCTACCTGTTAAACAAGTTGAGCCCTGGAAGTCGTTTCTGAATACTCTTATGCACGCACATAATGCTTTTGATCTTGGCCCATGCATGCATGTATATACCTACACTACACTACATTTTGGGTTAAAGTGTGTGTGAGAGAGGGAGATTTTCATGCACACCTGGTTCTTTGGTTTATAAGTAATTATTTTTGCCCGCGTCCCTTGATATATTTATTCAGCCTTTTTATTTTAAAATACCATGAACACTTTTAAAGGGAAAAAAAAAACCAAATCACCTACCAATCCAATATATTAAAAGCGCGTGCAGTTTTTCTGGGGTCACATTTAAGGCTGTGTGTGTGTGTGTGTGTGTGTGTGTCATGCAGGATGCACTATAACGACATCCACAAATCCACGCGTCTTGTTTGTGAAAAGGGCATGTGATGAATAGTCATCTCTGTATTACTCGCTTCCTCAGCAATCACAAATGCAGGTTTTGGCCTGTGTAGCCTAATAAGAGAGAATAATGCAAGCCTCTTATTAGGCTACACAGGCAGGGTATGGCTGCACTTGCTGTGTCAGTCACATGGGTCCGGGATGCACGACGTGTATCTTTTAATTTAATCCTTTATTGACGTGTTGCTTTTTGCTCAAGATCCATACACACACACATGTCGTGTAAAGGCCTACATTTCGAGTGCAAGCAGTAATCAGTAAGCTGAGATTTGTATTCATCATGACCGATATACTACGTGAAAACTGGTGCGTGTGTGTGTGTTTCAGTGCTGGTTTGCTTTGGCACGTCAGGACAAACCATTTAAAAAGGGCCCCCAAGGGGAAAAAAACACACACACACACACCCTGCGAAATGTAAACGGCTGTAATGCATAATCGAACTAGTGTCATGCAGCATGCAGTATTGCTTTAAGACCGTTGTCATAGCTACACCTCTTTGCCTGACTTCATTTTTGGTTTTGCGCGCCTGTCTTATGTTCTGCGACGCAAACTTGCATGAATGAATAAAACCAGAGACCCTCGACACATGAGAAAATGTCTGTCATTAGCCATAAAACATTCAGTGGGTGTGGAAGCTCTGACCGCAAAGAGAGAGGAGGGGGAAACGGAGCCAAACCATTAAAAAAAAAAGGTACAAGTTTTCCTGATGAGTTGCATATGATGGTCCTCCGTTCTGAGTATCCTAGGCCTGTTTGACCCTCCTGGACCCGGAACAGCTTCCCTGGTTGATGAAAATAAATGAGAGCTGGAGCTACAAGTGCTAGTTTTCTTTGGTCTGTCTGGGTTATGCATTTTCAGCAGCGATTAACCCGGCTGTGCATGTATTGGGTGTCATATTTCCGCAGGGCCTCCTGCTAAATGCTTACATAGACTCTTTAGAGCATGCAGTGTGGTGATGATGGTGGAGCAGGCGAAAGCCACAACACTGCTGCACGCGCAGCTCGAGCACCAGTCTGTTATCAGTTCGATTATCACTGAAGACCTGGCGATGCACCTGTGAGGCCATTAAAGCTGGAGGCAGAACCAGTGTTGTCCAAGCACAGGCCTGTTGTATGGATATGAATATCTATCTACCAGGAATGATTCCCAGAATCAGATGACGTCATGCCGTGACCCCGGACCCGCTGCTCACCTCTCAGGTGTGAAATCTGGCTGATGCTCTTATGGTTTACTGTGGGTTGTGGAAAGCAGATCATTCACTCTGGACTGAAATGCGGTTGTAGTCACAGAGATGAGGTCGCATTGCAACAAAAGAAAGCGTCCGGGTTTGAAAGGCTGATATCCTTTGGACTCGACTCTCATGTCTGGTCTTGGGTGCAAATTTGGGCATTCCCTTAATTTACCCACCAGGCTGCTCTAAACCACGCCCAGAGTGACGTAATAACGTCTTCAGGTTGTTTCTGCAGCTTGTGCGGTGTCTCCTCTCAAGTGGATTTTTTCCCCCCCTATTTAACCACAAACTGAAACAGTTGCTCAGGGTGGTCTACGTGAATGATGATGGCTGTGCACAGAAGGAGGTACGACTAAGCAGAGAAATGCACTTACTGCAATACTTGAATTTAAATACCAGCCAGCTTTAATTTTTGCAGTCGCTTCTTGAAATGTCGTCTCCTGCATCTTCTCTCTAAGGTTTGGGCACACATCAGAGTAAAGTATTAATCTAATCAGTTTACATTCATGCAACTTTCCATTTTCAAAGCTGTTTCTTGTGAGGAAGGAAGAGATGCAAAAAAAAAAAGGTATAAAGCATCCGTGAGCCTGGTATGAGGGGGACGTGTGAATAGGATCCATGTAAATGGAGGGGGAGGGGAACAAACGGTGCATTCTGTGTATATTTTACCCTTTTTTTTTTTAAATAGTCGCACGTGCATGCTGTCGGGTTGTTGGATAGCGCGTGCGCATACGCTTTAATCCGCTCTGCTTAATTTGGTGCCACGTGGACGAGAGCGGAGTTGCTATAGAAACAAGAAGCGTCTCCGTGCGCGCGTGATGCACGCCGCTTCAGAAATGGTTTTTATTTTAAAGGAAGGGGGAAAAGACCCGAAGCGGTGCGCGTGCAGTTTGACATGTCGGAGATTGCTCGCGCTTCAATATCGGATGCATTAAGCGCATGCGTGCGTTTGGCTTTAAAGAGAGAGAGAAGCCTGAGATTTCAGTATTTTATTCTATTAACTAGAGATGAAATGGTCTGTAGAATCGGATTGATGCTTAAAACTTGCATTGCTGAATTGCCCAGGTAGAAAAACCAAAGTGATCTGGTGGATATTGTTGTGAACGGTCTGTTGTTGTTATTATTATTATTATTATTATTATTATTATTATTATTATTATTGCAACAGTGTATGAATGGGGTGTGTGTTTTCTGAGGTGGTGAATAATTTTCCTGTGCAACATAACCAAAGTCCTCCTCTTGGGAACATGATGCATTTTTTTTTTTCTGTTGGCTGGAGTTCAGCCTTCCTTCTCTGCCAAGCCACAATGGTTACACACATGTTCATTTCTCTTCAGGACCTTAACCTTCCATGACGATGCATCGCACAACAAGAATCAAGATCACAGAGCTAAATCCACATTTAATGTGTGTATTATGCGGTGGATATTTCATCGATGCAACCACAATCATAGAATGCTTGCATTCGTGTAAGTACCAAGTTTATTTTGATCACTCGGGCTTTAATTGATCTGTCAGCTGCATGTTTTGTTTTGTTTTTCCCCTAACTTTACCGTATTGTCTCTTCTGATCTAGTTTGTAAAATGTGCATTGTCCGCTACCTGGCGACCAGCAAATACTGTCCCATATGTGATGTCCAGGTCCACAAAACGAAGCCTCTTCTCAATATTAGGTAATAAGAAATTTTCTGTTTTCGATGTCATAGAAGTGAAGTGCATTAATAAATATCCAGTTACTGAGGCATGATATTGTTACTACCTTTCTTGCAATAGACACAGCCTTTATTTAATTTGCTACATTCATGAATGTGGTGGTGATGATGATGACTTTCTTGCATAAGTTGCTGTGTGCTTATGGAAAGAACAAATTCCTCTAAGACTGTGCCTTTAACTGTCACAGGTCTGATAAAACTCTGCAGGACATTGTGTACAAATTGGTCCCAGGTCTTTTCAAAAGTAAGTCATCCGGTCGTAATTAAATGCACAGAAATGTCAGAAGTGTCAATGAGTCTGTAAATGGAGCAGTGCTGGTCTTCTGTTTTATCCTGAATGAATTACGCTTCTTTGCAGATGAAATGAAACGAAGAAGAGATTTCTATGCTGAGCACCCATCAGTAGATGGTAAGTGTTTTAACCCTCTTTTAATAATTAAAAATTAGTCATGTGACTGTGATTAAACTATCTAGTGACAAATATATTTTATAAAAAAAATGCTTAAAGAGCCATGATTCAACGTATTGAGTACTGTTCTTTTATTATTAAAATTTGTCTCTTAAGCTGCAAACGGTTCGAATGAGGATCGTGGTGAAGTTGCTGATGAGGATAAGAGAATCATCACAGATGATGAGATTATCAGTCTGTCAATTGAGTTCTTTGACCCCAAGTATGTACTTTGAAACTGTAAAAATAAATTCTAAACTTCTTTCAAAGACATGTAGAGCTTCTGCGGATAAATTATTTACTTGTTTAAAATTTTCAGGGCCAAACAGCAAGGTAGTGAGGGGGAGAAACAGACTAAGGACGAGGTAAAATTGCTAAATGATTAATCTAAATTAATTTGCCTTGGTAATGTTGCTTGTTTTTCCAAATGAACATTTCTAATATTTGTCTGTTTTGGTAGCGTTTTTACTTGTCATGTCTTTTCAAAGGTAAACAACAAGAGGTACTTGCAGTGTCCTGCTGCCATGACTGTAATGCATTTGAGGAAATTTCTGAGAAGTAAGATGGACATACCATGTACCTTCCAGGTAATATGATTTTTCCACTTTTTATTTTTATGTATTTAGTATTATGTGTAGTTCAGAATGAAATATTTCTCTCATCAGTTTTATTTGTAGTAATTTGGGAATGAATTCTGACTTAACATGTAAATGCATTACCTTTTCCCATAGATTGAAGTGATGTATGAAGATGAGCCTCTAAAGGACTACTATACATTAATGGACATTGCCTACATTTACACGTGGAGAAGGGTAAGCAAGTGTTGATTAAATGTTCTGCTAAATTAATTTTGCTATATAATTAGCACTTATATTTTTTCCAAATGTGACCCTCCAGCACCAAACCAGTCATATGGGTCAATTTTTGAACATTGAGATTTTTGGGCTCATTGGAAATGCTCTTTCCAATGAGCCCAAAATCTCAATTTTCAG
>JAPEKM010000011.1:21092162-21104978 GCA_027575975.1 Cathorops multiradiatus
TCCAGGTTGACAAAAATGAACGATCCTCTCTGGCTCAGATGTCTGCCAGTTTTCTGGAAGTCCTCTCATACTCCCGCCCAGTCGAAGGGATCTCATCCCAAAGTGCGTAGAAACATATCTGTGAAGATTCTCAGTTATCAAGTAATACTGCAGCACAACAGACAAAACACAGTTTCTTGTAAATCTTTAATTTATTAAAATGACAATCAAATGAGAATAATACAGATCAGGTACATTCACTAATACTAGCAGCAGTTTAACAAATCATGACACAAAAATGGTGATATGAGGTAATAAGATTAGATGTGTGTGTGTGTGTGTGTGTGTGTGCAGGCTTAACAAAGAATTGCTTGCGTGCGAAAAATGTGTGAAAACTGTGGGGGAGGGGCCATAGGCGCTCTGTGTGACTGATTAGACAAAAGATTCTAACAAAGGTGCATAAATAATCTTTGGCCCATGCAGAGATCAAACCCATGATCTCAGTGTTATAAGTATTACAGTCTGACCAGCTGTGCTAACCTGCCCTTAGTTTGCTAATGTCTGAATGTTCAGATGTGTATAATAGTGTGCGATAAGAAAATGTTAGAGAGGGAAAAATAAGAGAGATAAGAAGAGATAAAGCATTCAAAATTTATCTACCAGAGTAAAATAGAAAATACAATAACATATGATCAGACCAAAGCTATGTGATTATTGTGTGCACACTTCAAACAACCTTAGGTTTAAATAGCACTTTTCACATAAACTAATTAAGCTAGACTAACATTGCCCAAAATGCCAGCCTTATTTGGGACCACTCTCACGTGGTAGCAATGAAGGAGTTCGTTGGTGATTCTCCGTTTGGTGTACTCTGCTAGAAGAGCAGAGCCATTTCACTGTAGTTTAAATCAGCTTTGCTGTGTTGCAAAAGTCCTTACCAGACAGGATCTCGTGATCCAGAAGGTCCTTGGTCGAAAGTTAATTGGTTGAAGACATAGAGGGAACCGCTTGCCTCTAATCTTAACTGTAGCCAATGGCTTGTACGACCACATGTTTTGTCCCTTTGTTCTTCGCTTCCGTCTGCAGGCTGCAGTGTCTACTTTGAAATACCAATGGCATGTTGATCAGAGAGAGAGCATGTCAGTCCAAGAGAAGAAGCCAGAGTACCAAGGCACATCTCTGAGCCGGTCCGAGAAGATACTGGAGGCAGAGAGCACGAGGCCAGAGAGTGCGAGGCGCATCCGCGGCCATAAGAGGCAGAGAGAAGCTGGTCAGCATGCCAGTCAAAAGGTGCGAGGCAAAGAGAACTCAGCTTAACCGTTGCGCTGTGCAACAGCAAGTGTATCCCCCGTACGCCCCGTCATTTTGAAGGTAAACTGACAAAACCCCACCCGGACAAAAGATTTTTGCACAAAAATGCCCATCAGAGTAGAGAATTTCAAGATATAATCACCGTTTTCGATAGGCATTGAGCCCTAACCCATATAACTGTGTTGTGAAAGTTTGAAAGAAATCAAATAAGAATCGCAAGTTGTAGAGCATTTACAAGCAAGCGGCGAACGTTCAACCGACGCAAATCCATAGTATCCCCCTACGTCGTACGGGGGATACAATTATGGGAAATGTAGTTGCAGAGCTTGTGCTGTACCTACACAGATACAGTTGGTTCTTGCTCTGAACTGAATAAAATAGTACAAGAGGTAGAGTCACTGAATAGAGTCAAATACCACCAAAAAGAGTAAAATATTAATACTGAATTGAAGGGAATTGACTCTGGAAAAACAGCTCTATCAAAAGAGTAACTTTTACTCTTTTCAGAGAGGGACCAAATGTTATCTGGCATAGAGTAAAGTTTTCTTCAATTTGAGTACATTTTACTCAGGCAAATTTCCTGTGTAATCTTTGTGTGCTTCTTGAGGAAACAAAATGTGCACTGGTGCTTGTTTGCTCTCTTCTTCATCTTTTTCTGGCACTTAATGATTTTGGCATGCTCTAATGTTGTTGTCAATTTCAACAAACCTAAGCAGTATTTTCAATCATATGGCTTTTTTGTATTCAGCACAAGTTCACCTACAATAACATCTATGTACTATGTACGTCATGATTGTACTTCTAAAAAAAACAGATAAATGAAAATGTTGTAAAAAAGCAGTTTTAGAACTGTGTTGGAATGTGTGAGCTGGCAGTGGAAGGGGTATTCACTCTTCTCATTGAATGGAATGGAATTTTTTACTCTTCTCACTGAATACCCCTCCAACTGCCAACCTTCTATCCCAAAATAATATTACATAAATTTTTTGATGGCCAGTTAATTTTCCAGATTAATGGAGCAGATTTAAGTTTTTGTGCTTGATACATTCTTAAGGCTGAACAGAATCACATCAAGTGACCAAAACGGTTTTTCACAATGGGTAAGGTGATGCTTTTTCACACATTCCAACACAGTTCTAAAACTGCTTTTTACAACATCTTCATTTATCTGTTATTTTTCAAAGTACAATAATGAAATACATACTACATAGATATTATTGTAGCTGAACTTGTGCTGAATACAAAAAAAGTCATATGACTGAAAATACTGCTTTGATTTGTTGAAATTAACAACAAAATCAGAGCATGCCAAAATCATTAGAGTGCCAGAAAATACCCTCAGACCCCAGAGGGTTAAACCCCAGTCAACTTGTAGAGGATGGGTGAGGCAAGGACTAACCGCTGCCTCCATACTATGCTTTTTTGCCCCAAAATTGGATACTGACTCACACCAGCAGATATCTGTGAACATCCCCATGTACATACCTCACCTTCAACAACTGTGCATTTCTCAGTGCCCTACATTGAATCAGGCTTTGATGAACTGTAGTCTTATTACAACCTGAGTCCACCAAGGCCTGATGTTTACCTTGAATACTCACTGCCACTCAGTACACTCCTGCTCGATCGGTGAAGCCCGAGGCATATCAGGAATGTAAACCAGAATCCCTACCTCCTAAAGAGGGTGCTGATCCCTGAAATGCTCTGCTTTCCCAGTACACTTGCAGACCTGCCCAGGCTTTTGCCCAGTCTTGGTGAGTATGGATGGTTACACCTGTGGAGAGAGAGGGAGTTAGTGTCAGCATTGGCATGGAGGCACAAGGGGGTGAGGGAAAACACAGTTTCGGGGAGTGGGCTTAAGGGGAATTGGCCCTGTTTCCAAAGTGAAGGAATAGGGGAGGGGTGAGAAGACACAGGAGCAGAAAGACAGAGCAAGAGAAGGGACAGGTGCACACGATACCAGAAATGCTGCAAAATAGATGATCCTCCACCAACCAGCCCAACTACCTCCTCCAGCCACATGGTGGCACTAGACCCAGGCTGCTGCTCCTGCTGGCAGCTGATCAACAAACTGCTTCATTACTACTCCGTCGATGATGACACTTCTGTCAGCAGCCATTGGCAGCAGGCATCTTGGAGCTGTTGGGAGAAAGCAAACAGGTGGCCAACTACACTGGCAAAAGCACCAGTGATGTTGCTCTGGGGTCTGACCCACTGCAATATGGCTTGCTTCAGGTCTGGATGCTCTAGCAGGTTGGAAGCTGGAAGCTGGGTTTGTGTATCAGGCAATAAACAGACTGTCCACTATGGGGTTGGCCCTGAGCACGCTTTGGCAACACATTCAAACAGCTCCACAAAAGTGTTGGGGTTGTCATCCTGCAGACCCATCTTGACCAATTTGATGTGGGCTGGGGCCACAGCATCCATGGGAGTGGCTGCTGGATTACCTTCTGGCTGGACCAG
Organism: Cathorops multiradiatus; assembly: GCA_027575975.1. NCBI lineage: Eukaryota > Metazoa > Chordata > Actinopteri > Siluriformes > Ariidae > Cathorops > Cathorops multiradiatus. The sequence continues at coordinate 21,095,916 of JAPEKM010000011.1, forward strand.
GCTCCGGATCATCTGCCAGTCCTCCGCCTGGGCCTGGAGCAGAGCCCAGAAGCACTGCTCCTGTTCTTCATTCAGGGAGACAAGAGCCTGCTGTTGGATTTGGTGGATGCTGGCGAGGGTCTGGGGGATCTCAGTGACTGGTGCAGACTCCATGATGCCATTTTCTCCTCAGTTCCCAGTTTACAGCACCAGTGTAACACTTTTGAGGCTCGTAGGAAAGAGGAAATGAGAGACAGGCTTGATAACTCAAGGTGCAGTTTATTTTTAATTTATAGTGCACTTTTCAGTGCCTTTATTTATCTCTGATGTTTACACACACATGCGCGCGCACAGTGCTGGGTAGCTATTACTCAGTACCCAGTAATCAAATACAGGTGAAACTCATCATGTCTTACCTGCTAGTTCTACCTTACTCCTTGCTGCCCACAGCTGACACTTGATCATGCCCCCTGCTGCTGCTTGAAATATATGAAAGTATTAGATAAATTTGATGAAAACAGTACTTTTGTTCTGTGTTCTGGCTGCTTAATTTAGGGAAAACAGATAAAAAGGAAAATAAATAAATAGGTTCTTTCTTATAGTGTCAGATACTTATCAGCAAATGGGCTTTTTGTTTTTTAATATTTGTGCCACAAATTCTAATATGCTGAAAAAAGACTGGATTGTTTGATTGATGGGTGAAATCCATGTTATCAAATTCAGATATTTTTAACACATTGAATGTCAGTCATTCAGTGGGCATAGTTTACTTGTCAATACACTGTCTATAAAAGAAATAAAGAAAAAAAGCAATCAGGAATGTTATGCCTGCAAAGACTGTTCATTCTCTCTCTCTCTCTCTCTCAGACACACACACACCAAAACAAATTAAGTTCACATGATAAATTCTAATGTGTATTTGGGGCTTGGCAACATCAGAACATCATGCTGAGTAAAATATTTTTATATTACAACTAAATACATATGAGTATTTATAAAACAAAAACAATTTATTGAAAAACAGGAAAATTATAGACACAGTCATTGTCAGGATGCAGTCAGGATGCAGGCACTTGCAGTTGCAAATGCAGGGGAGAGCGGGTGCATTGCAAACTGTAAACAAAGCCAAATCGGGAAACTGGAGACATAGTCAGGGACAAGCAAGGGTCAGTCGCTCGGCGAACTGAATATCAGAGGTCAGGTGAGAGAACGAAGTCAGAAATAAACGTAAATACAGCTCAATAATGGGAAGTCAGGCAGATAGTCAAACAGCTTGCTAAAGTCAGGCATGGGGACACAGAGCGATACTTTGCAAAGCCAGAGTGTGAGAGCTGAGCTTATATAGGGAAGGTGATTGCCAGCGAATTAGAGACAGGTGTTGAGGCTAAAATTCTGGTGATGAGGGGTGCTGTGGCACTTTGGGAAGTGTAGTCTGGCGCAGCCATGTTTGGAGGCTGCTCTGAACTCAGGTTTTCAGCACTGTTACTGACAAACACTGCCACCCCACCCCCAAGGAGCTCCCTCTGGAAGTAAATTCTTTTCTTGGGCAACCTCTCTTCCTTGGTACTGATTTGTCTGGGTACTCCCTATGAAACTTTTGAGTGAGGAGGGGGTCTAAAATGTCCTTGGAGCTAACCCAGCTGTGCTCTTCTGGGCCGTACCCCTCCCAGTCGACCAGGTATTTGAGTTGTCCTTGTCTGTGACAGGATTTGAGGATCTTATTGACTTGGTAAATGGGGTTGCCTTCTAGATCTAGGGAGGGAGGCTCTTGGGTGGGTGTGTCTGTAGCTAGGGGACCTTGGATGGCAGGTTTTAAGCATGATACATGGAACATGGGAGCTTTCTTACAGTGAGGTGGGAGCTCGAGCTTGTAGTAGACCCTGTTGACCTTGCAAACTACCTTGTACAGGCTGATATATTGGGCTTGAAGCTTCTTGAAGATGTTGGGTTCCCTCAAGTCGTTTGTGGATATCCACACTCGGTCCCCTGGGGCATACTCTGGGGTCTCCCCTCTGTGCTTGTCAGAATATTGTTTGTACTTTGAATTGATGTGCTCCAGTCTCTAAGGGACCTCCTCCCATACCTATGAGCTCCTCTTGAACCAGGATCTGACTGGGTGCATCATCCCAAGGGAAAAGTGGTGGTTGATAGCCTAGAACACACTGGAAAGGGGTTAACTGAGTAGTAGAGTGTTTTATCAAGTTCTGTGCATATTCAGCCCAGGGGAAGAATATTTCTGGTTCCTCATGCAGAAGATTCGGTAGAAGCAACCTACCTCTTGGTTTGTGTGCTCCACCTGGCCATTGGATTGAGGGTGATATCATGAAGTGAGACTTACTGATACTCCTAGCCTGTCTATGAATTTGGACCACAGTCTGGAGATGAACTGGGGACCCCAGTCACTAACAATGTCTTCAGGAATACCATAATAGTGGAAAATGTTATTGAACAACAGTTCTGTGGTTTCAAATGCTGTGGGTAGGCCAGGTAATGGGATGAGCTTGAGTGCCTTGGAGAACTGGTCTGTGATCACCAGGATGACTGTATTGCCTTGGGATTAAGGTAGGTCAGTGAGAAAGTCAATGGCAATGTGTGACCAGGGTCGTTGGAGTACTGGAAGAGGACAGAGTTTACCAGCAGGTGGTGCTTCGGGTACCTTGGCTTGGGCACAGGCAGAGCATGAGGAGACAAAGTGGTTGATATCAGAGACCATGTTCTCCCACCAATGCTTGCTTTTCAGAAGCTGGTAAGTGTGATGGCTCTGTGGGATGCTGGGATGCTCTGTGGCTGGAGAGGAGTGAGCCCATGTGATGAGTTTGCTTCTGAGTCTTGGGTTAGCCAATTGAGATTACCTGATTTCTTTGTTGATGTTCCAAGTGATAACTTGTACAATACAGGCTGGTGGAAGAATGGGAGTGGGTTTGGACATATGAGTTGACATGTTAGGGATTCTGGAGAGGGCATCAGCCTTAATATTTCTGGAGCCAGGCCGGTAGGATAATGTGAACTGGAATCAGTTGAAGAATAGGGCCCATCTGGCTTGGTAGGGATTCAGATGCTAGCTGTCTTTAGGTACTCCAGGTTTTTGTGGTCGGTGAGGATGGTGAATGGGTGTGCAATGCCTTCCAACCAGTGCCTCCATTCCTCTAGTGGCAGTTTAATGGCCAGGAGCTCTTGGTTCCCAGTGTCATAATTTCGTTCGGTTGGGTTGAGCTTCTTTGAGTAGAAGACAACAGGATGTAGCTTGGGTTTTTCCCCAAGACGCTGAGAGAGAACCCCTCCTACTCCAGTTTCTGAGGCATCTACCTCCATGATTAACAGCTTTGTAGGGCCTGGATGTTGCAAGATAGGGGCCGTAGTGAAGGCAGACTTAAGCCGGTTTAATGCATCTTCACTTGCTGGGTTCCACTGAAGGCGGTGTGGTCCATTTTTCAGAAGGGTCGTGAGAGGAGTGGTGATTGTGCTGAACCCACAAATGAAGCATCAATAAAAGTTTGCAAACCCCAAGAAATGTTGTAGTTCTTTCAGTGGCGTGGGAGTGGGCCATGACGTGACTGCAGAGACTTTCCCCTGATCTATGCTCACACCCTCTGAGGTGATGATATATCCAAGAAATGAGATCTGGTTGATGTGGAACTCACATTTTTCAGCTTTGACATACAGATGATTCTTGAGCAAATGGGAGGGCACTGACCTGATATGTTCCTGATGGGCGTCCTCATCTGGGGAGTAGATCAAGATGTCATTGATGTAAGCGATTACAAACCTCCCCAGCATGTCCTTGAGCATGTGGTTAATGAGGCACTAGAAGACACTTGGTGTGCAAGAAAGACCATAATGCATGACCAAATATTCAAAGTGACCAGCAGTGGCGCTAAACGCTGTCTTCCATTCGTTCGTTCTCAAATCTGGACCAGGTTATATGTGCTATAGTGGTCTAGTTTCGAGAAGATCTTGGCTGTTCTTAATGGTTCCAAAGCTGAAGGCACCAACAGAAGCAGATAGGGGTATTTGACAGTGATCTGATTGAAGCCTTGATAATCAATATATGGGCGGAGACCTCCCCCTTTCTTCTCAATCAAGAAGATGCTGGCTGAAGCTGGAGATGTTGACGGTCTAATATCCTCTTGTTTCAATGCCTCTTGAACATACTCCAACATAGCAGCTTGTTCAGTTATGGACAGGGGGTAGATATGGTTGTGAGGAGGAGTTGTACCTGGGAGGAGGTCTATGGCACAGTCATAGGGACAATGAAGAGGCAGGCCACTGGCTTTACACTTGCTAAGCACTCCTTTGAGATCTAGGTAGCATGAAGGAACATTATCTAGTGAATCGAGTCGAAGAGAGCACGAGCTGGGAGAGTTTCAGGCAGTTCTGGAAACAAGATGGAGACCAATGGAGAATTTCTTTTTGTTGCCAAGTTATTAAAGAATTGTGAAGCTGAAGCCACAGAAATCACAAAATAAGGTCATGATGGACAGTATGGGTGACAAACAGGGAAATGAGCTCAGAGTGGATTGCCCCCACCTGAATTTCAAGGAGTGATGTGCATGCAGTAACAAGCCCATCACCGATGGAACCCCTGTCACTGGCTTTTAATTTGAGTGGTCTTTGGAGTTCGCCAGTGGACAAGTGGAATTTCTGGGCAATCGAGCTGCTGATGAAATTTCCTTCTGCCCCTGAGCCTATGAACGCAGAGGGAATACAGGTTGAGTCTGGCAGTTTTAACACAACAGGTACCTTAAATGAGTGAGACTTGTGAATAGCTTCGGAACTCACCAGGCTAGGAAGACTGGTTACTTGACAGGTCTGATTCTCCCACAGTGGGCGAACTGGGCACTTAGCAATCTGATGACCGGACTCAGCACAGTAGAAACAGAGGCCCTCACTGCATTTCCTGTCTCTCTCAGACCATTGTAAGTGAGCGTGAGAGACCTCCATGGGAGTTGGGGAGGCCAAAGTAGGAGAGGGTGCTGGAGGTGGCTGTAATGAGGGTCTGTTCTTGATGAGGTGATCCAGATGAATAGCCATGTAGATCAGGGAATCAAGGGAGAGATATTCATCACAGCAGGCCATTTCACTGAGCACTTCAGGGTGTAGACCTTGACAAAATGTGGCTTTTAGCACTGGCTTGTTCCAACCACTGCCAGCGGCTAGTGTGTGAAAGTCCAGTACATATTCAGCAACTCTCCTATCTTCCTGTTTGATGGTCAACAAGCTCTCGCCAACTTCAACTCCTTCAGGCTGATGATCAAACACTCACTTAAAAAGCTCTATGAACTGGTCATAGGAGGTGGTATATTCACCCCTAAGCTTCCATACAGCGCTAGCCCACTGTAAAGCCTTGCCTGAAAGGAGATTGATGAGTTAAGCAATCTTCTGTTCTTCTGTGGCTCCTGTGAGAGCGGAAAAATACAGGGAGCATTGGAGCAGGAATCCCTTGCAGTTACAGTAGATGCTTCAGCTGAATACTTTTCAAGTCATGGAACCATCTGAGAAGCACCAGCAAAAGATGAGGGGCATGTGAGGATGGCCTGCGACATGATAGCAATGAGACATGATAGCATCCTGGTGTTGAGATCACTGATCATCTGCTGGTGTTCTTAACAGACACCTATGAGCATTAATTGCAATTTGCTTGGCTTCTTCTGCTCCATGCATTGATGATGAAGTATCCTGTCAGGGTGCAGGCACTTATGAATGCAAATGCAGGGGAGAGCAGGTGTGTCACAAACTGCAAACAAAGCCAAATCGGGGAAACTGGAGACATAGTCATGGACAGGCATGGGTCAGTCGATCAGCGAACAGAATATCAGAAATCATGCGAGAGAACAAAGTCAGAAATAAATGTAAATAGAATTCAATAACAGGAAGTCAGGCAGATAATTAAACATCTTGGTAAAGTCAGGCACGGGGACACAGAACGATACTTTGCAGAGTCAGACTGTGAGAGCTGAGTTTATATAGGGAAGATGATTGCCAGTGAATTAAAGACAGGTGTTGAGGTTAGAATTCTGATGACGAGGGGCACTATGGCACTTGGGAAGTGTAGTCCGGAGCGGTCATGTGTGGAGGCTGCTCCGAACTCAGGTTTTCAGCGCTGATACTGACAATCATCACATGGCATGATGACATAATAATAATAATAATAATAATAATAATAATAATAATAATAACACCTTTCTCACAACTAAAGTTGCTATACCATTAAAAGAAAAAACTAAAACATTAAAAAAACTATGTTGGTACATCTTGCACAGCCTCAACACCACCAGGCACCACTGCTCATAAGGCCATGCCATGGATCCACAAAGCTGCACAAAACACGCACAAATACATCACTGAACAAAGAGCTGAGTAGCCCCAAGAACACTCAGAATGATGATACCAAACACTCTGCCATCAGTGAAAGCAACAAGGAACACCGAAAGTGATCAGACACTGAACTCAGTCCTGGGGAAATCCTCTGCTGTAGCTTGGGTCTGGAGCACTTCCACAACTGGCAACCAGTGGACAAATGACCAAAAACATCAAAACAATAAAAAAAAGAAAAAGCATGCTCAGTGTACTCTCAATCAGAAATGGAAAAATACATCATGTACAAGATATCTAAATACATCATGTACAAGATTTCCGTTTGGTATAAGATATAATATATATTCATTTATTTACCAGTAAATTCCTCAGTCAAGAGTTCTGCATGAAATTTTCCTTGAACTCACTGAAATAAATTTGAAGTGCATGCTGTAATACTCAGTAATAAGATTAAAGAAGTCTCATTGGGTATTGGGGTATTATTGGGAATATGCAGTATGCTACGCTGGAAACATGGGCTTTCCATTCCTGAAAGTTCAGTGCTTCGGGCTGTGCTCAAGTACTCTTGGGGCCACTTACAGCAGGTAACCAGCTTTACAGAACAGTGCTATAAATTCTGCAGAAAAACCTGGCATGTGTTTTACCTCTCTCTCTCTCTCTCTCTCTCTCTCTCTCTCTCTCTCTCTCAAAGCAATGTGTAAATGAGGTTAATGTTAATGGTAAGGGACTGTGTATGTGGACTGTAAAGCCTTTTGCTCTGTTTAATGGCCAGAGCAGATGTGCTGTGTGCAATGTGTAAGTCTATGAGGATATGAAGTATCAATGGATATGATTAAATAATATCAATGCCGCAATTAAATATGTGATTATTACAGTCATTGTCAATGTTTTAATAACACTGACAAATTTGCCTGACATATAGTAGACTGGAATTAAAATCTATATTTGAGCAGTTTCTATCCATCCACTCTCTATACCACTTATCTTACTGAGAGTCGCAGGTGAGTTAGAGCCAATCCCAGCTTACTTCAGGCAAGGGACAGGGTACATGCTGGACAGGTCACCAGTCTGTCGCAAAGAGAGATCGCGCAGAGACGCAAACAAAGATTTACACTCACATTCACACCTATGGGCAATTTAGAGTAGCCACCTGACCTAATCTGCCTGCCTTTGGACTGTGGGAGGAAACCAGAACATCTGGAGGAAGCCTAGAAAATTGGGTATTGGGAAAGGCAGATTTTTATCATTCTAATTTAAACACTGGTCAGGCTGTAAGACAAAGCTAGGCTTACACTAGCTGCTTAACTGAACAAGTACAATTGCACTTTAATAAAGCACTTATTTACTGTAGAATCCTATTAGAATCTGAGAATGGACAATATTTTAGCATATGAGTTTATTATTTGAATGTATTATTTGAATATGTTTTTAATACAAATATTTATGGTATTTACAGGATTAATGCTTATTTTTTCCCTTAATTAATTGCTAATAGATGTTAAGCTCATAAACATAACAAAACCCCTCTGTGTTTAAAAAAACAAACAAAAAACATTTGACTGGCAATGTATTTTACAAATACAAATCTTCCTGAATGGATTAGTGTGTGTGTGTGTGTGTGTGTGTGTGTGTGTGTGTGTGTGTGTGTGTGTGTGTGTACGCACTCACACTCTCGGCTCATATATTATTTGTAATGTTCTTTGTTATTCTATTAAACAGCTCTCTCTCTCTCTTTCTCTCTCTCTCTCACACACACACACACACCGTACCCCTCCCAACTGTTCACTCATGATTAAATATCAACGCAGTGTACTTGACATTTTATTAGTCCAACAAGACGGATGAAATGGCAAAGATAAAGTAGGCTAGGCATGCTCCCTCCCAACCAAAGCCTGCCACCCCTTGTTTTTTTTTCCCTTCCCCAATTTACAGGAAGTATGGGAAATGGATTTGAGGGGGTAAAGAGGGTGTTTTTTTTTCCTTTTAGTTTACTTCTCACTCTTTCTCATGTTCTCTTCTGATGAGTCCCTACTCTTCTTTTTCTCTTTGAGTCTCAACAATTGAGTTGTTTTAATTGGTTTATAAACCACAACACACCCACGGGGTAGCTCACTTGTGTAATCTCTAGTCATTCTCTCTCTCTCTCTCTCTCTCTCTCTCTCTCTATTTGACTGGATTACATCATGTCCAGACTGTAATGCTGTGTAATCTCTCGTGTGCCAATGATGTCAGGACAGAGGACAGGCACCCAAAGAGGAGGGAAAAATAACTTACTTTGTCTGTTCTGACCATTCTACTGAAGGACAGCTCATGTGTCCCTGTCCTTTTCTATCTGAGGCATGCCTCAGGTTCATACACTTCTACCAACAAAGGTTGAACTTGCCTCCACCTTGGCTTGACCTCAAGAAGCAGCTACAGTATCATACTAACTCATTTTGACCTGAAATTAGAGTTATAGATACACCTATAAGCTAGTATTGAGAACTAAGGAAAAATATTTCAAAATACTTGAAAACATCAAGTCAAAACACATCTGATGATATTTACTAGTGCATATCAAAAAATTAGAACATCATGAAAAAGTTCATTTTTTCGTAATTTAATTCAATTTATATTATATTATGTATTATACATTCATGACATGTAAAGTGAAATATTTCACGCCCTTTTTTGTTTTACTTTTGATGATTATGGCTTATACACTATATTGCCAAAAGTATTCGCTCACCTGCCTTGACTCACATATGAGCTTAAGTGACATCCCATTCC
>JAPEKM010000011.1:21700657-21714668 GCA_027575975.1 Cathorops multiradiatus
CAAACAACATTAAATGAACTGTTTTTTGAAAGTTACTTAATTTATAGAAATGCATCCTGTTTTTCTAAACTCATCAACAACTATAAAACAATGTAGGGCATATTGTAAGCTCAATGATTTACTCAATGATAATTCAATGAATTAATTTTTGTCATTTGACATTCAGCAACCGGAGGCCCCCCCTAGCGGCGAGGCCCGGGGCTGCAGCCCTTTTAGCCCATTCTTTTAACACGGCTCTGCTTCCAGGGCAGGGTGTTCCAGTTCCAGGTCCTTCCTTTGGGCCTTTCCCTGGCCCCAAGGGTTTTTACTCGCCTGGTGTCAGCTGCACTGTCCCCCCTCCAGGCTCGAGGTCTGAAAATCCTACCCTACTGTACCTGGAAGATTGGCTAATCTGTGTCCTCTCCTGAGAGCAGGTAGTGCACAACAAAGACACAGTTTTGGCCCACATCCAATCCTTGGGCTTCACTGTCAACCACAAGAAAAGCAACCTGCAACCCCGCCAACAGGTGGAATTCCTTGGCATCTTCCTTGACTCAGTCGGCATGATGGCGTCTCTCCACAGAGAGGGGACAACTTGATCGAAATGCTGAAGTATTTCCACTTGGGCTCTTGGCCTGCTGAGGGCACACCCCCTGCAGTGCTGGTTCAATGTTTTCCATCTCCATCCGAAGGATGACAGGCAAGTGAGGCTGTGTGTGTCTCGGGCTTGCGTCCAAGCTCTACGTCCTTGGAGGGACCAGGAGTTCCTGCTCCAAGGTGTCCCACTGGGGGGCCTTCCCCACAGGAGACAGGTAATCTCGATGGATGTGTCCCTAACAGGCTGGGGAACTGTCTGGGAAGAATGGTCGGTGAGGGGCATGTGGCAACCCCCGTGGATGTTGGAGCACATAAACATCCTCGAACTGAAGGCCATCCATCTCACTCTTCGAAGATTCTTGCTGGAGTTGCAATACCAACATGTTCTTGTGAGAACAGACAGCACCTCAGCGGTGTATCCTGTGAATCACCAAGGGGGCACGAGGTCCCGGCGGTGCCTCCAGGTGGTGGAGTTGCTGGCATGGGCATGACTCTCTTTACTGAGGACAGTGCACATGCAGAGTGTGGAGAACAGAGTGGCTGACATTCTCTCCAGGACGGGGCCACTCCTGGGAGAATGGAGACTGAATACAGGTGTCATCAGGCAGATCTGGATGAGGTATGGTGTTGCACAAGTGGATCTCTTTGCGTCAGCAGAGACAATACACTGCCCGGAATGGTACTCCCTCAAGGGGCAGGGCGGCAGTCTGGGCCTGGATGCTCTGTCACAAGAATGGCCAACAAGCTTGTTGTATGTTTTTCCTCCACTCCCTCTCAGGTCCTCCAGAGGATCGGAGAGGGCCAACACTCAGTCCTGCTGGTTGCTCCATGGTGGCTGTTGAGGCTTTGGTTCCTGGACCTGCTCCAGCTGCTACAGGGTCAGCCATGGAAGTTACCATGCAGAGAGGATCTTCTGTCACAGGCAGATGGGCAGGTCTGGTATCCGAACCCAGGTGCCCTATGTCTATGGGTTTGGCCTCCGCAGTGTCCATCACTGAGCGGCTAGACAAGTCTGTTCAAGAGACACTCGATAACACCAGGGCTCCATCTACTAGAGCACTATGCACTCCGATGGAGGATCTTTTCAGATTGGTGTGCCGGCATGGGTCTTGAGCCAGCACCTTGCCCTGTGCCACATGTTTTACGCTTCTTGCAGTCCAATTTGGATCAAGGCAAGGCAGTCAGTACAATAAAGGTCTATGCTTCAGACATTTCAGCCTTTCACCGGGGCGTAGACAATGGACCCCTGGGTAGGCATCCGTTGATTGGCCAGTTCTTGAAGGGAGCCCGCCGGTTGAGTCCAGGTCACACCTTGTGGGCACCAAGCTTGGGATCTACCCACAGTCTTAACATCGCTCACTGAAAGTCTGTATGAACCTATTTCAGATGCAGATTTGCGATCTTTGTCCCTTAAGACTACTTTTGTCTTGGCACTCTGTTCAGCAAAGTGGGTCAGAGAGCTGTGTGCTCTCTCCATTAGCGATGACTGTCTAAGGTGGCAGGCAAGAGGCACTGGCATGTTGCTTTGGCCAAATCCAGCTTTTCTGCCAAAGATTCTTAATCAGCAGTCCATCAACCAGGTTCTGGAGGTGTCTCAATTGCAGCCTTCCTCTGCCTCGCAGGCAGAGCAGGAAAAGTTGCTCTCTTTGTGCCCAGTCAGGGCCTTGAGGGCTTATCAGGCCTGTACACAGTCCTTGAGGAGAACACACTCAACTTTTTGTCTGTTTTGGGGTGGCGAAGCACGGGCTGCCGCTTTCCAAACAGAGGCTGTCTCATTGGCTGGTGGAGGTTATTTCCCACGCTTACAGGGCTCAGGGGATACCAGTCCCTTCAGGTACAAGGGCCCACACTACCAGAAGTGTAGCTATGTCTTGGGCTGCCCTTAAGGGTATGGCAGCAGGAGAATTATCTGTGCAGCGGCTTCATAGGCTACACCATGCACTTTTACCAGATTTTACAGGGTGGACGTAACTCACCCAGCTCTGGTCAGTGATGCCACCCTCATGTCCGTGACTGAGCTGGATCCTGTGACTACAGGACTTCTACTCTGCCTTAGAGCAATCGCTGCAGCTGAAAAGGCAGTGGTCACATCCAAGGATATTGTGGCATATGCAGACCTAACACTTTTAGTCCCGCATGCGGGTTCAATACTCTTACTTGAACAAAAGACATTACATTTGTCAGCAGCACACTGGCTCAGGTTCAGTGAAGTTCTCTTGAATCCTGCAACTCATCTTCCAACAGAGGAGGATGGAGAGCCCCACTGCTGTGTCATGACAGTTTCTCAGGTCTGCAGTCCACATCTGGACCTCTCTGAGGTCCCACTACATAATCCATACTGGGTTCTTTTTGGGGATGGGTTCGCCTTGCGCGACCCTGAGTCAGGCACAAGTCAGGTCAGTTTTGCAATTGTTTCAGAACACTCGGTTTCTTGCTGCAGGGTCACTCCCTAAGCATTATTCCACGCAGGTGGCAGAGCTTGTAGCCCTCACAGAAGCAATGTAACCCTCACAGAAGACAGTAGGTATGCCTTTGCTGTTGTCCATGACTTTGGCACCCTGTGGAAGCATAAAGGCTTCCTTACCTCCATGGGGAAGTCTATTACACATCTCATGCTTATTCAACAGTTTCTTGATACTGTCTTGCTTCCTAAACAAATAGCAATTTGTAAATCTGATGCTCACATTAATGCCTCCTTAGGTAATGCTGCTGCAGATGGTGCTGCAAAGGCTGCAGCATCCAAGGGCTGTCCTCATGTGCATGCGCTAACCTTGGTTTCTTCCACACCACTAACACCTACACTTGATTTGCAGGTCCAGTAAAAACAAGCCACGCTGCAGAAGATTAGGCAGTGGAAGAAAGCAGGCTGTAAAAAGTGTGATGGCGTTTAGTATGGTCCAGATTCTGGTAAGATGTATCTGCCGCAGGGGTACTTCCAACATTTTGTTGATACTGTACATGGGCGAGACCACATATCAAAAGGGGGAATGATGAGTACAATTGCTAAGCACTGGTTTATGAAGTGTTTCACAGTATTTTCCCAAAAGCTTTGCCAAAAATGTTCTATCTGAACCACACACAACATAGGCCATGGGCAGGTATCCCCTCAGGCTGCACACCCAGTCCCAAACTTCCCCTTTGACCATTTATAGATGGACTTCATTCAAATGACACCCATTGAAGGGAAGAAACATTGTCTTGTAATAGCAGACATGTTTTCTAAGTGGGTAGAAGCTTTTCCTGCATCCAAACAAGATGCAGGAACAGTAGCAAAGGCTCTGCTGTCAGAAATAATTCCAAGGTAGGGTATTGCACAGAAAATAAGTAGCGACAATGGGACCCCATTTGTCAACCAAGCCCTGAAACAGGTGGGAGAGATACTGGGCATAGACTTAAGACAGCACTGTGCATACCATTCCATGAGTGGGGGTGCAGTAGAACGAGAGAATGGCACTCTAAAAAACAAACTGGCTAAATGTTGAGCCGAAACAGGACTAAATTGGGTAAAAGCCCTACCTATTGTTCTTTTCCATATGCACACACAGGTAAGACCAAAAAATAAACTTAGCCCCTCTGAGGTACTGTTTGGCAGACCAGCAAACACAGGAATAGGGCCAAAGCTGATGCCACACCCAACAACAAATTTACGTGAAGATGAAATGTTGCATTATTCTGCAGAACTATCTTCTGTTTTGTGTGCCACCCACAAGCAGGTGAAAGACGCTCTCCTGCAGCCTGCTATGGGTGCACTTCATGATCTTCAGCCCAGCGACTCAACAGCGGTGAAGGACTTCTGACATAAGAGCTGGAGACACCCCAGATGGCGTGGTCCATACCAGATCATCCTGATGACACAGACGACTGTTAAGGCTGGTGAGAGAGTCACATAGATACATGCTAGCCACTGCAAGTGGGTGTCAATGTCCGAACCTGAAGGGAAAGAAAAGGACAAGGAAAACAGTGAGTGAAGGAAAGGGTTGGTAATGGAATAGGGTGTCCCCGAGTCTCGGTGAGGTGGAGAGAATGCGAAAGGGCATGCCTGCACTTGGAACACCAATAAACGTCAAGAAGGATGAAGGGTCACCCAACCTGAACCTCTCCCTGATAACCACAATATGAAGAACCTGCTAGTCCATCACCCATTTAGGGTGTGGGCTGTGTTGGCCTTGCTGGGGGCCCTGGTGTTGACTCTTATGTGCATCCTGTCATTTGTCACCACCTCATTTGACATGAGCATTGATCCACACCCAGTCCCAATACAGAGGAATGAATTCTGTAAATATGCAAACTTCATGGCGACAGCTCTAAACATGATAGGGACTGTGTGGTGTGTACAATTGTGTTGACATCTACATACCAACTTTTCCCTTTCAAACTTGTGAAGAGCAAAGAGAATGACACCCTGCAGTCAATGGCATATGTGAACTTGATTCAGGGGTGGAAGAATATGTACCAGAATAAATGTTATAGTGATACTAGTCTTACCCACTCATTCTGGTTTAATAAAGAGCAAGACTCATATGAGCTGAATAGGAGTTTCTCTGGGGAATGGGACGCAAACATCATCGTGAACTCTGCAAGAAAACAGTACTTGGTGTACGTCTGCAATGAAGACGGTGGCATCCCACTAGGGGAAATCCCAAGTTCGCTCTGCCAGATCATATGTGACACCTTTAACAAAACATGCAAGTGTCACCAGAGCAATTGCACCCTGTTACATCTGGGGAGGATCTTCCAACAGTTCAGCACAAGATACCTCCCAGACTGGTACTGGGTATGTGAAAGCTAGGTCTACTATTACTGTACCTCCTTAACGACTGGACAGGTATGTGTGCCTTTACTCAACAACTAACACCTACAACAGTGTGAGTGGGAACGACACCTAAGCAGACCCAACAACACAGAAGGTCTGTACAAGATCACAAGTTCCCCCTAGCTGAACATCTATTACAACCTAAGTGGGAAAAATTCCTACAGACAGCCTTCCCTCAATATGGTTTCTGGAACCAGCTAGAAGTAACCCACTATCACCTTGCCATGTTCGTAAATGAGACATTGCTGGCCCTAGAAGGGGTGTGGGAAGAATTAACCACAGTGTGACTTATGGCTACCCAGAACAGATTGGCCCTGGCCATTCTCCTGGCCAAAGAGGGAGATGCATGTGCAATAATAGGGGATGAGTGCTGCATATATATTCCAGCCAATGATGGACAGCAATACATCACTCAAACCATCAGCCAAATGAGAGCTATAGCGTACCAGCTGCACTTGGATGAGCATGGAGATGATAACTGGGGGTGGTCGTATGGCGTTTTCGGGAAATGGACAGCATATGTTTCTACACTTATTCCTGTTGTTCTGATATTATTGTTAATTTGTTTCTGGGCACCATGTTTGATGCAATGTCTCACTGCTATGACAGAGTAATGTCAGCACATCTACGTGGTTACCAACTGGTTAAAATAGACCCAGATGAGCTTCCAGACTGGCCTTCATCACCTCATGGGGACTATGATCCTCCATTCAGGGATGAGGATGACAAGGACCTGAAGAAGATATCGTAGGACAATATATAAATTTAGCAGCACCATGAACTGCTTTCCTATCAAAAGAATGCCATGTTCTAGAGATGTCTACATCTTGCTAAGACTACAATATACTTAGTTTTCATTCTCCAATAAATGAAATGTCTTCCTAAAACCGAAAGGGAAGGGTAGCGATAGATGTGGTTAGGAGATGTTTTGTAGTTAATTTAGTAGTTGACATGGTCAGCTTGGCATACAGAATTGAATCTGTTATCAAAGAATCGATAAAAGGGGGGGAAGTGTAATGGAGAAATTTAAGTGTTTAAGAAGATTTTAAAAGTCTAAGTTTAAAATGTTTAATTTCTACCATCTAAGCAGAAAGATTTTATCATTGACAGTGTACATGTGTATGTGATGAGATTGTTTGCATTTTTTCAGTACCTTATGATAAGGCTTGCAAGCACCCAACTTCAAAATTTTTACACTATTTAGACTATAAAGGGAGCATGAAAGAGATGAGATGTGCTCTTTACTGAAGGAGAGAGCCCTATCTTGCAAGATTGAATAAAACCTATTTCCTCTGTGGCTTGAGGTGTCTGTGTGTTAATTCTTTTTTCCACCACAACGGATAAAAAGAGGGATGCAGGTGGAATATCAAAACAAAAATAAGATAACACAAGTGTCATTTCCAAGACCAGTGCAACAAAGTTGGAAGGAATTTTCTACAATAAGTGGTTCGAGCTGAATGAATTGCAGAAAATCAATAATAATAAAACAAATTTTATATATTCTAGCCTCATTACATGTAAACTAAAGTGTTTCAAGCATTCTTCTATTTTAGTTTTGATAATTATGGCCAGCAGTGTGCGAACACACACACACACACACACACACACACACACACACAAACCCCACATCTCAAAATACTTGAGTACTTAATTTCAATTTTGAGTAAAACAGTATAAATACTGTGCATCTCTTAGTCTAATTCATTACATGTAACCATAAACATGGGAAAGACTGCTGACTTAACAGTTGTCCAGAAGATGATCATGGACACCCTCCACAAGGAGGGTAGGAAGGTTAATGCTGAAAAGGCTGGCTAGAAAAGGTGCACAAGCAACAGGGATGACTTCAGCCTTGAGAGGATTGTCAAAAAAAGTTGATTCAAGAACTTGAGAGAGTTTCACAAGGAGTGGACTGAGGCTGGTGTCAGTGAAAGAACAACCATGCACATATGTCTTCAGGAAAGGGACTAGAATTGTCACATTCCTAACATCAAGCCACTCCTGAACCAGATACGACCTCAGAAGCATCTTACCTGGGCTAAGGAGAGAAAGAACTGGACTGGTGTTCAGTAGTCCAAAGTCCTCTTTTCAGATGAAAGTACATTTTGCATTTCATTTGGAAATCAAGAACCTAGAGGCTGAATAAAGGGTGGAGAGACACAGAATCCAAGGTGTTTGAAGTCCAGTGTGAAGTTTCCACAGTCTGTGATTATATGGGGTGCTATTTCATCTGCTGGTGTTGGTCCACTATGTTTTATCAAGTCCAAAGTCAACACAGCTGTCTACCAGGATATTTTAGAGCACTTCATGCTTCCATCTGTTGACAAGCTTTACAGTATGGAGATGCTGATTTCAAGGTCAAGGCTTTTTTTGATTGTCATTTCAAACATATACTGTTGGTACAGTACACAGTTAAAACAAAAGAACGTTTCTCCAGGAGCATGGTGCTACATTAAACATCAGACTACAAATCTAAAAATGACAACATAAAGTGCAATAATGCAGTGAGTGCAAACACTGCAGACAATAAAATATACACAACGTAAAGTGCAGACATTGACAACAGAAAGTGCAGACAAGAAGGACAGTGCAAAAATGACAACTAGCACAAACAGTATAATACCAACCAGTACCTGTTACTATTAATGTGCAGGAAGTTGAGTTTGCATTTTGAAAGTAGGACATTGTGGCAGCAAGGGTGTGGTTGAGCGTCGGTCTGTGAATGGAGGGCGGAGTCAGGGAAGGTAAGTGGAAGAATCACTGCACCTGATGGAAATTAACCTGTGTTTGTATGTCTTCCCTAGTGACCACACCCTATAAGAGGAGAGGGAGAGCAGAGGAAGGGAGCTCTCTCCCTAACCAGAACACTTGTGTGTGTGTGTGTGTGTGTGTGTGCGCGCGCGCGCGTGCGTGCGTGAGTGTGCGTGAGTGTGCGTGACTGGGAGAGTGTCCTGAATGTCAAAAGCTGTAAAGCTTAAATAAAGGAGTTTAGAGAACTCAGTTCTAGCCTGCCGTGCTTCTGTGCTCCACCCACCACAGAGCATTCCTATAGACATGTAAAAAGAAATAAATAGATGTAAACAGATTTAAACATTGTGTATATGATAGGCATTGTAAACATTGTAAAAAAGTTTTACAATGTTTACAATGCCTATCATATACACAATGTCTGCACAGTATTATTGTTCACTGTGCAAAGACTGAGGGAGTGGTGTTGATCAACAGTCCATGTGTCATCAATCCAGTCCCTCAGAGTTGAGGAGTCTGATGAAATGTGGAAGGAAACTGTTACAGAGCCTGGCTGTGAAGGCTTGAATGCTTTGGGACCTATTTCCAGAAGGCAGGAGGGTGATGGGATTGTGTGAGGGGTGTGTGGGGTCATCCACAATGCTGGTAGCTTTCCAGATGCAGTGTGTGGTGTAAATGTCCATGATGGAGGGAAAAGAGACGCCAATGATCTTCTCAGCTGTCCTCATTATCCGCTGTAGGGTCTTGTGATCTGAGATGGTACATGTCCCAAACTAGACCATGATGCAGCTGATTAGAATGCTCTCAATAGTCCCTCTGTAGAATATTGTGAGGATGGGTGATGGGAGATGGGTTTTTCTCAGCCTTCGTGGGAAGTAGAGACGCTGTTGGGCTTTCTTGGCTATGGAGCTGGTGTTCAGGGACCAGGTGAGGTTCTCTGCCAGATGAACACCAAGGAATTTGGCGCTCTTGATGTTCTCTATGAGTGAACCATTGGTGTACAGCAGAGAGTGGTCACTCCATGCTTTTCTGAAGTCAACAACCATCTCTTTTGTTTTGTTCGTGTTCAGAGATAGGTTGTTTACTCAGTGCCATTCCGATAGCCATTGCACCTCCTCTCTGCATGATGACTTGTCGTTCTTACTGATGAGACCCAACACAGTCATGTCATCAGCAAATTCGATGATATGATTTGAACTGTGCATTGCTGCACAGCCATGAGTCAACAGAGTAAACAGCAGACTGAGTATACAGCCCTGGGTGGTCCCAGTGCAATGCCATATGGTGGTGCTGGAAATTCTGCTCTGAATCCAGACTGACTGAGGTATCTCAGTCAGGAAGTCCAGGATCCAGTTGCAGAGGGAGGTGTTCAGGCCCAGCAGGCTCAGCTTTCCAATTAGCTGCTAAATAATGATTATGTTGAATGCTAAACTGAAATCTATGAACAACATTCAAACATGTGTGTCCTTTTTGCCCAAGTGGCCAAGGGCCAGCTGAAGGGCGGTGGCTATGGCATCATCTGTTAACTAGTTATGGTGATATGTGAACTGCAGACGGTCCAGTGAGGGAGACAGCAGGGTCCTTTATGTGCCTCATGAGGAGCCTCTCAAAGCACTCCATAATGATGGGTGTGAGTGCAACAGTACGGTAGTTATTGAGGCAGGATACTAAAGGCATCTTCAGCACAGGGACAATGGTTGTGGTCCTGAAGCACTTTGGAATGATGGCATTGCTCAGGGAGATGTTGAAGATGTCAATGAGAACATCTGCCAGCTGGTCCGCACATCCTCTGAGCACTTTACCAAGGACGTTTTCTGGTTCAGCAGATTTACAGGGGTTGACTCTGTATAGAGTTTTCCTCACATAGGCTGTGGTCAGACACAGCATCTGGTTGTTGGGAGGAGGGATAGTATTTTTGTTGGTATGCCATGCTGCACCTTAAACTGTGTGTAGAAGCTGTTCAGCACATCTGGAAGGCAGGTGGTGTTGTCCTGTAGTTCGCGATGGCCTGGATGCCCTGCTACATGTGCTGTGTGTTGCCACTGTCCTGAAAGTAGCTGTGGATTCTCTGGGCATGTGCATGCTTTGCTGCTCTGATGGCCTGAGACAGTCTGGCCCTTGCCACTCCTAGGGCTGCCCTGTCACCTACCATACTCTGAAGGCAGTATCTCAGGTCCTCAGTAGCATGTGCACCTCTGCTGTAATCCACAGCTTCTGGTTGGGATGAGTGGTGCTGCTCTTTGAGACAATAACATCATTAATGCACTTGTTGATGTAGCTGGTCACTGATACTGTGTACTTCTCTAATTTGGTGCTTTCTGGGTGGAGTTTGCATGTTCTCCCCGTCTCTGTGTGGGTTTCCTCTGGGTGCTCCGGTTTCCCCCACAGTCCAAAGGCATGCAGGCTAGGTTAACTGGTGGCTCTAAATTGACAATAGGTGTGAATGTGAGTGTGAATGGCTGTTTGTCTCTATGTGTTAGCCCTGTGATGGCCTGGTGACTTGTCCAGGGTGTACCCCACCTCTCGTCCCTAGTCAGCTAGGATAGGCTCCAGCATGCCTGCGACCCTATACAGGATAAGCAGCTACAGATAATGGATAGATGGATGGAAATTGTGGGTCAAGATTTGTTAGAATCACCAAGTAGGCAGAACTTTGGGGATAGTGGGATGGTGCAGTTCAGAACCAAAGATGTTATGTGGGAGATGCATTCCCAGAATTGATGAACTGGTGGGCAGTGCCATGGCTATAGGTATCCGTGATATAAAATTACATGGTGGTGCGAAGATATGAAGTTTAACTTTGAGTGGTGAACATATTTCACAAGTGAGCATAACAAATGAGTGAAATATTTTTCAACACGAGAAGATAAACTTCATGTCTTCACACCAATGTGTAATATTCTTTTTATGATATAGACACAGCCACAAAAATATGCAAGTTAATCAGAAGGATTTTAATTTTTAACCTTTCACCATTTTGACCAAGTGCATCAAGTCAGCAGGAAAACACTCTCAGTGATATCACCAAAGTGAAGGTATTAGAAAATATGCCACTCAGATCCAGGGTGAATTTTATATGAAAATACAAGTTTTTCAACACAAGAAGATAAAACTTCATATCATCAAGCCAACATGTAATGTTCTTTTTATTATATAGGCACATTCACAAATAAAATCTGTGCAAGTTAAATCAAAACAATTCATCAGTATCCTCAGAAGTAAGGCTACTGGAAAATATGTTACTCGATGTCCTGGATGTAATTTGTACGAAAAATACAAGTAGCATATTTCCCAGTAAAACAATGATGTCTATGTAATAAATAGAGGATATTACATAGTTGCATGAAGATATGAAATTTATCTTTGAGTGGTGAACACATTTCACGAGTGAGCGTACTGAACAAGTCAACGCGATGACCAGCTCACCTGGGCTCGAGGTGCCCCTGTATTTGTTCTTTTCTGTTTTGCAGGACGCTGAATGGAGGGCTATTAGCCAAATGAGTCACACCTGGGCCCAGTGTGTTCCTCCCTTCATTCTGTGGCTGATTATTTTACTCTCTCTTGGGGGGACCTTCCCACTCCCCATCAGCACCCACGACAGCTGCTGTGTTTTTAGTTATTCTATGTTATTACATTGGTATTTAGTTATTTTGGGGTTGATTTATATTACTTTTCTGAATAAATTACTTTTTGAGGTGCCTGTTTCCCATTCTTGTTCCCAGTCTCTGAGCTGTGCCATGAAATATTTTTTGACATGAGAAGATAAACTTCATATCTTTGCATGATCGTGGAATCTTATTTATATTACATGGACAGATCCACAAAAAATATGCAAGTTAATCAAAATAATTTTAATTTTGATCCTGTTTGCCATTTTGATAATGTGCATCAAGTCAGTGTGAAAACATTGGGAGTGATGTCATCGGAGTGAAAATATCAGGAAATGTCACTCAGGTCTACGATGCACTTATTTTGAAAAATCTGAGTTTTTCAACACAGGAAGATAAACTTCATATCTTCAAGCCAATGTGTGATTTTATTTTTATTACATACAGTGTCTTGCAAAAGTGGTCATCCACTTTGGTGTTTGTCCTGTTATGTCGCATTCCAAAGGAATTAATATGGATTTTTTGGGGGTAAGTGCCATTTGATTTACATAACATGCCTACCACTAGGTGTAAATTGTTTTTTTTTCTTTCATTGTGACACAAACAATACTCCAGATGAAAAAAAAAAAACAGAAATCTGGAGTGTGCATAGGTATACATCCCCTTTAACCCTCTGGGGTCTGAGGGTATTTTCTGGCACTCTAAAGATTTTGGCATGCGCTGATTTTGCTTTCAATTTCAACAAATCTAAGCAGTATTTTCAAAGTCATATGACTATTTTGTATTCAGCACAAGTTCAGCTACAATAATATCTATGTAGTATGTATGTCATGATTGTACTTAAAAATAGTAACAGATAAATGAATATGTTGTAAAAAGCAGTTTTAGAAATGTGTTGAAATGTGTGAAAAAACATGACCTTACCCATTCTGTTGAACTGTTTTGGTCACTTGAGGTGATTCTGTTCAGTCTTGGGAATGGATCAAGCACAAAAACTTAAATCTGCTCTATTGATTTGGACAACTAACTGGCCATCAAAAAATTATGTCCTATTGTTTTGGGATAAAGAGTTGGCAGTGGGAGGGGTATTCAATGAGAAGAGTAAAAAATTCCATTCAATGAAAAGAGTGAAAACCCCTCCCACTGCCAACTCTTCATCCCATCAGATTAACTTTTAATCCCATCAGGTCAAGTCACAATGGGTAAGGTCATGTTTTTTCACACATTCCAACAGTTCTAAAACTGCTTTTTACAGCAGCTTTATTTATCTGGTATTTGACTTTATTTTAGTATTTTACTCTATTCAGTGTGTCTTGAAATTAACTTCTGTATTATTTTACTCAGTTCAGAGCCACAACCAACTCTGTTACACAATTACTCTGTAATTTTGCTCCTACTCCAACTCCAAATTTTACTCTCTAAACTCAAAATCGAGCAAAATACTCTGGAAAAAAATTGCTCAGTTATTTTACCTGTGTATGCACTACAGTGCATGCATATCTACTGATACACTCATAATAAATAGAAGAAATATTTACACTTACTGAAGTCGATCTTTGGCTGGATCGAGTCGAAGTTAAAAAAAATGTAAATAAAAAAAAAGGCACCGTTCATCATTAGTATCACAGTTATCAAGATTTAACTGAATCGCTGTCATGAATCACAAACTGATTCGCTGGCCTGAATCATCCAAAGTGCATAAAATCTGCGTGCCATCTCACAACAAGTTCTAACTCCAAACAGCCTATGTCTGAACAGATGTTATCCTGTTTACAGTGGGCGTTCCCACTGCAAAAGAGAAACCAATCAAAACCAAAAGAGTGAAAGTGATCATCATGCTGTTATGATGTGAATACTCTTTTATGAAGCCTAAGTGGGCGCTCAGTGCTCCGACACCGGTGTGACTAAGGAAGGTGACAAGTTTTATGTTTCATCTAATTTAGGTAAATTAAAAACTATAATATTATTTGGCAGCAGGTACATAAAGTGTAAACTTTAAAGTTTGTCAATGTGTTTATCATGCTTGTACTGTATAATGAAAAACTTGAAGATATTTATCTCAATACATGACCTACTCATTCTAAATCTGTTGAGCTTTGCTGGCGAAGTTCTCGACCCTAGAGGATTAATATGAAACTCCTAAATAAGAGCTGGTCTAACCAATTAACTTCATAAGTCACATAATTAGTTGATTAAGATCCACCTGTATGCAATCAAAGTGTCACATGATCTGTCACATGATGTCTGTATAAATCAACCTGTTCTG
>JAPEKM010000011.1:21918585-21931852 GCA_027575975.1 Cathorops multiradiatus
ATATACATTTCTCCCCCCCCCCCCCCCCACACACACTTATTTCTTGTTGCACTTTGGAAACAAGCACAGAAAATACCACCAAAACTGGAATTATGACTATGCAATTGTTTTTTTTGGAAAGGAGAAATCAAGCCTCATGACATTTAGTGTCAAGAAGTGGGATGACTAGTTGTAAAAAGGCAGCTCACTGGATTACGCTTTCAGCAGTAAGCAGGACAGGAACAGCCATCACCTGATCCAGCTTGGGAGATGATGAATTCTTATTCATCTGAGGAGAATATGGTCAGACCTGGTCATTCCTGGTTTGACGATCGGCCCTCCAGACCTGATCCTGCCTCACCCAGTGCAGCTGGGAAGAAGCTACTGGCCCTGATGAGAAACTTTCTCACAGACCAACAGCGATGAGAGGAGGACTTGCTACATGAGCTGCATGATTTATGGGTCTCCTTGCAGCAAGTTCAGCCAGTTCCTCAGGCAGCAACTGCAGCTGAAACCCCAAGTACAGTGACAGCAAGTAGTCCCCAGATGGAACCGCCAACATCAGTACCACGGCAACATCGGAGATGGGAGTCATCACAATCCCTGTTTGCCAATGAGGACTGTGATGCCAGCAACCAGGAGCTACAGGTGCAAAGGCCATATGCTGCTGAGCCTAAGATTTCCCCCATATCAAATGGGCAAAGACATTGAAAGTTACCTGCTGTGGCTTGAGTGCATTACCAAGGCATGGAAATGGCTAGAAACTGAGTGGGCCTGCCAGTTTGTCCCTCTTCTGTCTGGGAAGACATTGGAGGCCTACACTGCCATGGATGAATATAACACCCATTGCTTCAAAGACTTAAAAGATGCCCTGCTGACCAAATTCAACATTTCACCTGGGACATACAGGCAACAGTTTCGTGCTACTTCAGTGCCAGCAAGAGAAACCCCACTGAGACTTATCATCGCCTGAAGGGTCTCTACTGATGCTGGATTTGACCAGATCAACTCTTCAAGAAGCAGATCAGGGAGCAGATCATGTTGGAGCAGCTGCTGTGTGTCTTCCCACCAGATGTGATGACCTGGGTGAAGGAATGTGAACCTGAGGACAGATCTTTTGCAGCAAAGCTAGTACTGCAGTTCCTGAATGCATGGTAGGGAGGAGGACTGACACACTTCACCAGCACAATGCCCCAACTAGCTGTGCAGTCCTCCAGGCCCAGCATGCCAAAGAGGCGAGGAGCCAGGAAATCAGAGGTAACTTCAGCTCCAGTACAGCCCTTGATATATTATTGTCAGCAGTCAGGCCACAAAGCTTCTGTGTGCCCAGTATGCAGATCCAAGCTTACTGGTTTCTGTTATGCACCCAGACAAGAGGCAGAGGTCTCCGAGAACAGAGGTCTTAGAAAGAGAACCCATAAAACTGTGACTTTGAATGGCAAGCAGGCAACTGCACTATTGGGCAGTGGCAGTGTCATCTCTTTGGTTAAAAAGTCTTTTGTGCCATTTGGATGTGTGGATTATGGTAGGAAAACAAACAGTATGTGCACACATGGGGACAGCCATACCTACCCCAAAGCAGAATTGACTGTGAACTTTGATGAATAGCCACATTTGATGACTGTTGGTGTTGTGGACAATTTGCCTGTGGACATAATCCTTGGAACAGACCTACCTGTTCTCTTGGATCTCTTGCAAGAGGTAGACTATCATTGTGGGGAAAATGTAAATAAGAATGTGTCATGTCCTGTGGTCACTAGATCCCAGGCCAAGGCCGGATTGCAACCTCTCCTAAATCTGGATGATAGTCTGTGTGAGGGTGACATCAAAGGGACAAGAAAGTCAAGGCACCAGCATTGCTTTGAAAAGCAGTTACAGTACAGTCACCTGAACCTGATGTCAAGAATGTGAATTGTGATGTAATGTGGAGGGTACCTGAGAATATTGGTGAACTTCAGAGGCAGGATGAGTCTTTAAAACCTGTGTTTGCTAAAGTAGTTGAGAAAAATGATGTGAACCTGGGGGTAAGAAAACAGTTCATTGTTGAAAATGTGTTGTATGCACTTGACACCCACAAGCATCTTGTAATCCCTGCTAGTTGTTGCCCGCTGGTAATGCACTTAGCACACACCCTTCCATGGGCCAGCCACTTTGGTAATCACAAAACATTATTATGCATCAGTTCATGATTTTATTGGCCCAGCATGTACAATGACATTAAGACATTGCACCACATGTCAAAAAACATGCCCAACTTGCAGTTCTGTCAGGGCTCTCCTCCATCTATTGCCCATCATCTCCACCCCTTTTTGAAGGGACATTGTGGGCCCTCTAATAAAGAGTGCCATGGGCCACCAGTATATTCTTGTGTGTGATTTCCACCACCAGGTTCCCAGAGGCATTCCCACTCTACACCATCACTGCTGCAGCTGTCCTTCAGGCCTTGGTTTAGCTCTTCTCCTGAGTGGGGATTCCTGAGGAGATCCTGACCGACCAGGGCACCAATTTTATCTCCCACCTTCTGTAGCTGTATTATAAGCTGTTGGGCATCACTGCCATCTGGACCACACCTTACCACCTTCAGACCAATGGACTGGTGGAGAGGTTCAACAAGACACTAAAAAGGATGTTGCATACGATCATCCGATGGATGGGCCCAGTCACATATGAAGTCCATCATCCTGACAAGAAAAATCCCAAGCAGACCTACCATGTGAACCTGTTGAAGGAGTGGAAAGAGCCAGTCAGCTGAGCACTGGAGGTTGCCTGTCAGGGTGATCCAGGAGGTGCCGTCCCTCTTCGCTGCCAAACCGGGGAGGAACACTCGCATAGAATACATCATCTAACTAAAGGAGGGCCAACCCTTTTGCCAGTAACCATACTGGGTTCTCACAGCCACTGGTGGGCAAGTTATGGCAGGAGGTGGATGCCATGCTGAAACTGGGGGTTAGTGGGCCATCCAATTCCGAATGGTGCAGTCTGGTTGTCATTGTCTTCAAGAAGGATGGTTCTTTGAGGATCTGCATTGACTTCTAGAAACTCAACACCATCTCGGAGTTCGGCGCATACCCCATGCCCAGAATTGATGACCTGCTAGAGAAAATCAGGTCAGCGACATACATCGCAACCCTTGACCTGTGTAAAGGGTACTGGCAGGTACCCCTGGAGCCTTCCAGCAGACCATACACTGCATTTCACATGCCTGTGGGCCTGTTCCAGTTCACAGTGATGCCTTTTGGCCTTCACAGAGCCCCGGCCACCTTTCAGTGGTTGATGGACAAAGTCCTCCAAGGGTGCAAAGATTGTAGTGCTGCCTCCCTCGACAACGTGGTAATCTTCAGCAGCATCTGGAAAGAGCATGTCCAGCATTTAAGGCTGGTTCTGGAGAGGATCCAGAGTGCTGGGCTAACCCTCAATGTTACAAAGTGTGATTGGTTGGGCTCGACAAGAGACAAGGTACCTGGGCTACCAGCTAGGAGGAGAAGTGCGACCACAGGTGGATAAGGTAGAAGGTATCCAAACTTGCCCTCATCCTTGGACCTAAAAGGAGGTGTGATCCTTTCTGGGACTAATTGGGTGGTACAGAAGGTTTGTGCCCTAGTTTGCCATGATTGCAGCCCCACTTACTGCGCTCACTGCCAAGGATCAGAAAAACCCAGTGGCTTGGACAGAAGATTGTGCAAGGGCATTCTGCACCCTCAAAGCACGTCTGTGCTCTTCATCGGGGCTTCAAAGCCCTGACTTCAAGAAGTAGTTCCTGGTGCAGGTGGATCCATCTGCTGTTGGCCTGGGAGCTGTTCTGGCTCAGGGAGAACCGGAGGATGAGCAACCCATCCTGTACCTGAGCCGCAAACTTCTTCCCTGAGAAACCAGGTACGCAGCAGTGGAAAAGGAAGGCTTGGTGATCAAGTGGGCATTAGAAAGCTTTCAGTATTACCTGCTGGGAAGAGAATTTGACCTGGAGACAGATAATTGTGCCCTCACCTGGATCAATTCAATGAAGGATCACAACAGCCGCTTGACACAGTGGTACCTGTCCCTGCAACCATTCAAATTTACCTTTCGACACAGGTCTGGCAAGTCCAATATAGTGGCAGACTACTTGTCCAGATTGCCAAACTTTGCCAATCACCAAGAAGATGGTGTGGGGCAGATGCACACACCTGAAGTGAGCCCATTTTCATCCTCACAATAATCACCGTTCATCCCGTTTCAACTGTACTGGTCAATTAGTCATTTTAGGTTGTCAAGGGTGCACACTTGCCTTCCTAAATAACCACTTTACTTGCCATAAAATCATCTTTGGGTTTTGCTCACCACTTCGCTCTATAATTCATCTGCTGTCTGTACTGCATTTATTTAAACAGTGCAAACATCATTGTCGTGCTTAAAAAGCCTCATTGGTGGTGTGCTCATGGGTGACAGTATAATTTTGTAGTTTTTATTTTTTAATTTTTATTTTCTTGATTTCTTACTGGCTTTATTGGTCAGAGTGATATTGGGACCTGAATTATGTTTTTATTTTTTATTTCCTATTTTGTTTATTAGAATTAGGCATGCCTGGATTAAATTGTTATGGATTATGCTAGTTTTCATGGGTATAGGAGTAGCCTGGAGCCGATAACAGGAAGGCTACCTCCAAGCTAGAAAGGAGTTGCTGGAGTTACACAGGAGGTAACAGCTCTGGAGAGACTCTGCCAGTAAATGAAGTACTGTGTATAAATATTTTTTTCTCTCCCCTCTTTTATGGACTTTTGTATTTTTCTTGTATATTATATATTTTTTCACTTATTTCTTGTTGCACTTGGGAAATGAGCACAATAAACACCACCAAAACTGGAATTATGACTACGCCATTGTTTTTTTTTTTTGGAAAGGAGAATTCGAACTTCAAAGCAAGGTGCTAAACTGGCCTGTCTGCCTTACACTGAAAATGTGTGGTCCATTATGAAGTGCAAAATATGACAAGAGATCCCAGACTGTTGAACAGTTGAAGTCATATATCAAGCAAGAATCAGAAAGAATTTAATGTTCAAAACTTCAAGAATTAGTTTTCAGCTTGTAAATGTTTACTGAAAGTTGTTAAAAGAAAAGGTGAGGTAACATAGTGGTAAACATGCCCATGTACCAATGTTTTTGGAATGTGTTGCAGGCATCAAATTCAGAATGAGAGTAAATAATAATAATAATAATAATAATAATAATAATAGTTGCACATTGGTGGCATGGAAGTGTAGTGGTTAGCACTGTCGCCTCACAGCAAAAATGTTCTGGGTTCGAGCCCAGTGGCCAATGGGGGCCTTTCTGTGCAGAGTTTGCATGTTCTCCCTGTGTCTGCATGGGTTTCTTCCAGGTGCTCTGGTTTCCCTCAAATACATGCAGGTTAGGCAGATTGGTGGCTCTAAATTGACCATACTGTAGGTGTGAGTGTGAATGGTTCTTTGTCTCTATGTGTCAGCCCTATGATGATCTGGCGACTTGTCTTGGGTGTACCCTGCCTCTTGCCCATAGTCAGCTGGGATAGGCTCCAGCTTGCCCACAACCCTGAACAGGATAAGCAGTTTATGGATAATGGATGGATGGAGTTTGCACATTAAATATCTCATCTTTGTGTTGCCTTTAGTTTAGTAACAGTTGAAAAGAGTTTGCAAATCATTGCATTGTTTTTATTTACATCTTACACAGCATCCCAACTTTTTTGGAATCAGGGTTATATAACATTATAAAAATATGCTCCTTCCAAGTGAATGTCCAATTTAACCTTTCATATGTTATATTGACAATGTACACAATAAATGCAGATTTTATATTTTTAATATTTTATTAAGGCCTCATGTAATCATATTACAATTCACTAATTAAATTCACATTAGTTCAATTTACTAAGGTTTTTCATCTGAATTTTTCTTGTCTTGGCAGGTAGCGAAAGTGTTGTGGTGGTACTACTTCTCTAAGCTGATTGAGTTTCTTGACACCATCTTCTTCATACTAAGAAAGAAGAACAATCAGATCACCTTTTTGCATGTGTATCACCATGCCTCCATGTTTAACATCTGGTGGTGTGTTCTTAACTGGATCCCCTGTGGACAGAGTAAGTGTGGACAGTTATGTTCAAAGACAGAAGCACAAGTGGCTTCCACATGATTGGCTGATTGAATAATTGCATGAATTACCAGGTGTACCAGTGTTCCTAAAAAAGTGGAAGGTTTTTTTTTTATAATTAAATTTCTTTCAGAAAACCTGTTTGTACATGGCTTAAATATTAAATATTTAAGTCTAAGTTAGGATGGCACAGTAATGGTGTGCTTAGCCCTGTCAGCAAGCAGCAAGAAGTTTCCATGTTTGAACCTTAAGGCCAACAATGGCTGTTCTGTGTGGGGTCTGGGTGTTCTTGCTGTGCCTGCATGGGTTTCCTGATTCCAGTCCAAAGATATGTGGATTAAAGGGTGCAGGTACAGCATTTAAACATGATTGATATTGATCGTTCTAGCCCTAATAATAATAATGCACACAAGTGCAGCCACCTGATTAGCTATGTTTACACTGGCTTGAACATAAGCTTGAAAGTCCAAAAGCATATCAAGTTTTATGGGCAACCATTATGCCATTCAGGATGTGACAATTTTGTTACTGGCTAGGTACCAGAAGTTAAGTGTAGCCATTGTAAACATACTTGTTAGTCTGGATTTAGTCAGATAATAGAGTTATCTTCAAGTCAGTATGAACAGTGGAGAAACTGGATATCCATATGAACCTCAGAACAAGGACTACCCGCATCTGGTAAATTATTTCAGCAGCAAATTATATGATGATTCTAATGATGAAATTGGTGGTGCTTTGTAAGTGCAAAGTTGGAAAGGTAGGAAAAAGGGTTTGTCAGTGATCTGGTGCTGATGTAGAAAGTGTACCAAGTGGAAAACTGACATGGAATGTGTTTGTTGTAAAGAGCACAAACTTTTATGTGATATAATACATGCACAGTCATTGAATTGTTTCATGGATGAACCCGGTTTGGAAAAGTATGTCCCATACAAGCCTGCATTGGAAATGGACTATATACAGACCATGATAGCATGGCAGCCTGATGTGAGAGAACCATCACCAGATGGAGAACTCACAAATCCGTAACCAGCCTATTACATATAGAAATTCAGTGTGTGACCATGTTTATGTATAAACACTGAGAAAGTTGGCCCTTTCTCTTTTCGCCAGCATTAACTTTTTCAGCAGTTCATTGTCACTCAAACATAGGATGACATCAAGTGACCTACAAAAAGAATGACAATCAGCAGCTGGGGTCAAGTGCACAGCAAGAATGATACAAAACAGGCTCCTCTGGGTGGGATTGAAGTTATGCAAAGCTAGAAAAAGCCCTTCATCAACAAGAAACAAAGAAGAGCCAGGCTGAGGTTTGCTAACAACCATAAGGATTGGACCGTAGAGGACTGGAGCAAGATCATCTCTGAGGAGCCCAATTTTCAGGTTCTCTCATCACCTAGTCATCTCATGGTTAGATGGAGACCTGGAGAGGCCTACAAGCCACAGTGTTTTGCACCCATTATGAAACGTGGTGGAGGATTGGTAATGATCTGGGAGTGCTTCAACAAGGCTGGAATGGGGCAGATTTGTGTTTGTGAAGGACACATGAATCAAGGCATGTACAAAGTTATCCTGGAAGAAAACTTGTTTCCTTCTGCTCTGACAATGTTCCTCAACTCTGAGGACTGGGCTTTCCAGCAGGACAATGCTCCATGCCACACAACCAGGTCAATCAAGGTGTGGATGCAGGACCACAAGATCAAGACCCTGTTATGGCCAGCCCAGTCTCCAGACCTGAACCAGGTCTCCTGACCTGAAAACCTTTGGAATGTGATCAAGAGGAAGATGGATGTCACAAGCCATCAAACAAAGCTGAGCTGATTGATGTTTTGCACCAGGAGTAGCATAACGTTACCCAAGAGCAACATGAAAGACTGGTGGATAGCATGCCAAGATGCATGAAAGTTTTGATTAAATGTCAGGGTTATTCCACCAAATATTGATTTCTGAATTCATCCTAAGTTCATACGTTAGTAGTGAATTGTTTAAAATTGAATATGATCTTGATTTCTATGCATTATTCAAGGTCTGAAAGCACTTAATCTTTGTTATTTTGACCAGTTGTCATTTTTTGCAATTACAGTACATGCTCTAAGTCAGGGTTTCTCAAACTTTTCTACTTTAAGGCCCACCTATTCATACTTGTAATGAGTCAAGGCCCATTGAACAAGATCCTGAACTATTTTGGCTCATCTGTTCTATTAGAATTTAATAATCCATTGTAAAAAGTGTATTAATGGAATGCAGCATCACTCCCTGTTACAGATGGGTGCCCAGGAATTAAATAAATGCAACAAATAAACTGTTTTTAATTGTAAGTATAGTATTTAAAACTGTACGGATGTACCAGAAGCCAATATAAAAACATGCATGCAGGACATTCTCGGTCAAAAGGGATTAATGATCCAAACATGGAGTCTGGTCGATTAACACAACTTATTGCCATGTCTGTGCACAGAAAACAGACAAGATATTAAAATCAAGAAGTACACCAAAAAGAAGTGGGTATAGACATTGTTTAATGGGATAAATCTTAACACATGAACAAAGAAGGATTTTCCCATAAGCTGGAAAATTATCCATCCATTGAATACCCTGACATCCCTGGTGCTACAGATATCGTTCTACATGGACAAACAGATGAAAACCTGGAAGAGCATGGAGGCATACCACTTTTTATATGTGGCTGGGTTAAAGATTTGGGGATTAAGACACTACAAGATAAATCCTGTATCATTTATGCCCAGGTAAGTAGGAATTTCTGGGCTTTTAGTACATTTCTTCGCAATGTTTGCTAGGACGCTACAAGTTTTAGGATTGGGTGTAAACAAACCACAGTTGCTTGATTCTCAATCCTCCCTGCTCTTCTCTTCTGGGTAAATCATTAACAAAGGTCCACAGAAACCCCTATAAAGACCTGGGTATTACACACATTATATACTTGTTAGTTTACAACATGGCAACCATGATCAAACAGTCAACAAAAACACATGAAGCAGAAACATGTCTCTTGAACTTCAAAACATCATGAAATACTGTAATGGAAAATGGCCAGAAAATTTATTTGCAAATCCACATGAAACAAATCAGAGAAATTTACAAACCTTTCCCAAAGTGATCACTGCAAACTCGAGCATTCTTTGACTTGGCTCCCCTCCATCACAATGAAAGTGTCAAGAGCCACCTTTCCTATCAACTTTTGGTAAAATCCTTTGCTATTTCACCCTTTCTTATCACTTCACAGGGAACACAGAAGAAACCTATCAGTTTCACGGTTTGTTCTATTTGAGCAGCCAAAAACAAAGCAAGCAAAGGGCATTTTAATGATTAGCAAGGTGTCACAGTGATGGTAAAGCTTTGGAAACAGTGAGCTTAGCTGACCACCACTTCATGTCTTGCATATCTAATGAGGTGGATGTGACATTGGGTGCAACCCAGCAATTGTACCCTACTAAAAATTAGCTTCAACTTGGGGGGGGGGAAGCATGGCCCACAAGATGGCACTTTGCAGTCCACAAATGGGTCATGGCCCAGTGGTTGAGAAACACTGCTCTAAGTGAAAATATTTTTATGTGTAATTTGGGGGCAGTGTTGTCAGGAGTTTATGCAATAGAATAAAAATATTAATGTTCCTCAAATACATACCTATAAATAATAAAACCAGAGAAACTGATAATTTTGCAGTGGTCTCTTAATTTTTTCCATCTTTGTGCATCTCAAACAATTAGAATATCATGAAAAAAAAGTTTGTTTTCCCCATACTTTAATTCAAAAAGTTAAACTTCCATATATTCTATATTCATTACATGTGAAGTGAAATATTTCAAGCATTTTTTTGTTTGTTTTAATTTTGATGATTGTAGCTTATAGTTTATGAAAATAAGAAAACCAGGATCTCAAATTGAGTGTTTCCTAAGATCAAAAAAGGATTTACAACCCTGAAATATTCAACTTCTGAAAAGTATGTTCGTTTATACACTCAATACCTGGTTGGGGCTCCTTTACCACAAATTACTGCATCAGTGTGGTGTGGCATGGAGGCAGTCAGCCTGTGGCACTGCTGAGATGTTATTTAAGCCCAGGTTGCTTTGTTAGTAGCTTTCAGCTTGTCTGTATTTTTGGGCTGGGTGTTTCTCATCTTCTCTTGGCAATATACCATAGGTTTTCTATGGGGTTCAGGTCAGGCAAGTTGGCTGGCCAATCAAGTACAGGAATATCATGGTCAGCAAGCCATTTGGTAATAGTTTTGGCACTGTGGACAGGTGCTAAGTCCTGTTGTGAAAGTTAATTGGCATCTCCATAAAGCTTATCAGCAGATGGAAGCATGAAGTTCTCCAAAATCTCCTAGTCAACAGCTGCATTGACTTTGGACTTGACAAAACACAGTGGGCCAACACCAGCAGATGACATGGCACTCCAAATAATCACAGACTGTGGAAACCTCACACTGGACTTCAAACACTTTCAATTCTGTGCCTCTCCAGTCTTCTTCCAGACTCTTGGACCTTGATTTCCAAATGAAATGCAAAATTTATTTTCATCTGAAAATATGACTTTGAACCACTGAGCAACAATCCAGTTCTTTCTCTCCTTAGCCCAGGTAAGACAGTTTTGATGTTTTGTCTGGTTCAGGAGCAGCTTAATATTAGGAAAGTGACAGTTGTAGCCCCTTTTCTAAAGATGTCTGTGCCAGGCTTGTAGTACTCGAGTCCAGGACTAAGACTCAAGTCCAACTCATGCCCTAATTTTAGGGACTCATGACACGACTTGGACTTGAGCACTGATGACTTGGACTTGTACATTAACTGCATTAGGACTCAGCAATTGGAGACAAGGACTCAGATTTGTTCTTTATTTTTGTAACGTCATAATTTGGCACAAGATATTTATATCTACATTATTTTTTTTGTACTAATTTTGAGAAAGTGTGTCACACCTGCGCCTTGGCGTCTGCATTAGATAGACTCTCGGGCGTGTTCCAGGCAGTGCGTGTGCACCATAAACAACTTGCACCTGCACAGGATTAAGGCACAATCAGCATGCCTATATAAAAACATATATACTTTGCAAAATGCTGAGTTGTGTTGCTGATATATTACTGAGCCTTATTTCCTTGTTTGGTTTCCTGTTCCTTGATTTCCTGTTTCTCGTTTTTGATTCTACCTAGTCTACGGTAGCCTGTTTGTGCCTCGCTCAACCTATTGCCTGTTTCACTGTTATATGACTTTGCCTGCCATTCTGGGGTAGGTTTCCCAATAACGTTGCCTTTTAGGGCAAAAGAGAGAGTTGAGAGACTCTCTTCAGCAACAAACGTTGTCTGTGTACATGGTTCTCCCAAACTCACTTGTCAGAAGGAGTCTAAATAGCAACATTATGAAGAGCTTCTGAAGCGGACAGATGTAGGCTTGGGTCTGGAGTCTTGGGCGCACCTATGTAATGATGTGCACTAATTGGGTCACATGGTGTTGGTGGCGCTGGTGATTTGTAACATCACCTGTTCACTTGCTAGGTGAGAGTTAGTAGTGAGTGGGTGATGGGGGAAGCCTACTTTTTGCTGACCACTAATGCTGCTTTGAACAATTTCGCTGCATGTTTTGAATATTTTTTGCTGCTTGTGGAGTACTACTTGAAATTGTGGATTTTATCATTGTGGATTATATGTGTGTCTAGATGTTTTAATACCTTTGGATATTTGAAGATTTTGATACGAAATAAAAGAACCTTAATTGAAGCTTGGACTTACATTTTCAACAGGTAGCGCATCAGGCATTAGTTTCTCCTAGTCAGCTGCTTGGCAACTCAAAGTTTGTAAGACATTCGCCAACATTCGTCAGCAAAAAAATGGCAATGGAGCCTTCCGCATTCAGTGCACAGCTTGAATGCTGACACGAGCCCACACATCACTACCACTATGCTTACAAAAGTGGTTTGTCTGACAAAGGCAGGGAAAACGATGGTGGTATGTAACCTGTGTTTTGTGCTGTGTAGGCTATTGCTTGTTTGAATGCAGTTTGGTTACTTCCATGAGATGTTGTGACAAGCCTCTTGCTATGCTTGTTGTTGGACCATGGCTACTGCTGTTCAGTATTGTGTGTAGGCCTGAAGTTCGCTGAGAATTTGGCATGTTTGTGCACTGTGGCTCTGTGTGTGTTCAGCGAACTTTTAAGAAATTTCTGCTGCTATTAAAGTTGCCTTTATGTTGGATTTTGTATGCTCCTTGTCTTGAATGCTTAAAATGAGTGGATCACAAGCTGCGTCTGTCATTGGAAAACCTGAACTGGATAAAAAAAAACAATCGTTCTAACAGAGAGCTCTTGCAAACAAAATTGAAGCCATCCAAATAGAAGGAAAAAAAGTATGTTAACAAAATGAAGTGTAATTGCATCTCTCAAAGAGCTAATGAAAGATGATAAAGATTCACAGGTCAAATTACAGCTTGACGAATTAACACATTTGTTTAAGGATGCCAGTGCCTTGCATGAATCTCTACTGCCTTTAATTCCACTTGATGAGAAAGATAAGCAAAATACATGGTTGTTAAGCATCATTAAGTACAACAAAGATTTTATTGAGGATGTTAAAATATGGCTTTCTGAAGCTGATAAACGTTCAAGCAGGCCATCTTCCGATACGGTGTCATCCCAGGAAACCCAACTAGGGGGAGAAATGGGGTTTCAAGACCACATTGGAAAGGAACCTCAATTGTCTCTTAATCTTCAGCATGATGTTCATGATGATGTGTTGCCATCTGATAATGTATCAAATCAAGGCAGTAGGTCAAGCTCAAAGGTATCGTCAACTTTATCTGTACACCTTAAGGCAGAAGCCGAAATGGCTGCCTTGCTTGCACATCAACATATGCTCAAAGAAAAACATGCTCTTGAACAAGAGGAGCAATTGAGGAGAAAGAAAGAACAACTTCAGCTTGAAGCAGACATAGCTGTAACTCTTGCAAAAGTGAATGTGCTGAAAACTAGATCCACTGTGTGGAGTATCACTTCACGAAAATCCAATGGAATGGAATAGTATTTTAAAACAAAAGAAAAAAACTCTTGAAATCCTTAATGTTGATATGGAGACCTTTATTCCACAGACACTTAAAGGAAAACTCTGGAGTGAAATGCTTTTTAGGTCTATTTCTGCATCATTGGGAGTGCATATGTTGAGTTGCTATCACAATCACGTCAAT
>JAPEKM010000011.1:22024917-22035637 GCA_027575975.1 Cathorops multiradiatus
AAGGATCATGTGACAAATGTTATATTCACCTATAGGTGAATATCGCTCCTTACAGCGTGAAATTCGACCAATGAGCGTGCTAGAATTATGATATTCACTTATGTAATTATACTAAAAACAGATATTTTATTTTTATGAAGAAAACTGATGAGCTCGGTTAAAGAAAGCGTGATTAACATGTCTATGTAACTTTGAACATATCAGGTATACAAATGATTAGGGACGTTTAACCATGGAAACGGCGTGCTAAACTAGCTGGGATTGCAGGAGGACATTTACACATTGCACATTAATGCATATTCATAGGCCCTGATATTTATCATGACGGAAAATGTGTACAGATATTCCTAAACCGTTTTAGTAGTTCTATGTGGATTAACATGTCATAATGCCATGGATCTCATAGTGGAGTCCAAGAAGTATAGACAGGGGGTCTGTATGCTAAAAGTTATTATTATATCCACATTCATTGGATATGAGGAATCGTGTGCTCTGATTGGCTACTCTACCATGAGGATATCAGCTCATATACCGTGAGTAGAGAAAAACAAAATGGCAGATCGTTTTGCTGAACCAACCAAGGATGAAATAAAAACTCTACTCGAAAACAAACCCCCCCAAAATACAACAAAAAAAAAAAGCAACAAACTATGGAATAAAAGTATTTCATGGTAAGAATGCATCTTTTTTATTTTTCAAGAATTATTCTTAAAGCATTTTTCACAAATTGCTACTGTCATTTCGCAGGTTTGTTTACATTCTTCATCTTTAAGCATTAAAATTTGTTTAATTTTTTATATTGGTTCAAAAGCTTAAAGAAGTTTGAAAATTACATAACTGAAATGTCCAAGGAAGAACTAAATAAATGTTTATAGCTATTCAATACCTCGGCACGACACCAAGACGACACTTTCTACAAAAAAAAAAACAACAGTCAATTTGTGCAGCCATCGATAGGTTTTCAAAAAGTCCACCCTCGCGGAAATGATTTTTTGTATAAAGTTTTTATTTCACAAATTTGCAAAAAATAAAAATAAAAATGCTCTGTTTCTTAAAATCCAGTGAATGTGGATAGAGTAAAATAGTCATTCCACTCAATCTTGTCGTACATGTCGTATAGCCAACTTGGTGCTACGTGCCCCGTCGGCTATCAGCTCATGTACGATGTCATTTTGTGGAATAACTGTTAATTAGATTAATTATTAATCTGTTTGACTGGTCACTGAAACTGAATGGGGTTATTCCAAATTCAAAAACAGGTAGGCCTAATATTTCAATAGCTGGATTATATGTATAAAATATAGATGTCTGAGGAGCTCTGTGTAAATTAGTTAATAGTTAATGTACAGTCAAATCTATTTTTTTTGGACTATTTAAAATGGATGTTTATACATGTATTTGTTCTAGAAATTTGCTTTACAAAACTTAAATGACTTGTTTTCTTAGATTAGATTTGACTGTACATTTTCGAGTTGTATTAATTGGTATTAAATATACTTTAGGAATGTTCAAGGGCCCAGATTAGACCTAGTCCTGGATTAAAAAGATTTTCCTTAATGTGGAATTGCCATCAGTCATTGCAATTTAATCCATGGCTAGGCTTAAGGCTTTGCCTGGGAAACTGCCACAGGCCTTCCACTCAGCCTTGCCACTGCTTGCTTGCTCGTCAGCAAGTGCTTAATGAGATTGTACAAATGTTTGTACTATCCGTTAAAGAAAATATTTAGATTTCAGTTTAGACTTCAGACTGACCACAGCTCCATGCCAGCAATTCTGTAGGCAGCTTAAAAACGTGTTTATCAGCTTGTAAGTGACACCTCGATAGATTGATCGCCTGCAGGGAAAGAACACTCTGAATGGACGCAAGGGAACTTTTGTATTTTTTCTCTCTCTCTCTCTCTGCATGCTTATTTGAAGGTTTTGTGCTTTTCTATGATGGGGATAATAAGATGGGTTCAGTTTCAAATGTATTGGGCATTGCATGGACTCCTGTTCAATTGATTTATTAATTAATTAGTTAGTTAATTCATTAATCAATTAATTAAAGCCAGTGCGAGTGATTAGAAACTGCTGTTTGAGATGGACAAGCATACTAATTTTTTTAAATTTAAATTAATTTTTGTGTATTGTCCCACAGCCAGTGGTACGGGATTGATTTCTGATTTTTATCATTTTGCTTTAATGATTAAAAAAACAAGCAAAAAATTTTTCTTGACTCAAAACTCACTTCGCTCACTAAAAAATCTAATGTTGATCACAGTAAAAAGTTTAAAACAAACAACAACAATACACAGAAATCCAGCTGTTAAGTGAGGCAAATAGCAAATGTTTTACCAAAGTTGTTCTTATGTAATATCCAACTTTTGAACTGCGTAGAAGTACAGTAAAAAGTGGCCACTTATCTACAAGTTAACTAAGGTTTTGTGTCGGGACACATCAATAATGTTTTTAAGGCCGAGTACATGTAGGAGTATGTGTTTTGGGTACTCGCTGATACTGATAGCAATACTCAGCTGTGTTTCTGTACGAGCTCCTGGCAGGAGAAAGAGCAACAACACCCTTCCATTTTCATGCATTTTGTTAGCTCCAGCAATCCGTTATCAGCTATAAGTAGGTAGAAGAAGTGCATTTCTGATGATATTTTGCTTTAGTTTAACTGTTTAATTTTTTAACAATTAATGCAATAAGCCTACTTCAGGAACTACCAGAATCCCCCACTGATAATCACTCCTAACTCTTAGCGACGCTACCCCTTAGCCACTCTGGGCAAACTCTCTTGTTTACTAATTACTGAAATTAAAAAGGTAAGAAGTACTACTTTGTTTACTTCTGATGCTGTGTGCAGCCATATTCATCTGACATCACTCTGTAAACTGAAGAGGAAGTCATAGTTGAGACGATCACCCCAAGTTGGCGAGTATGAATTTAAAGTTGATGGGGGATTTTCTTTGGCTTTTCCTGGTTGGAAGTTGGGAATTCGAAATCGCAACCTCAAGCTGAATGTAGTCCAAGTCCATTTTGTTCATATCTGCCAGCTATAGTTGGGCTGTTAAGGTGAGAAATTGTTCACTTTGTGGTAGAAGCATGAAATTTGGCACACTAGCTCAAGTTGATATATATAATAATTCTGGACAAGGGGGCATTTCAAATTCGGCTTCTAAACCCTGGAATACGCATGTACAAAATTCGACCCAACATGAAAACGAGGCTAAACGAATTTTTGTTTGTTTTCAAGGTATTTTTCAAAGATTGCTTACAAAAAATGACACACTGATTGACCTCACAAATAGAGAATTTCTTGTTCTCAAAGATATCACGTGATTAGTCATATGACATAGGGATACAGTATTAAGTAAATAAAAAGGCTGCCAGAAGAGCATTTTTGCAGTTCAAAGTTTTAGCTGTTAATATGGATTCATATGTTCATGTAATGTCAAAATATTGAAAAAAAATACCTCTCGTCATTACTGATTACAATCCCTGCCACAGAAGCATGGCATTGTACACTGAAGATTAGCCTTCGTACATTTACATCGACCCAAACACCCTTTCTTGCAACCACAATGAATCAAATGCCCCCATATCTAGAATTATATACATCAACTTAAGCTAGTGTGACAAATTTTATGCTTTCATCACAAAATGAACAATTCCATGGTTTTTTTTTTGCTCAACAGTCAGACTATTTGTCCCCAATGCAGAATGCGTGGTGAATTCTGAAATGAATGTGAGGATGGCCCCATACTGTTGCACACCTTCAGACCTGTTTGCAGAAAGAATGGAAAACACCTGAAATGCTTCATCACTTGATGTCCTCAGTCCCTGAACATCTTTTAATAGAAGGAATGGCAACATTAGAAAGTGGTAAATGCTTAACCATCTTTTGTTTTTTGGC
Source organism: Cathorops multiradiatus (assembly GCA_027575975.1). Lineage (NCBI taxonomy): Eukaryota > Metazoa > Chordata > Actinopteri > Siluriformes > Ariidae > Cathorops > Cathorops multiradiatus. The sequence continues at coordinate 22,028,813 of JAPEKM010000011.1, forward strand.
AAATCTGTATTACAAGATTCACATTTGAAATGTGTTTATTGGGGGGGGGGGGGGACAAAAAACATCAAATTATGTGCTGTTTTGTTGTTTTGATCTGTCAATAATCTTGCATTCATTGTTTTCAGTTTTCATATTTTGACATACCATTCCAAGTTTTTCTGATTTGGTATTGTAATTGACGTGAGATTAAAGGCCACAGTAATTGTTTAACTTGACAAGGTTATAGTGTCTATATAGTAAAGGAGAGTGCTACCTTCAAGTACTTCTCTTCATCGCTACTTGGTGAGGAAAGTGGGAGAACTATGAGAAGAGAGGGAATTAAGTTGCTTGTACCATTTTCTTAGCCTTTTATAAACTAAAGAATGGCTTTCAATTCTAGCTATGGAAATGGGAAATGTAATATCAGCTGATGAATGGACTGATGCGGATTTACATGTACCTCTGAGTTTACTCTTCAGCCGCATTTTTTTCCTGGTGTAGTCACATTGAGGCTTGTGTCTGAGTAAAGCTCTCTCACCAGGTGAGACACAGCTGTCACTTTCAGAGTGAAACATCCTAATTTTCCTCTGTTTAAAAAATAAAATAAAGCAGAATATTTCAGGGAAAAAATGTTAAGTGCTTAAAAAAAAAAATCTACCCTTCTCTCAAATAAAACCACAACAGAATTTCAGCAACCTTTTGTGTTGATTTTGCAGATGGAAAAGACTTAACAGAACTGATGGACCTGGGGTGGGGGTGGGGGGTTGAAGAGAGACTGCAATTCAGTATCATTAAAAATCACCAGTAAAAAGGGGAACAAAATCAATGAAGAAATCCAAGTAGCTACAGGCTTTACATTGAATATTTTTGTTTAAGCTTAGTGGGGTGCAAGATTATCTTTCTTACCCATTAGAGGATGCAGACTGACTGAAAACAGCAGCTTTATCTTGTGCCTCCTAAACAGAAAAAGCTCACTCAGTGTTTTAAGTAAATGTTGAATATGCCAAATTGTGCCAGTTTTGGAAAATGTACAAAAGTCAATTATGGATGTTTTAAAGCAAATAATAATTAAATCAAAGCATATGTTCACAGAAATTAAAATAGCAAATAAAGAGAAACTTAAATGGAAGCAGTGGAAGCCAGTAGGTACAACTTGGAGGTACAGTGCTCAGCATAAATGAGTACACCCCCTTTGAAAAGTAACATTTTAAACAAATCTCAATGAACACAATTTCCAAAATGTTGAAAAGACAAAGTTTAATATAACTTCTGTTTAACTTATAACGTGAAAGTAAGGTTAATAATATAACTTAGATTACACAATTTTTCAATTGTACTCAAATTAGGGTGGTGCAAAAATGAGTACACCCCACAACAAAAACTACTACATCTTTGTATGGCCTCCGTGATTTTTAATGACAGCACCAAGTCTTCTAGGCATGGAATGAACCAGTTGGCGACATTTTGCAACAATCTTTTTCCATTCTTCAACAATGACCTCTTTTAGTGACTGAAACTGAAAAAAAAAATCTGTAATCCAAGTTATATTAACCTTACAAGTTAAACAGATGTTATATTAAACTTTGTCAACATTTTGGAAGTTGCTTGTGTTCATTGAGATATTGTTTAAAATGTTACTTTTCAAAATGGGTGTACTCATTTATGCTGAGCACTGTAGTTAAGCTGGCTGCCTGAATATCTAGCACTACCTTTTTTTTTTTTTAACATATTTCTGCATTTATCTACATCTACAGTACAATATTATCACAGAGACTAATTCCAGGATTTTCCAGTTGTAACTGATTAAATCATTGTCCTAAATAAGCATCCTGAAATAATCTTTGCAAAATATCAAACAAATGGCTCTATACATTGTAGACAGACATCTGCATTTAAGTTTTCCCTTTGCCATGCATTTTTGCAAAAAAATACTTCTTCCTGCAACGCCCCCTCAGGTATGAAACAATCTTCCAATTTGAGCTCATGACCAACAGTTTCAGTCTGTAAATCTAGGCTGAAAACCTATGTTTCTCTATCTTTTTGCCAAGGGAAATGTGCAGATCAGGGGGGCGGGGGTGTCCTATGGGCATAGAGTATTTTGGTTAACAGGGATGTTTTCATGCTATGGCCATGTGATCACTCAGGTTTGCTGATGGCAGGACACTTATCACAGTGTACACCCCTTTAAATCACTGTAGAATAATAAAAAATTCTCTCTCTGTTGGGCATGTGTACTCCTGCAGGTGAATAATGTATATACCTGGTCCTGATACTAGTCTACTTCTGTGGCTCCTCTCACCTGTCAACTGACTCAGCCATCTCTTAACTGAAAACAGTAAAAAGCTATTTATCAAAATATACCTTCATCAGCAATTATGCTGAGGGGTGGTTTGGGGGTTGGTAACCCTTAGTGACCAAGGAAAAACAGAAGCCACTAGGACCATCAGCACTTCTTGTGAAAGCAAAAGTTCAAGTTTTACTGAGATATAAATGTGTCAATGTTTTCAGTAGCCATCCAAAGTTGCAAATGTCAAATCTTGTTTCTCAGTTTCAGGACATGTTACTAAATTTGTGTGAGACAAGTTTAATGTCAATATATACAAGTGTTGCAAAGATATGCCCTTACTTCCTGTTTGGTGACTTGGTCATCATTTGTGGATTATAAATGAAACAATCACAGACCTTATGAACTTTAAAATAAGGATTTTTTTTAGATAAAGTGATTTATTCATGATAAAATTATCTCTGGTAGGTGTTGTAATATGAAAGGATTCATCTGGCTAGGGTGTTAACCCGATGCAGACTAGCCAGGTGGTAGGGTGGCTACCTTAATACCCAGCCATAGGGTGTCCTGGCCCATCATCATGGACTAGGGTAAGATTGGACGACTACTCATCTGGTCTCTTCCCTTTGACCTGTCTGGCTTGGGTGGCCCCACCAAGAGCAATTGCTCCCACCAACATTGCTTTCAGTCCTCCAAAGTTGGTCATGATAAATTACAAAAAAAAAAAAAGGTTACCACCCAAGCCAGACCTTCTCACTGCTGTTGCCACATCTACTACCGATTACAACCATACCAACCTGGTCCACAGACATGAAGTAGTGAAGGCCCTCCACAAGCTCAAGAATAACCAGGCCCCAGGTATCTGCAGCATCTCTGCTGAATTCCTCATGGAGGGTGAGGATTGCATGATTGACTGGCTGGTTGCCATCAACCATGTGTGGGTGACAGAGGAGCTGCCAGATGACTGGTGACAGGGTGTCATCCTCCCGTTTGGAAAAGGAGATCATCTCATATGCAACAACCACTGAGGAGTCACTTTACTTTCCATACCGGCCAAACTTTTTACCCAAATCCCCCTTGACTGTGCCCTCCTTATTATCAGATCCAGACGCCGCCTTCAACAGATGGGATTCATGCCCAGCATGAATAACAGGTTTGTCCTCTCTCAAATGCTGACATCTCACTGCATAGCTCAAACACCCACTGCAGAGTTTCACCATGAGGGAGTCATCTCATTTTAGAGAGTGATGTAGCAGTGCATCATGTCCAGAATCCATCTCCTTGCAAAGTGGGTTCAACACGAGAAGTTAAACTTCATATCTTCAGACTAAATGATTTTTATTATATAGCCACCTTCACAAACAAAAAGTATGCAATTTTATCAAAACAATTCATTGAAATTCTCACAAGTGACATTCAAGAATTGTGTCGTGGTTTTTTTGGCTCTCCATGTCTTGACTGTAGCTCATATGAAAAATATGAGTTGTGTATTTCCCAGTAAAATACTTGTGTCTGCACAATTTTTTTTATATATTACCACAAGGAGACTATGGTAAGATGGTGGCGCGCAATGGTGCAGCGGCTTCTCGGCTCCAGGTTAGCGTACAACCCCTTCCTATCTTTTCTACCAACTCGTGCAACAAACTGAGGCTGAAATACAGTGCACAGGACCTATTTATTCTGGGGAACCTGAATGTGGGACTGAAACCAGACATCAGGGCAGCATTAGGACATTTTGGGCTGCTAAAGGAGAGTGGATGAAGGAAAACAAAGCAGCAGCGGGCAAGGAGACAACCGTGCACCCGGAGGCAGAAGAGTGGGAAGAGAGCCAGCCTGCTAGCTAGGCTAAGAGCTAAACAGACCCGCTCTTTCAACTCTGTTCCTGTCTAACATCCGCTCTCTAGACAACAAGATCGACCTGTTTAAGCAAAGACTGAATTTCCACAAGATGAGAAATTGCTGTGCTTTCCTGCTCACAGAGACCTAGCTGAATGGCATGCCAGACTCCGTGTACCACCTGGACGGACTACATTTCTTCCATGCTGACCATGATCAGCTGTCAGGGAAAAGCCATGGTGGAGGACCTTGTGTTTACATCAACAAGAACTGGTGCACAAACTGCATCAGGGTAAGCCAGCATTGCTCTGAATCTGTGGAGTTTGTGTCGCTAAAGTGCTGCCTGCATTACCTGCCTCGAAAGTTTACGGTAGTGCTGCTGGTGATTGTTTACATTCCTCCGAGCGCATATGCTGACATGGCGCTGATGGAGTGGCATGATCAACACCCAGAGGCATTTTTTGTGATTGCTGGGGACTTTAAAATCACACCCACCTAACAGACTGCCTGCTGCAGTTTTACAAGAACAGACACTGCAAACAGGGGAGGCAATACTCTGAACCAGGTCTACACCAACAAGCGGGGTGCATATGCTGCAGTGCCACGGCCTCATCTGGGCTTCTCTGATCACATTTCTATCCTGCCCATCAACCTGTGCTGAAAAACAACCAGCCAACATGGAAGGCCATCACTGTGTGGCCCAGCACAGCAGTCCCTGCACTGCAGGACTGCTTTGAGCGGACGGACTGGCGGGTCTTCAGGGAAGCTGCTACCACCAGTGAAGGTATAGATCTGGGAGGAGTACACCTCAGCAGTTTCTGGCTTCATCCAGAAATGCATCAATGATGTCACCACTACCAAGAACATCACCAGACATCCCAACCAAAAACCGTGGATGAATGGTGAGGTTCAGCATCTCCCGAGAGCATTTGATACAGCTTTCAGGTCTGGAGATGCACTGGCACTGACAGCAGTGAGGAGGGACCTCCAAGTGGGTGTGACACAGGCAAAAAGAGCACATGCTGATGAAATCCAGGGCCACATTGCATCCAATGACCCTCAGAGCATGTGGCAGGGCATGAAGGCAATCACAGGCTACAACAGGAAGAACATTGAGTGTCCTCGGGACCCATCCCTGCCAGATGCCCTTTACGCCTTCTATGCCCATTTTGAACCCACCAATCCCCCTACCCCCACCAGGCTCACTATCCCATAGGGTGAGCTACCATCACTCAGCATGTCAGCAGACAACATGAGGAGGACTCTGCAGCGCGTCAACCCCTGCAAGGCAGCAGGACCAGACAACATGACGGGAAGGGTCCTGAAGGCCTGAATACATGGACTCACTGAGGTGTGGATGCCTCCCTCTCCCAGGCTGTAGTGCCAGTGTGTCTGAAGACATCTTCCATCGTTCCAGTGCCCAAGTGTGCAGCAGTGAGGAGCATGAGCCACTAATCAACCAGTAGCCCTTACCCCAAGTGTCATGAAATGCTTCGAACACCTGGTCATGGACCACATACTCTTGGAGTATGAGAAAAGATGGATACATAAACAATTAGCCAAGGTTAGGGAAAACTCCTCATGGAATGAGTTCATCTTTGAAACAGACAGTGGATATAGTGCACAGAATGGGGTGCGACATCAGAGACTGGTAAAAGAGAAAGGTAAAACAAATGTCAGTCATTTCCTGCAGTCTTTTTAGTTATTGAGGTAAACAGACCTGCATCTCTGCAGGGATCCTTTCCATATTCTTAGACGTGAGCCCATCAGTGGCCAAAACAAATGGTTTATACTTTGACAGCTTTTTGCCCCATGGGATCACACTGTATAGCTGTTTTGCACCTGCTGGTTATAGCATTCTAACTCAATACAGGACTGACTGTTTTTGTCCCTAGTAAAAACTGAAAACTGCAAAAGCTGGGAAAATAGGTTCCAGTTTAAAAAAAAAAAAATTATTTTTTATATATATATAGTGTAGGTAGGCAGGTAGATAGATGTGTCTCTTAAGAGTGTTAAATATTTCCCAACCTTTTGGCATGACAAACCAGAAAACATACAGGCACAACAGATGCAAGCAGAACTGGCAATTGGAGGCTGAAAATTTAAATAATTGTGAAAATCTACTTTAAATAACTTTGCTGTAAATGTTTATGCATGTTATGATTAGCACACATGAATGCATAGTTACATACCTCTGTGTCAGAAGCATTTATTTGAGAATATTTGTCTTCCGTTGGGAATGTCCTACATCTGCATATACCAAAAATATCTATGATATGGTGATGCTGTTTTCTCTGGAGAGGATTTCATGTCACATTGAAATACAATTGCGACTTTGGGATGAGGGATAAAACAATTGTGAAGACATCATTTTAAAGTGAGAAGTATATAGAAACTGTACCATGTAGAAATACAAGGCATATCAGTCATTGTTTTTCCATTGTGTAACGTGAAGAAAACATGCCATTATTAAAAGCAAAATCATTGTTTTGTATTTTTGTTCAAATCACTAACCAGAAAAGCAATACAAAGTAAGGACATGTGGATTGATATCCAAGTATTGATACTTTCAATCCTGGTGGATCAGTTTTGAGAATCGATCCTCATATTTAAAAATCAATGTTAGATACTGTTTTCAAAGTAGCAACTTCATCTCTAGCCGCTTTATCCTGTTCTACAGGGTCGCAGGCAAGCTGGAGCCTATCCCAGCTGACTACGGGCGAAAG
>JAPEKM010000011.1:22380146-22392853 GCA_027575975.1 Cathorops multiradiatus
CTCTCCTGAATGACCAAGCTTCTCACCCTGTCTCTAAGGGAGAGCCCAGCCACCCTGCGGAGAAAACTAATTTCTACTGCTTGTATCTGCAATCTAATTTTTTCTGTTACTACCCATAGCTCATGACCATAGGTGAAAGTGGGACCGTAGATGGACCAGTAAATTGAGAGCTTTGCCTTTTTGCTCAACTCTCTCTTTACCACAACAGACTGGTTTAGTGTCCGCATCACTGCTGACGCTGCCCCTATTCTTCTGTCCAACTCCCGCTCCCCCTTACCCTCACTTGTGAACAAAACCCCAAGATACTTAAACTCCTCCACTTTAGGTAGAAACTCCCCCTGATCTGGAGTAGGCACTCCACCCGTTTCTGGCTGAGTGCCATGGCCATGGACTTGGAGGTGTGATCCTCATCCCAGCCGCTTCACACTCAGCTGCAAACTGTCCCAGCACATGCTGTAAGTCACAGATTGATGATCCCCTCCTTGAATCGCCACCTTAATGTGGTGGAGGGGTTTGAGTGCCTCAGGGATTCTAGGAGCTATGTTGTCAGGGTAACTGCCCCTGGTAGGGTCTCCCAAGGCAAACAGGTCCTAGATGAGAGGTCTTAGATAGGTCAGATGAAGAGTGGCTCAAAAAGGACCCTTATGAAAGAAAAAACAGGTATTCAAGTACCCTCATCCAGACCAGGGATACCGGGGCCCCACCCTGGAGCCAGGCCTGGGGGAGGGGCTTGTCAGCGAATGCCTGGTGGTCAGGTTTATATCCATAGGGCCTCGCTGGACCCAGCCCAAATGAGCAACACGGAACCACTCTCCTGTGGACTCACCACCCACAGGAGGTGCCGTAAGGGTCCGGTGCACTGTGGATTGGGTGGCAGCCAAAGGCGGAGGCCCTGGTGTATTGATCCCCAGTTGACAAAACTGGCTTTTGGGACATGGAATGTCACCTCTCTGGTAGGAAAGGAGCCGGAGCTTGTGCGTGAGGTTGAGTGGTACCGACTAGATATAGTTGGGCTCACCTCAATGCATAGCTTGGGCTCTGGAACCAATTTCCTGGAGAAGGGCTGGACTCTCTTCTATGCTGGAGTTGCCAAGGGTGAGCGGTGCCGGGCAGAGGTGGGGCTATTGGTAGCCTCCAGTTTTGGTGCGCCAACATTGGTGTTCTCCCCAGTGAATGAGAGGGTCATTTCCCTGCACCTTCGGGTCAAGGAATGGTCTCTGACTATCAATTGCGCTTATGCACCAAATGGTAGTTCGATGTACCCAGCCTTCTTGGAGTCCTTGAGTGCGGTGCTAGACAGTGCATCATGAGGGGACTCCATTGTTTTACTCAGGGACTTCAATGCTCATGTGGGCAAAGACAGTGAGACCTGGAGGGGTGTGATTGGGAGGAACGGCCTGCCTGATCTGAACCCAAGTGGTGTTCACTTGTTGGACTTTTGTGCCATGCATGGTTTGGCCATAACGAACACCATGTTCGAGTATAAGGGTGTCCATAAGTGCACGTGGCACAAGGACACCCTAGGCCGCAGACCGATGATTGACTTTGTAGTCGATTTATCTGATTTATGACTGTATGTCTTGGACACTCGGGTGAAGAGAGGACCAGAGCTGTCAACTGATCACTACTTGGTGGCGAGCTGGATCAGATGGTGGGGGAGGAGGCTGGACAGACTGGGCAGGCCCAAACAAGTAGTGAGGGTATGCTGGGAATGTCTGGCGGAGGCTCCCATCCATCGGATCTTCAACTGTTACATCCGGCAGAGCTTCAACTGCATACCGGGGGAGGATGGGGACATTGAGTCTGAGTGGACCATGTTCCGCACCTCCATTGCTGAGGCAGCCATGCCGAGCTGTGGCTGTTGTTGGTGCCTGTCATGGCAGTAATCCCCAAACCCACTGGTGGACACCTGTGGTGAGGGGAGCCATCAAGCTGAAGAAGGAGTCCTATCGGGCTTGATTAGCCTGTGGGATTCCAGAGGCAGCTGACAGATGCCGATGGGCCAAGCAGAATGCGGCTCTGGCAGTTACTAAAGCAAAAACTCAAGTGTGGGAGGAGTTCGGTGAGGCCATGGAAAGTGACTTTCGGTCAGTCTCAAAGAGATTCTGGCAAACTGTCTGGTGGCTCAGGCAAGGAAAACAGTGTTCTGTCTCTACTGTTTACAGCAAGGATGGAGTGCTGTTGACCTCAACTGGAGACATCATCCAGTGATGAAAGGAATACTTTGAGGATCTCTTCAATCCCACCTTCATGTTATCTGAGGAGGACACAGAGTCTGAGGTTGCTTGGGAGGACTTGCCCATCACAGGGGCTGAGGTTGCCAAAGTGGTTGAAAAGCTCCTCAGTGGCTGGGCTCCAGGGATGGATGAGATTCATCCCGAGTTCCTGAAGACACTGGATGTTGTTGGGCTGTCTTGGCTGACATGCCTCTTCAACATTGCGTGGAGGTCAGGGACAGTGCCTCTAGATTGGCAGACTGGGGTGGTGGTCCCTCTTTTTAAAAAGGGGGGCTGGAGAGTGTGTTCCAACTATAGAGGGATCACACTTCTCAGCCTCCCTGGGAAAGCCTATGCTGGGGTGCTGGAGAGGAGAGTCCAGTCGATAGTCGAACCTCAGATTCAGGAGGAACAATGGGGTTTTCATCCTGGTCATGGAACACTGGACCAGCTCTTTACCCTTGGAAGGGTACTGGAGGATGCACAGGAGTTTGCCTAATCAGTCTACATGTGCTTTGTGGACCTGGAGAAAGCTTACGAGCATGTCCCTCATGGTGCCCTGTGGGGGGTGCTTTGGGAGTATGGGGTTCAGGGCCCACTACTGCAGCCCATGCGGTCCCTGTATGACTAGAGCAGGAGTTTGGTTTGCATTGCTAGCAGTAAGTCAGACTTGTTTCTGGTGCATGTTGGACTCGGCCAGGGCCGTCCTTTGTCACCGGTTCTGTTCATAACTTTTATGGACCGAATTTTAGGCACAGCCAAGGGGCGGAGAGTGTCTGGTTTGGTGACATCAGGATCATGTCTCTGCTTTTTGTGGATGATGTGGTCCTGTTGGCTTCATCAATCTGTGACTTACAGCATGTGCTGAGATGGTTTGCAGCCATGAGTGAAGTGGCTGGGATGAAGATCAGCACCTCTAAGTCCGTGTCCATGGCACTCAGCCAAAAATGGGTGGAGTGCCTACTTCAGGTAAGGGGGGAGTTGCTACCTAAAGTGGAAGAGTTTAAGTATCTCGGGGGTTTTGTTCACGAGTGAGGGTAAAGGGGAGTGGGAGTTGGACAGAAGTATCGGGGCAGCATCAACAGTGATGCAGACATTAAACCGGTCTGTTGTGGTAAAGAGAGAGCTGAGCCAAAAAGCAAAGCTCTCAATTTACTGGCCCATCTACGTTCCCACTCTCACCTATGGCCATGAGCTATGGGTAGTGACTGAAAGAATGAGATTGCGGATACAAGTGGTAGAAATGAGTTTCCTCTGCAGGGTGACTGGGCTTTCCCTTAGAGACAGGGTGAGAAGCTTGGTCATTCAGGAGAGACTCAGAGTAGAACCACTGCTCATCCACATTGAAAGGAGTCAGTTGAGGTGGTTCAGGCACCTTGTTACGATGCCCTTGGATGCCTCCCAAGGGAGGTTTTCTGGGCATGCCCCACCAGGAGGAGACCCCAGGGCAGACCCAGGACACACTGGAGAGATTACATATCTTGGCTGGCCTGGGAACACCTCGGTATTCCCCCAAAAGAGCTAGTGGAGGTGGCTGGGGAAAGGGAAGTCTGGGCTGCTCTGCTTAGGCTGCTACCCCCAGAACCCAGATCCAGATAAGAGGTAGAAGATGGATGGATGGATGGATGGATGGATGGATGGATGGATGGATGATGAGGTGAGGTGAGGCTGGAGGAATACAAATATACCACCTTAGCACATAAAAAAATTGGAATGACAGGGTCCCCTGTGGCATTGCCATTGGTGGTTCCAGAGAAGGCAGAGCTCAGGCTGGAGGTAAAAATTAAAGTTTCCACTCAAGCCACTCCCATCTCCTGTGGAGACCAACTCTCACCAGCCCAACTTGTGGAGGTTGCCAGGTTGCAAGCAGAGTTTTCTGACATGTTCTCACCTCTTTCTGGCTGCACTCACTTCATAGAACACCATATTGAGACACCCCTGTGGTGGTGGTGCATAGCCACCCATACTGCTGCCCAAACACAAGAAAGCAGTGGTTTGGAATAAACTTAAGGCCATGCTTGAAATGGGAGTAATTGAGGAGTCCCACAGTAATCGTAGCAGCCTGATGGTCTTGGTCCCTAACCCTGATGGGTCTATCCAGTTCTGTGTGGACTATAGAAACATCAACAAGGTGTCTAAATTCGACATGTACCCAATGTCTTGTATTGATGAGCTGCTTGATCGATTAGTCATGGCTCACTTTTATTCGACACTGGATTTAAAAAAAGGGATATTGGAAGATCCCCTTGACTCCCCTATCCTGAGAGAAAACAGCCTTTTCCACCCCATTTGGCTTACACCAATTATCACTCTTCCTTTCAGGTTACTTGGCACTCCTGCTACATTCCAACAGCTCATGGACAAACTCCTCCATCCACATGCCACCTATGCCACAGCCTACTTAGATGGCATCATTATATCTAGCAATGATTGGCCATGGCACCTAGAACACCTTAGGACTGTCCTATAGTCTCTGAGGTGTGCAGGCCTCATGGCTAACTCAAAAACACATATGATTGGGCAAGTGAAAGTACAATATCTGGGCTTCCACTTGGGTCACGGGCAGGTGCATTCCCAAATTGACAAGACTGCAGTGATTGCGGTCTGCCCGAGGCCCAAGACCAAAAAGGGGGTGAGACAGGTCCTGGGGATGGCTGGCTATGATTGTAGGTTCATACCTAACTATTCAGACATCACCAGCCTGCTGACTGATCTCACTAAAAAGGGAGCACCAGATCCATTCCAGTGGACAGAGCAGTGCCAAAAGGCATTCATGAAGGTAAAAGCTGCACTGTGTCAGGGCCACTGTTACACTCCCCTGACTTCTCTGTCCCTTTTATTTTGCAGACAGATACATTGGACAGAGGGCTGGGGGTCACTGGAGGTGGAAGGGGAGGAATGTACCGTGCTGTACATCAGCCACAAGTTAGCACCAGACCAGTAAGTACAGCACCATTGAGAAGGAGTGTCTGGCCATCAAGTGGACAGTCCTCACCCTCTGGTGCTACCAGCTGGGGTGCTCTTTCACCCTCTGTTCAGATCACACCCCACTACAGTGGCTGCACTGCATGAAAGATGCAAATGTGTGGATCACCCATTGGTATCTAGCCCTCCAGTCTTTCAAATTTCAAGGTGGTCTGCAGGCTGGGGACGCAGATGATGGTGGTGGACTTTCTTTCCCTTCAGGGGGAATCAGCTGCAGGCCGGATGGCTCCCTGGCCTGAGTCAGGCAGTGGGGATATATAACAGGGGTGTGGTCAAGCATTGGTTTGTGAAAGGATGGCAGGGCCAGGGAATGTGAGTGGCAAAGTGATCACACCTGTTGTCATTTGATGTTGTGTGTGTGTGTGTCTGTTGATGTGATGATGGAGTGGAGAAAAGGAGGGAGACAGTGAAGAGGTTGCTGTCTCCCAACCATAATGTGTGTGCATGTGTATATTTCTATGTGATAAGCCCAACATTATGCTGAAAAGCAGAAATATTAATAAAAGGACTATCATTTCCCACATTTCTGTGCTTCAGTGTTCCACCCACCCTCAGGGATATACTACAGAGACAAAATCAAAGCCAATAATCAGGCAAGGCACAAACAGGATATCAAAGGCAGAGTCAAAAGGCAAAGTCCAAAAATAGAAAACAAAGTCAAAACCAGAATATCAATATTGAAAATGGCTTGGTAAAGTCAGGCAGTATGCATTAAGCATTGCTTCACAAATATTATGTGCAATGACAGTGCTTACATAAGTGCAATGGTCATTGAGTCTACTGTAGGTTGTGCAATCAGTAAGTGGAAGACTGTGAATGGTGAAGTGCAGGATGGGTGTTGTAATGCCTCTGTGAATGCTGGAAAGTTGAGTCTTGAGTGCTTGCTGATGCAGACATGACAGTAGCCCCTCCCCCCACCCCTCCCAAGGACTCACTCTGGGAGTGATTTTTATTTTTATTTTTGGGCAGCCCCATGGTCAAGGACCTGATTTATTGGGATGCTTGGCATGGAATTCTTGACATAGAAGTGGGTCTAAGATGTCCCTAGCAGGGACACAGCAGTGCTCTTCTGGGCCATAGTCCTCCCACTCCACCAGATACTCTAACTTGCCATCTGTGGCAGCAGGGGCATGGTCGAGCACCAGTTTGTGAATGGAGGGTGAGGCCAGGGAAGGTGAGTGCTAAAATGGACAAACCTGTGTCTAATTAGTGCTGTGTGTGTGTGTGTGTGTGTGTGTGTGTGTGTGTGTGTGTGTGTTTGTGTGTTTGTTTGCAGTGATTGGTATGGGCTGATAAGAAGAGGGAGAGCCAAGAGGAGGGGGTCTTCCAATTGTGTGTGTGTGTGTGCGTGTGCGTGTGTGTGTGTGTGTGCAAGTACATTTCACTTTTGGCAGCTGAAAAGCTATGTCACCATTAAACATGGAAGTTGGTACCACTACCCACCTGTCTCTGTGTTTCAGTGTGCACTGCAGTCAGGGAATGGTTACACTGGTGCTGAAACCCGGGATGCTGAACCAAGCTGCCATCCATGGAGTCCTTGTCATTCAAGGGATTTGTCCATGCCCTCACCACTGCCCAGCAGAACCAGCACCAGGCACTGGTTACTATGTGCAATGAACAGGATTGGTACTTCGATGCTCTGCTGCAGACCCAACAGGAGGACTCCTGTGCTTCACCCCAGCGGCACAGTCAGTGCGCTTCCTCCTTGTCATCCTGATGAAAATAAAGCTGCATGACAACCTCAAGGCCTTCTTAGCACCCTTTGAGTGAGCTGCAGAGGCATGGGGTTGGCCAAAGGACCTCAAGTGCACTATCCTACAGCTGGTCAGCCATACCCCTGAGCAACACCATCAGTGCTTCCACACACTGACCCTGGAGGAAGTTGGATGGCTCTTCATGTATGACCAGCAGCTCAGGGATGCTTGTCAGGGGTGGTTGGGGCAGAAGTTCATGATGTCAAATGGTTCATTGACATGGTCACATGGGAACAGTTCATCACTTTGCTATCAAAAGAGACAGCAGAGTGGGTCCAGTGCCACTGCCCAGTGTCACTGGATCATGTGATTGAGCTGGCTGAGGACTATCTGGCAGTGGCTCCCATGGCAGGCAGCCATCTCACCTCTTCTCTTTCTCTCTCGCTTCCTTTCGCTCATCCCGCCCCTCCCTCCTGTCCCCTCTCTGTACCATGGAAGCAAGGGCTGACTCCCCTGCAGACAGGTCCCCAAGCCCATAGGTTCCCTATTCTCTCCTCCCCTTATGCTTCTGTGTCTTACCCCCAGGTGAGTAAACTGTGCCCCAGTGGTGCAGAGGTGAGGTTTGGGCCAGTGTACTGTCATTGTGGGGAGCCTGGGCACTTCCAGGACCAGTGCCAGACAACGGAGTGGTTTGAATCCCTAACATGCCAAAGACTGCCCCCGATCAAGCAGGAACATATGGTATAACAGTAAGTTTCCAAGTGAGTACACATCATGCTTTGGTGGATGCAGGCTTTAAGCAAACACCACTCCACCAAAGCTTGGTTCAAGGGGAGGCAGTAGGTACTGTATGTTTGTTGAAGGTTCAGTGTGTGCATGAAGATATGCATGAATACCCACAGGTACCAGTAAAAATCCAATTTCGAGGAATAAATTATAGTGTCAAGGTGGCAGTTAGCTCACACCTCACCCACCCACTAATTCTGGGGATGGATTGTCCAGGGTTTAAGAGTTTAATAGAGCAAGGGGTGGTGTGGGTTCTGCAGCAGAGCGTTGTGGGGGGATTCCAGTGTGATGTTGGCTGGAAAAGCCATCCCAGAGCCATCTACGTCAGCTCCATGTCATAGTGACATGGAGACCAGGGACCACCCTGGCCCTCCCTCTTCTCTTGGGGATTCCCCAGAGGCTTTTTCTCTGGAGCAGGCATGTGATGAGTCCCTGCAGCACCCTTTTGAGCAAGTGAGAGTGGTTGATGGTCAGAATGTTCAACTGAGTGTGGCACTCTCCTGCCCATACTTTTCCATAGCTAAAGATAGGCTGTATTGAGTGATGCAGGGCACTCAGCTCACAGAACAAATAACAGCTGTTCATACCAAAAAGCTTCAGGGAACTCATATTCCATGTGGCTCATTATAACCCAATGACTGGGCACCAAGGGCAAGTTAAAGCAGTAACCTGACTCATGGCCCATTTCTGCTGGCTGGGGATTTGTGGGGCTGTTCGCAAGTGGTGTGTGGCATGTCACAAGTGCCAACTGGTAAATTCAGCGGCCTCCTTAAAAGTGCCATAGTGCCGTATTCCCCTAATGAAGGCACCCTTTGAATGAATTGGGGTGGAGCTTCTCAGGACATTAGATCAGACTACACAAGGGCATCACTTTATTTTAGTCCTAGTGGAGTATGCAATGTGATACCTGGAAGCAATGCCGCTGTGTAACATTTCTGCATGCAGTATTGCAGAGGCACTGTTTAAAATTATCTCCAGAATCAGGATTCCGAAATAAATTCTGACTGATCAAGGCATGATGTTTATGTCATGCACACTTTGCAAACTCTATGAGTTACTAGGTGTTAAATTAATCTGCACCTGCATTTACCACCCACAGACAGAGAGCTTGGTTGAGCAATTTAAATGAACCCTTAAGAACTTAATTTGTAAGTTTGTGTGCAAAGACATTCATAACTGGGATAAATGGCTCAAGTCCCTGTAATTCACAGTAAGAGAGATCCCACAAGTTTCCATGGGGTTTTCACCATTTGAACTGCTATATAGGTGCAAACTTCATGGCATCTTAAACGTCATCCAAAAACATTTGGGGGAGGGGCCTTGGGGTGAATGAAATTCAGTATGTTCTTGACCTGTGCACAAAGCTCCACACCCTCAGTCACTTCACCCAGAAGAATTTGCAACAGGTGCAAGAGTGTTAGTCCCTGCTGTAGAACAGGGGTGTGTACCTTATAAAATTCACACCTGGAGATAAAAGTGTTATATTATTACCCATGTCAAGCTTGAAATTACTCTCAAAGTGGCAAGGGCCCTTTGATATCACACAGCAAGTTGGGGACATTGACTATTGGGTGAAACAAACAGATAGAGGTGGGGCACAACAGATATACCACCTTAATCTACTCTAATGATGAAATGAGGGGGTCCCTGTGGCATTGGCAATGGTAGATCCAGAGAGGGCAGAGCTGGGACTGGAGATAAAAGCAAAATCCACAGCATGATCCACCCTGGTCCCCTGTGGAAACCACCTCTTGCCAACTCAGGTTGCAGAGCTTGCCAGTTGCAAAAGGAGTTTTCCAACGTGTTCTCACTTCTTCCTGGTTGCACTCACTTCATAGAACACCACATTGAGATTCCCCCAGGGGTGGTGTATGCAGCCACCCATAGTGCTTACCCAAACACAAGAAAACTGTAGTTCAGGACAAACTCAAAGCCATGCTTTGCATGGGAATAACTGAAAAATAACACAGTGACAGGAGCAACCCAGTAGTTTTGGTTCCCAAGACTGATGTGTCACTCCAGTTCTGTGTGGACTATTGAAAGGTCAATGTAATGTCTAAATATGATATGTATCCAATTCATCACATTGATGAATTTGTCACCCTTCCTTTTGAGTTGTTTGAGGCCCCAGTGACCTGAGGTATGCAGGGCTTCCAGCAAACCCAAAAAAGTGTGCAATTGGATGGGTGGAAGTAGGGTATCTGGTCTTCCACTTTGATTATGGGCAGATATGTCCCCAAATTGACAAGACTGCAGTGATTGTGGCTTGCCCAAGACCTAAGACCAAAAAGAGGATAAGGCAGTTCTTGGGGCTGGCTGGCTATTAAAAGCAGCTTGTTGCTAAGCTTTCAGACATCACCAGCCTGCTGACTGACCTCACTAAAAAGGAGCACCAGATGTGGTCCAGTGCATGCAGCCATGCCAGCAAGCCTTCACCCATGTAAAAGCTGCACTGTGTGGTGGGCCTCTTTTATACTCCCCTGACTTCTCTCTCCCTTTTGTTTTGCAGACTTACATGTTGGACAGGGGCCTGGGGCTGTTTTGTTCCAGGTGGTGGAGGGGGAGGAGTGCCCAGTCCTGTATGTGAGTCACAAGCTCTCGATGTGAGGGACTAAGTACAGCACCATCAAAAAGGAGTGCTTGGCCATCAAGTAGGCAGTTTTTACCCTCCAGTACTACCTGCTGGGACACCCTTTCACCCTTGGTTCAGATCATGCCCTGCTCCAGTGGCTCCACTGCATGAAGGATGCCAATGCATGGATCACCTGTTGGTATCTAGCACTGCAGCCCTTTATGTTTGAGGTGGTCCACAGGCCAGGGGCACAGATGGTGGTGGTGGATGACCTCTCCTGTTAGGGGAGGGAGTCAGCTGCAGGCTGGACAGCTCCCCGGCCTGAGTCAGGTGGTGGGGGTATGTGGCAGTGGGGACATAATCAAGCACTGGTTTGTGAATGGAGGGTGAGGCTGGGGAAGTTGAGTGTCAAAGCAGATGCACTTGTGTCTAATTAATGATTTTGTGTGTGGGGGGCAGCATGGTGATATAGTGGTTAGCACTGTCACCTCACAGCAAGGAGGTCCTGGGTTTGAGCCCAGTGGCTGATGAAGGCCTTTCTGAGTGGAGTTTGCATACTCTCCCCATATCTGTGTAGGTTTCATCTGGGTACTCTGGTTTCCCCCACAGTCAAAAGGCATGCAGATTAGGCTAATTGGTGGGTCTAAATTGACCATAAGTGTGCATGTGAGTGTGAATGGTTGTTTGTGTCTATGTGTCAGCCCTGTGATGACCTGGCGACTTGCCCTGTAGAACAGGATAAGCAGCTACAGATAATGGATGTGTGTGTGTGTGTGTGTGTGTGTGTGTGTGTGTGTGTGTGTGTGTGTGTGAGACTTTTAGAAGTTGAAAAGATACATGGTCAATAAACATGGAAATTGATATCACTACCTGCCTGTCTCTGTGCTTCAGTTTCCACCACATTCAGGGACCTGCTGCACCATCTTTGTGGCAAGAGACAGAATATTGTGGATGATGAATCTGTCTGTCTGTCAGTGGTGAGGGGTGCAAGAGGTGAAGTGGAGGGAACATGGGTGGCTAGTGGACCAGGCATGGCAGGTTTCAGGCATGACATGTGGAATGTGGGTGAGAGTCTACTGTGTCTGGGCAGGTTACGCTTGTACATAATGTTGATGTATTGGATGATTTTAAAGGGGCTGATGTATTTGTCATCGAGTTTCTTGCAGATTTGTGGGTTCCTGATGTCTTTTGTTGACAGCCATGCTTAGTCACCTGGGTTATATTGGGGATTTCCCCTCTGTAATGGTCAGAAAAGTGCTTGTACCATTGTACTACTTACCCTAAGCACTGCTGGACACTGTACCACACTTGTTCACTGCATTTAAACTACTCATCAACTGTGGGTACATCGGTGGGAGAATCATCCCATGGAAAGTGGAGAGGTTGATAGCCAAGTAAGCATTAAAAGGGTGTAAGTTGGGTGGCAGGGTGACACTGAGAGTGCTTAAATAAGTGCAATGGTGATTGAGTCCACCAGGTCTGTGCAATCATTAAATCAGAGACTGTGAAAGGTGAAGTGCAGGATGGGTGTTGTAGTCCATGGCAGCCATTGTTTTAAGTCTACTGTGAATGCTAGTAGAATCTTGAGTGCTTGCTGGTGCAAATGTGACTATCAATTATTATTATTTTTTGTGATCTGCAACTTTGCAGATATTAAGTAATCTATTATCTAATTGTCTTTAATAATCGATTGTGTTATTTGGTTTATACTTTTAAAAGAGTGATGCAATATGTAAGGAATAAAGGGCAATGGGGCAAGGGAAATAATCAATGATTAGAGGGTGGTGCGATGCCAATACCACCCTGAAGTTATTTTCCAACAACAGCAGATGCTGAAGTGTTTTATTGCTCTTATACTAACAACTGAACATTTTTAATTCATTAAAAAAACACTACATCACATTACCTATTTATACGGTAGTTACATTCAAGTTAGTTTTTATTAACACTTACATTCTAACAGATATCAGATTTTTCTTCACCAGCTTACCTACAGTTGTTCCACCAGCCCTTTTTTCTCATTTTAAGTTAATAAGGCAAAAAGTCCTGAATACTTTCCCATACCAGAAAACTTAGATACAGCTTTACATCTGACTGCTACAAAGCACCAACACTGAAGTCTCCTTCCAAAAAAGCTAAAATAAATATGACAGAAAGTTCACAATATTATTGATGTTTTTACATATGTTTAAGTGGTTTGTCTGCCAAATAAGCACCTGTGGAAATTGTTATTTTTGAAGCAATAATA
Organism: Cathorops multiradiatus; assembly: GCA_027575975.1. Classification (NCBI taxonomy): domain Eukaryota; kingdom Metazoa; phylum Chordata; class Actinopteri; order Siluriformes; family Ariidae; genus Cathorops; species Cathorops multiradiatus. The sequence goes on from JAPEKM010000011.1 coordinate 22,392,648, forward strand.
TATGAGAATGAGCACATTCATATAAACCGATGATTTACATTACAGCTGACACTATTGCTAGAGCTGCTCAAGAAAAAAAAAAGTATGATTAATGTGTTAATGTACAGTGGTGCTTGAAAGTTTGTTAATCCTTTAGAATTTTCTATATTTCTGCATAAATATGACCTAAAACATCATCAGATTTTCACACAAGCCCTAAAAGTAGA
>JAPEKM010000011.1:25119876-25130038 GCA_027575975.1 Cathorops multiradiatus
CGTAGGTGTGAATGTGAGTGTGAATGGTTGTGTGTGTCTATGTGTCAGCCCTGTGATGACCTGGCGACTTGTCCAGGATGTACCCCGCCTTTCGCCCGTAGTCGGCTGGGATAGGCTCCAGCTTGCCTGCGATCCTGTAGGACAGGATAAAAGCAGCTAGAGATAATGAGATGAAATGAGAAATATCATTCAACAAAATGCATTACAGTATCATGGAAGTGTCTGAGAAAATTATGACTAAAACATTGATGAAATTTAGACTAAAAATTAAAACTGAGCTCCACTGACTAAAGCTTGACTAAAAAAAGCAAACAAAAAACAAACAAACCAAAAAGACAAAATGTGTCTAAAACCAACTACAATTTTCAGTGAGTGACGAAGACTAAAACTGAATTTAAAATTCTTGTCAAAATGAACACTGCTCTAATTCCTGTGAGTAAAGACAACCACTGTGCACAGTACACATCCATAATTTTAAGCATTTTATTACATCAGTTAAAAATGACTTTGTTTTAGCATTTCATCATGGATATTCCCCAAACGAACTACAGTTCTGTTCTTCAACTTTCGGATGAGTCCGATCACCACTCTGACAGTGCATTCCAGTGTTAACAGAAACTGAAATACATTTCATGTTATTATATCCTCTAATTACAGTGTACGAGTGGCAGGGGGAAAAGGCACAGCATGGCGTCCGTTTCAGAGAAGGTAAACTCTTCATGAACCAGCCTGCTACACGGCTACACATCGCGCAGAAAAACTTACACCAGTTGCCTGAGCAGTGTCACGCAATGTGGCAGCTCCTAGCAAGAGAGAACTGGTTTTTGTGAACATTGTTAACAAGACTTCCAAAAAGCCAGGCTTTCAAATGGGTGGGCCCAGGCCCTCCCTTGCCCCTTCACAACTTCGCCACTGCTATAATTTAATTAAAAGATTCTAAAAAGAGCTAGTTTCTATTCTACAACTAGGGGCAAAATGACGTTGTAAACCTCAGGCCATAAACTCTGTCAAGCTACTGAGAAAATATGCTAATCATGTAATTCTTCTTTACTGTGTAAGAAATTGACACTGTAACCTCATCTCTTTCCAAAAGAGCTAATTTAGGGTTTTACAGAAATAGGGGTGAATACACTCAACTTTTTCATTCGTAAATAATTTTGCAAACTATACTGATTTAAATTCATCACTCAGAATCATGGGCTATGTTTGTAGATTCATGACACAAAGGTTTTAATGTCACAGTAGTTCAACCAAAAATTGGTAATGAATTGAAGTCTATTCATCTGTTTTGTAGGTGATGCAGTTACCGGGCACTTTATTAAAAATACTACGATGTGCGATCAAAAAGTTGTGGGATGGTTCCTCTTGTGAATGAATGGAGTGCAGAAGGAATGAGCAGTAGCTCTTCTGTGTCGGTATACTGCATGATGTTGTGCTCCCTACATCGGGGACCTGGTTGCATGCATTTTTGTGACACGGTGCATATTTACTATGGACCAGTGAACAAACATCAAATTCTGTGTCTGATTTGCAGGATGTCCTTAAAGTGTGAGAATGCCACTAAAAACACCATGCCTGTCTTATTGCTTCATTGCCGTAGGCTTGCTGAAGCATTTCAAGGGTCTACATTGCTGATTGCAAATACATGCACATTGCTCAACTTCTTGATCGCACCCCATATATTAATATTGGGTAGGGCCTCCCTTTGCTCTCAAACGGATACCCACATCTTTGAAGCATGGATGCCACATGATGTTGGTAATATTCCTTTGATATTCTGCTGCATGTTGACATGATTGCATCGTGCAGTTCCTGTAGATTTTTCAGGTGCAGTTTCATGCTTTGAGTCTTCCATCTACCGCATCCCCAAAGGTGTTCTATTGGATTCAGATCTGTTGACTGGAAAGGCCACTGAAGAAAATTGAACTTATTGTCATGTTCATGAAACCAGTTTGAGATTACTTTTACTTTGTGACTTTTATTTGTTATTTGTTTTGCTATTTGTTATGCTGGGAGTAGTTATTAGAAGATTAAATTCTGAATTGTGGTACATGGTCGGCATCCATCCATCCGCCCGCCCGCCCGCCCGCTGCTGCTTGTCCTGGTCACGGGGCAACAGAGATGCCCAGGCCTCCTTCTTCTCGGCCATCTCCTCCATCTCATCTGGGAGGACACAGAGATGTTCCCAAGCCAGTCAAGAGATATAATCTCCTCCTGGGTCTCCTCCTGGTTGGGCATGCCCAGAACACTTCACCTAGGAGGTATTTTGCAGGCATCCTACACAGATGCCTGAACCACCTCAGTTGGCTCCTTCCAAATTGGAGAGCAGCAGTTCTACTCTGAGCCCCTCCCAAATGTCCGATCTCCTCACTTTGTCTCCAAGGGTGAGCCCAGACACCCTACAGAGAAAGCTAATTTCTGCTGCTTGTATCCGTAATCTTGTTCTTTTGGTCACTGCCCACAGCTTGTGGTCATAGGTGAGGGTAGGAACATAGATCACCCAGTAAATTGTGAGCTTCACCTTTTGGTTCAGCTTTCTCTTCACCATGACAGACCAGTACAGCTTCCTCATCACTGCATAAGTTGTGCCAATCCGTCTGTTAATCTCTCACTCCATTCTTCCCTCACTTGTGAACAAGACCCTGAGGTAGTTGAACTCCTCCATTTGAGGCAAGGAGTCATCCCAACCTGGAGGGGGCAATTCATCCTTTTCTGGCTTGGAACCATGGCCTCAGAATTGGAGGTGCTGATTCTCATCCCAGTCACTTCATGCTCAGCTGCAAACCGCTCTAGTACAAGCTGGAGTTCACAGATTGATGAGGCCAACAGGACTATATCATCTGCAAAAACAAGACACCCTTCACCCCTTGGCTATGTCTAGAAATTCTGTCCATAAAAGTTATGAACAGAGTTGGTGACAAAGGGCAGACTGGCAGAAACCAGCACCCACTAAGAATATGTCTGACTTACTGCTGGCAATGCAAACCAAGCTCTCACTCTGGTTATGCAGGGCCCAAGTGGCCCATAGTATTGGGCCTGGAACCCCCATACTCCTGAAACACCCCCATAGGACATCTCAAGGGACATGCTTGTACGCCTTTTCCAAGTCCACAAAGCACATGTAGATTGGTTGGGCAAACTCCCATGCACCCTACACTACCTTTGTGAGGGGAAAGAAATAGTCTAGTGTTCCATGACCAGGGCAAAAACCACATTTTTCCTTCTGAATCCAAGGCTCAACTAATGGATAGACTCTCCTCTCCAGAACCCTGGCACAGACCTTCCCAGGGATGCTGAGGAGTGTGATCCCCTAAAGTTGGAACACACCCTCCAGGCCCCCTTTTTAAAAAGGTGGCTCACCACCCCAGTCTGCCAATACAGAGGCACTGTCCCTGACCTCCATGCAGCATTGAAAAGTATGTCAACCAAGACAGCGCCACAACATTTAGAGCCTTAAGAAAATTGGAGCAGATTTCATCCACCCCTGGGACCCTGCCACTAAAGAGTTTTTTTTAATCACCTCAGTGACTTCAGCATTAGTGATAGGAGATGCCCCTCTGAGTTATCATACTTTGCTTCCTCTTTGGAAGGTCTGTCTTTGATCCTCAAAGTATTCCTTCCACCACCTGACTATGTCCTCAGTTGGGGTCCGCAGCACTCCATCCCAATTGTATACAGTAGGGGCAAAGTTCTGCTTTGCTAGAATCTCTTCCAGAATCTCCTTGTGTTGGTGACAAGTGCACTTTAACACCCCTATGCTCGAACATTGTGATTGTTATGGACAAACTGTAATTAGCACAGAAGTCCAGTAACAAAACACTGCTTGGGTTCAGTCAGGCAGGTCTTTCCTCTCAATCACTCCCCTCCAGGTTTCACTGTTTTTGCCCCTGTGAGCATTGAAGTCCCCCAGTAGAACAGTAGAATCCCCAGAGGGAGCACTTTCCAGCACTCTACCAAAAAAAAAATTCCAAGAAGGCTGGATACTTTGGGCTGTTGTTCAGCACATAAGCGCAACAGTTATAGCCCATTCCCTGATTTGAAGGCATGGACACAAGTATCTCTTTCAGGCTGAGCCTGGCCAGGCCCCATGGGTAAAGGTCCAACCACAAGGTGCTCACCAACAAGCCCCCTCCCCAGGCCTGGCTTCAGGGTGGGGCCCCGGTATACCTCTTCTGGCTGAGGTTTCATGCATCCCTGCTGTCCTCCTCATAGACGTCTTTTAGAATTGCAATGAGTCTGGCCCCTCAGCGAGAGAGACCCTACTGGGGCAAATTGCCCCTGACAACATAGCTTGGGCACTCGTAGGATTACTCAGGTACTTAAACCCCTCCACCACAATAAGGTGGCAATTCATTGAGGGAACATGGTCAACAACAATACTCCTTAATAGGCTGCGGCATTCAAGCGAAAATTGTTTGGTATTAACAGGCTCAAAGTGTGCCAAGGAAACATTCCCCACACCATTATACCACCTCCATCAACATAGACTGTTCACAAGGCATGTTGGGTCCATGGATTCATGCTGTTGGCACCAAATTCGGACCCTACCATCTTTGTGCCTCAGCATAAAATGAGATTCATCGGACCAGGCTACATTTTCCCTGTCCTCATCTGTCTGGTTTTGGTGAGCCTGCGCTCACTGCAACCTCAGCTTTCTGTTCTTGACTGACATAAGTGGAGCCAGACTTGGTCTTATGCTTGATCATTTGCCGCAAGGTTCGACATGTGCATTCTTTTATGCTCACCACATTTGTACAGAGTGGTTATAGGAATTGCTATCGCCTTTCTTTCAGGTCAAACCAGTCTGTCAATTCTCTGGTGACCTCCCTTATCAACAAGGCATTTCCATCTTTAGAAATGACACTTACTGGATGTTTTTTCTTTAATGCACCTTTCTTAGTAAACTCTAGAGACTGTTGTGTGTGAAAATCCCAGATCAGCAGTTATAAAATACTCAAACCATCCGATCTGGCACCAACAATCTTGCCACGGTCAAAAACTCTGAGCACATTCTGTCCCCATTCTGATGGTTGACGTGACTATTACCTGAAGCTGCTGGCCCATATCTGCATGATTTTATGCATTGCACTGCTGTCACACAATTTGGCTTATTTGGATAATTGCATGAATGAGTTGGTGTACAGGTTTCTTAATAAAGTGTTCAGTAAGTGTATATGTACCTTTTCAGATTGATGTTGATAAATTTAATACATTTAAAATGAGTTGGTAATATGGTATCTGCGTACTAAACTGTTTTTTTTTTTTTTTTGGCCGAGCCCATTTGACAGGTTACCTAAAATGGGTTTGACACCCCTGATCTCATAGCTCATAATTGTCGGATAGTATAATGTGATTTTAACCAATGTAACCCTTTTCACTGCTGTCTTTCTCAGGCTATGTTTTAAAGCAGCAAACTGTACAACGAATTTAACTACTGAATTTGAACTGCTACTTAATTCGAACCAAAATGAATTTAGTGTCAGTGCTATCGTAACATTTTAAGAATCTTTTGTCTTATTGCACTCTTAAACAAACTGTACATTATTGTCTCCTCTAGTTATTCTGCATGTGCTATGTTGGTCAGCATATTTTATGATGATATACTCATGGGCAAAACTAATACACAGTTTAAATAATCAAATTTTGCATGAAGATTATTCCATTTATTTGGATAGCTGGATAGATAATTTTGATGAATATTTCCAGTTAATAATTATCACTTTAATCTGATTTAGGTGAATACATGGTGTTATTGTACTGTCAATCAGATTACCATCAAATTATTAGGATGTACCTGTGGGTCTGTAAGTATTTGGATTTTTTTTTTTCTTTTTTTGTAATTTTGCCTCTGCATATCACCACAATGGAAGCAATCAAGATTTGATTGAAGTGTAGCCTTTCAGCTTTAATTCAAGGAGTTTAACAAAAATATTGCATTACCCATTTAGGAATTGCAACCATTTTTTACATAGTCCCTCCATTTGCACATGCTCAAAAATAATTGGACAATTGACTGATGAGCAGTTTCATAGCCAGATGTGGCCTATTTCCTCATCATTTCATGCCAAGGAGATAAAAGATGATGGAGATTATTCCAAGTGTTGAATTTGCATTTGGTAGTTGTTCATGAGAACTCTCAATATGCTGTCCTACAAGGTGTTGAAGCAAGTTAAGGAGACCATCATTAGTCTAAAAAAAAACCCAAACACACCTATCGGAGAGATAGCAGAAACTTTAGGAGTGACCTAATGAACAATTTGGTAGTCTTAAAAAAAGGAATGCACTGGAGAGCTCAGCAACACCAAAAGGCCTGGAAGACAACTTCAGTGGATGCTCACAGAATTCTTTCCATGGTGAAAAAAAACAAAACATCACCACCCACCTTCACAACATCTAGGTAAGTCAAGAACACGCTTAAGGATGTAGGCATATTATTGTTGAAGTCTACAATCAAGAAACACATTCATGAATGTAAGGAAGGTCAGATTAGACTTTACGTGAAAGCATTTTTTAAAAAGCCTGCCCAGTTCTGGAACAAGATTTTTTTTTTTTTTGACAGATAAAACAGAGATGAACTTGTACCAAAATGATGAGAAGAGTATGGAGAAGGAAAGGAAGGGCTCATGAACCAAAGCATGCCACATCATCTGGTGTTATGGCATGGGCATTTATGGCTGGCTCACTGGAGTTTTTTGACTTGTGCGACTGTTGATAGAAGTAGCAGGATGAATTCTGAAGTGTATAGAGTTACAGAATAAGTTTTGCTTGGATTCAATCAAATGCTGCAAAACTGATGGATAATGACGTAAAACATACCGTGAAAGCGACTCATGTGCTTCTTAAAAGCAACTCGTGCTTTTCTCTCTGTGCTTCCACGGAAGGCGGTCACATTTTCTCTGCTCTCCCTCTCCCTCCTTCTTTTCCCTGCTTGTGTTTCTTTGTCTCGTCTCATCTGTCTGTTTGAAGAGACTCTCTCCGCATTGCTTTCTAAACTAAAAAAAAAAAGCATGGAATTGATAAACTGGTCTCCTAACGAAATTGACAGTTTTCTTGACGAGAAGCCTGGGTTTGGGGGAATCGGCCTGTCCTGCCGGAACGTTTTCTATGGAGGACATTGAAGATATCTACCTATTCGGAACCATGATTACCGGACTTTTGCTGATTGGATTACGCATTGCCCTGGTATATCGAGGAAATCAGACTACGGTGACAGCTGTTCAAAGCCCCACAAAGCTGCCCGATATGATTGAAGCAGTGGGCAAAGCTGTCGGCACTCAGACTGTGGCTATTCAGAACTTGAACCACAATATTTTTTTCATCTTGGAGAAGCTTTCGGGTTTACAAGGAATACACATTTCAGAGACCAATTTGAACAGAATGGACAAAATGGACAGATATGGACGAGCGGTGTGGACATGCAAAGACTGCGTCTATTCGAATGACCAAACAATCTCTATCTTATCGACATTAGGCTCCCTGAGACAGCACCGGCCTTGATCAAGGTCGTTGCTGGGACAACATCTCCTCCTGAAGGTCATTGCTGAGAGACACTCTTGCATTCCTCGCATTCCTTCCCCAATTTCCCGCGGTCGCTGTTTTCACCCTCAGTGTGACAAGTGGGTGCGTGACCAGCGACCTTATGGCTGCAGGAGCGGACGGCCGCTTGCTTGTGCTGGGTTACCTCTACCCCCTCCCCTCCCCCCTCAAGTCCCATGTTTTCATGTTGTAAAGTGGTCGAAGTGTACTTGTGTGTGCTTATGTGCTGAGGTTTTTTTTAATGTTCCCACATTGTACTCCTGACAGGAGCATAGTGGGGGGTGTTCTTTTTTTCCTCATCTCTCCTTATGTTACTACTGTGTTTCCTTTTCTTTTATCCCTGTCTTCCTGTCCTGTTCCCCCTCTGTAAGGAGAGGTGTTAATGGTCAATTTCATTGGTAACAGTGATGATAAAGGGTTCATTCATTCATGTTTACTGAGAGTCTTCATTGTCAGTGCTGACAAAGATAAAGCTCTAACTTTACATTTTCCAACATGGAAGTCTGAGAGAGAGAGAGAGAGAGAGAGAGAGAGAGAGAGAGACATTAAAACTGGCTGTAAGTGTTTACATTTACAATATCAGTTTACAATATCATAAAATTTAAATTATGGGGGAGGTACAGTGGTGCAGTGGTCATCATTGTCACCTCACAGCAAGAAGGTTCTGGGTTCAAACTACATGGCAGACTGCAGCCTTTCTGTGTGGAGTTGACATGTTCTCCCAGTGCCTGTGTGGGTTTCCTCCATGTGGAAATATTGCCCATTCTATTGGTTATTGTACTTTGCCCATAGGTGTGAATGTGAGTGTGAATGGTTGTTCATCTCTCCGTTTGCCCTTTTGCACTTACATTCACACCAATGGCCAGTTTATGTGCTTTTTACACGGGCAGAGCCTGGAATAAGTTGTGCCCAGTTTCTTTCGTGTTAACATGCTCACTCTCTCTCTATCGGTGGCAAGCTGGAGGCTAGATGGGTAAACACAAAAGTGTGCATGCGCAAATCAGCGATCAGAAGCTTGTTTTTAACTTGTTTTATTGTCCTCTTGCTGCTCATTTCTGTTTAAACACTATGCGATTTGCTGGTAAACCAAATTTTCACTTCCAAAAAACTGATTCACTCCAAGTGATGTCATTCCAGGAATGGATCGACTCTGAGTCAGCTCTTTGATCCATCCATTATCTGTAACCGCTTATCCTGTAGGGTCACAGGCAAGCTGGAGCCTACCCCAGCTGACTATGGGTGAGAGGCGGGGTACACCCTGGACAAGTCACTAGATCATCGCAGGGCTGACACATAGAGACAAACAGCCATTCACACCCACAGTCAATTTAGAGCCACCAATTAGCCTAATTTAGAGCCACCAATTAGCCTATGTGTTTGAACCATGGGGGAAACCGGAGAACCCAGAGGAAACCCAGACAGACACAGGGAGAACATGCAAACTCCACACAGAAAGGATCCAATCAGCCACTAGGCTCGAACCCAGAGCCTTCTTGCTGTGAGGTGACAGTGCTAACCACTACACCACCGGACTGCTGGCACTTTGATATGAATTTTAAATTGAAAAAGCAAACAATGATCTGCATCTTGTCACAACTGGATGAGGGTAAGAACTACTTATTTAGTCCAGTTGTCACTGTGATTGGTTTGGGAATCGCTTGACTCCATCATTTAAATGTGAAGATATTTGACAAGGAAAAGCACAAAAAGAACTGACCATTAAATTTGCCTTGAAGTGGTCTTGTCCAGATGATAAATGACCCAGATGAATGTTACCGTGCATGCATAAGCCTTCCTACTTGCCACTGATTGTGTTTATATGGTAAGTGGGAACAAGTTGCATCCAGAACAAGATGTTTCAGAACAAGTTGCACCACCTTGTAAAGCAGATCAAGTTGCACCCAGTGGTGTCAAATTGCTCTGGAACAAATTGTGTTTAGATGGGCAGTTGTCCCTGTAAAAACAGATATGGAGAAGCAAGTTGACCAAATCCACATGCCTTTGGACTTTGGGAGGAAACTGGAACACCCAAAAGAAATCCAAACAGGTAAGAGGAGAACATGCAAACTCTACACAGAAAGGCCCCAGTTGGCAGCAAGGTTTAAACAGAACCATCTCGTTGTGACTCGCCTTCCCAAAGTGAATCTGTATTTTCTTAAAGCTTCTTAATCCCAAAATTTTAAGGATGTCACTGAATCCTATCAGACAACTATGATGAATTACAAATGGCTGAAATTCAGGGTCAGTGTTACCAATTCTTACAACTTGCAGTAAACATACTAGGAGACAGTGGCAAACCGTTACCATCGGAGCTGGGACTTCAGCTCAGCCAAAACTTAGCCGAACACACAAAAAAGCAATAGGACAAAAGGATTTTGCAAGGGATTAGTGGCAAGCTAAACAATGAATGACAGGGCGATCAACACACGGAGATGGGGAAGGAATTCTGCAGAGATGGGGACTCGAGTCTGAGACTTGGACTCAAGTTGCACTTAAGTCGCACAAACAAAGACTTGAAACTTGACTTTAGACTTGCCCTCAATGACTTTAGACTTGACTTGGACTTGCGTGTTGTGACTCGTGAACAACGTTCATTTCACGGAAGTATTTATTTCATTATTTCAGT
>JAPEKM010000011.1:26761420-26772859 GCA_027575975.1 Cathorops multiradiatus
TGCTCTGTTTCTCAAAATCCAGTGAATGTGGATAGAATAAAACAGTTATTCCACTCAATCTCATCGTATATGGCTTACAGCCAACTCAGTACTATGCGCCTCGTTGGGGCTATTAGCTCATGTACGACTCAATTTTGTGGAATAACTGTTAAATGTACTTCAAAAACTGATGAAGACTCACTTCAGGACAATAGGATACTCTTTGAAAGCTACCTCACAATCAGGCCACAACATTGTCTATTTACAAACAGAAAGCTTATCACATTTAACTAGATAAGGCTGCATAAGTGGGTACATTAATGCAATGCCCTATGTAGTTGAAACTTTTCTTGTCATATACTGGCTCTGTAGTATTTCAGTAGACACCTGAATTTTTAAAAATTCCATCTATATTTAGACTTTTCAAGAGAAGTCAGCTCCAGAAGTGGCAAAATTAGAATGAAGCTCAAATCATACAAGGTCTAGGATTGAAAATTAATCTAAAACTCTGTTTTCTGTTAGAGTCTTACCTGTTCATATGAGTGCAGGGGGTTTTGTGCTAATCAGTCCTTTCATTGTCCTCTCTGATGAGATGATGCCCCTTTCTGATGATGAGTAATTTATGAGTAATTAGATAAGTAATTTATGCATTGCCGTCCCCTTTTTCAGATTAAAAGTATGAAATAAAAATTATAAGGAACTATTTTGTGACATCAAAATAATTATTATTTAATGTACAGAGTATTCAGGTGGTCAGATGGATTGTTAAGTTATGTGTAATAGTGGATGCTGCAGTCCAGGTAGCAGAGGGGTTGAGCAGAGCACAGACAGTCTGTTCTGGGTTGGCTGATGCTCTAACATGAAAAAGTGTGTGTGGTGTTGTTGTTTATCAGCACTCATATGCAGTTCATTTTTAATTAACTGATAGATTGCAGAGGCATTGTATCTGATTATTAATGACTATTAACTGCTTCATGTTGTAACACAGCTGTAACAAACCAGATGCTCACGGATATTGAATGAACTTAAGGTTTTAATGAGCACAATGGAAAAAGGCAATGTACAACAGCCAGGCCAGGTCAATACTGAGAGATCCAAAATAGTAATGAGGGCTAGACCGTGGTCAGAAAACAGGCAAGGATCAAGAAACGAGCAAACAAACAAGGGCTAGGCAAAACGGAAGAAAACCAGAAAGCAAAAAGGGTCATACACAGGAATACAATCAGAATAGTAACGCTCAGTAGGCTCACGAAATGTGGAAGCAATACTGTGCGAGGAACAAAAACAAAGGGGTAAAAATACAAATGGAAACAAAAAGGTATAGGTGATGATAATTAGAACTTGGGGGAGCCACTCCTAGGAAGTTGGTCTGGGTTGGCTGATGGAGTGCATGTGGTCGTGGCTGGTGTATGAGGGGGATTGTGGGAAGTGGAGTCCTGAATATTAGGTGAGCCCAGGAGCATGACAATACCCCCCCCCAGGAGTCCAAGGGACGAGGGCAACCATGATGACCGCCACCCATGCTGCCGGGAACACTCTGGGAGTGAGCCATCAGAACTGCCACGGTGCTGGACAGAGGGCCGTCACCGCGGACAACCTCTGGGACCACTGCTGCACAGACTGCTGGGAGGGTTGGACCCATGGTGCCTGGGATGGCCCCTAGGTCAAGGCATGGGCTTCTCTGGATGACACTGATGGAACTCCTCCACCAACAATGGATCCAGGATATCTCTTGCGGGAATCCAGCTATGCTCCTCTGGCCCATAGCCCTCCCAGTCCACAAGGTATTGTAGAGTCCCTCCTCTCCTTCTGGAGTCCAGCAACTGGCAGACATCATACACCGGAGTACCTTCTACGTACACTGGAGGTGGGGGTGTGACATCGGGTGTGGCCTCGTCCAATGGACCTGAGACAACAGGTTTCAAGAGAGATACATGAAATGAGTTAGAAACATGGTAATGCATAGGCAGATCTAATTTGTATGTAACTTCATTAATTCACTGGATAATTTTTAACAGACCTATGTATTTGGGTAATAATTTTCTACCTCCCTCAGGAAACCTGAAGTCCTGGGTCAACAGCCACACTCAGTCCCCAGGGAGGTAGGTAGGTGTGTCACCTCTATGACAATCTGCCAGCCTCTTTGTCGGCAGAGGATGTTCTCAATCCGCTGGTGAGTCTGTCCCCAGACCTGCTCGCTTCATTGCATCCAACTATCGATAGCCGGGTTATCAGAGGGTGTGGTAGATCATTGCATTAAGGGGGGTTGGTAATCCAGCATACATTGAAAGGGTGTGAGACACATAGCAGAGCTAATTAACGAGTTTTGGGCCATTTCGTCTGAGGGCAAGTAGTTGGACCAGTTGGCTTGGTTTTCATGACAGTACAGTCTCAAAAACTTTCCCAGTTCTTGGTTTACCCTTTCACATTGACCATTAGACTGGGGATGGTAACCGGAGGTGAGACTGATGTTAACTCCCAGTCTCTCAAAAAAAGCTGACCATACATGCGAGGTGAATTAAGGCCCTTGATCAGACACTATATCTTCTGGAATACCAAATATACGGAACACATAGTTGAAAAGGGTTTCAGCTGTCTGAAAGGTGGTAGGTAGGCTAACAAAGGGAATAAATCTAACTCCTCGTGAGAACCTATCAACAATGGTCAGAATGACCGTGTAGTTCTGTGAGGGGACAAGTCAGTAACAAAGTCTACCACTAAATGTGACCATGGATGAGAAGGGACAGGCAAGGGCGTGAGTTTACCGGCAGGGAGGGTTTTGGGTGTTTTGCATTTTGAACAGGTGGTGCATGACGAGACAAACCTATGGATATCTGATAGCATATTTTCCCACCAGTATCTGCCAGACAGTAACTGGTGCATACTTGTATCTCTCAGATGGCCAGAAGACAAAGAGGAGTGGGCCCATGTATGTCAGAAATGGTGAGCTGAGGTGAAGTGAGGACCCAAGAGCAGACTCAAAACAGGCAGTGCACAGAGAAAAGTTTCTTTAATGAAGTAGAGAGCAGAGGTACAGTAGGGCTCAGGCAAAAATCAGTGGTCAAAGAATGGGCCAGAAGGTCAAAAACACAGAGGATCAGGTAGGCACTGTCAGGGACAAAACCAGGACAGAAAAATCTTCACATAAACTGAAGAACACAGGGACAAGAGAAATCCAGGCAGAGGAAGCAAAAACACAATCCAAAAGAACAGGCAAGTAAAACAGGGGCAAAAAACTGGACAGAAAACTCGACAAAAAATCAAGGAACATTTCAGGCAGGGGGAATCAAGATGACATAATACCAAAGGGTTGTCGTAAAGTGAGGAAAGTCTACAAGAGACAGTCTGGCAACTGGAGTAGCTCCAAACACTTCTTAAAAAGGCCTTGGCTGATGGGAGAGGAGTGGTAGCAGGTGTGGGAGTGCTGCTTCAGGGAAAATGGCCTTCAGCAAGACAGGACTGAATTCCTGTCCCAGATCTGGCCTGGAGCCAGCATGGAAGTCCCACAAACTCAGGCATAGATGGACTGGACCAGACTGTGGCAATGTAATGAACTTGTCCCTGCATTGAGTGGGTACATATTTCCTTCCTACAGGGCAATAGTGACAGATAGTTCTTGGTCGATCTCTTCGTATAGTTCCCATCTAATGGGAGCAACCACAACTGATGGGAGTGGTACATTAACTACCTCAGGGGAGGATTCAGGACTGGGATATATACGAGACAGGACATCTGCCTTAGTACTGTATTATGGGAACTGGTACAATAAGAGATGGAAAAATCAAATTGGGAAAAGAATAAAGACCACCGAGCCTGATGGGGATTGAGACTTTTAGCTGACCATAAATATTCAAGGTTTTTATGATCCATTAACATGAGAAAGGAATGCGTAGCTCCCTCTAGCTAATGGCGCTATTCTTCAAAAGCTAGTTTCACGGCCAGCAATTCTCTATCTCCGATACTGTAATTACATTCGGCAAGGGTCAGTTTATGGGAGTAGAAGGCTGTAATCGGATGTAATTTGCAGAGGTCACCTACACGCTGGGACAGCACAGCTCTGGTGCCTACCTCAGAGGCATCCACCTCCACCATGAAAAGCTGAGTGGGGTCAGGATGCTTCAGAATGGGGGCAGAGGTGAAGGCAACCTTGAGGGATATGAATGCTTCCTGCGCCTGGGGATTCCGCAAGAGTTTTTTGGCATTTCCTTTCAATAAGTTGGTAAGAGGAGCTGCTAGACTACTGAAATTGTGAATGAAATGACGATAGAAAGTAGCAAACCCAAGAAATCACTGGAGCTCCTTTATGGAAGTAGAGGCGGGCCAATTAGTTATGGCTTCTACTTTCTTATCGTCCATAACGACACCCTCCGGACTGATGACATAGCCATGGAAAGAGGTTGCGGGGAGATGAAATTCACACTTCTCCCCTTTAACATAGAGCTGGTTCTCAAGCAGACGCATAAGGACAGAATGGGCATGACGAATATGAATCTCGAAATTAGGGGAGTAAATCAAAATGTCGTTAATGTAGGCATAACATATTTACCAAGCATATCCCTGAGGACATCATTTACAAATGCTTGAAATACGGATGGGGCATTACGCAACCTGAAGGGCATTACTAACTACTCATAGTGCCCCCTGGTGGAAAGAAATGCTGTTTTCCATTCGTCACCTTCCTTTATATGGACTAAATTGTACGCACTTCTTAAGTTGAGTTTTGTAAATATAAATGCTACAGGGACTAAAGGCAGTGGGTAAGTATAGGGTTTAGTGATCTGATTTAACCCATGATAGTCAATGCAGGGCCTACGTCCCCCATCTTTCTTGTTGACGAAAAAGAACCCTGCAGCTGCAGGAGAAGGAGAAGAATGGATGAAACCCTGCTCTAAAGCCTCCTGAATATACTCTTCCATAGCTCTCTCCTCCGTCTGAGTGACTGGGTAAATTCTAGACTTAGGTGGAATAGCATCATCTATTAATTCAATGGAACAATCATATTCTCTGTGGGGGGAAGTTTGGTCGCACTTTCCTTACTAAATACTTCTAACAAGTCACTGTATTTGGGGGGCATGGAAACTATGACATTGGCATGGGGGCTTTCTATAGTTGTTGACAATACCAAAACTGTGGGAAGTGCTAGACAATGGTCATAGCAGTAACTGGACCACGAGGGTATTTCTTTATTGGACCAAGATATGATGGGGTTATATTTTCTAAGCCAGAGCAAACCTAAAATAATAGATTATTCACAAGAATTCAATACAAAAAAAAATGAATCTCTTCAGAATGTAAAGTACTGACAGTCATATGAATGGGTTTTGTGACCCAGTTAACAAGTCCTTCTCCCATGGGATTCCCATCGACAGTAGCCAATCTCAACAGCTCTTCCAGTGGCTCCACAAGAATCTAGAGTTGCTCCACCAGCTCGGCATGGATAAAGTCCCCTTCAGCTCCAGAATCAATTAATGCTGAGAACACAAAGACAAACTGAGAGCAGTTATCCGTCACAGGTAGGAGGAAGGACTTGGAGACCAACACCTTAGTGGGTGCACTCACCACATTAGCGCGTGGAGTGGGCTCCATGTGCTTTCCCAGGGTCAGTGCCGAAGTACTGCGTCGGCCGATCTGACAGTCACATAGAATGTGATCCGCAGTTCTGCAATAGAGACACAGCCCATCATGGAGACATCGTTGCTTCTCCGCAGACAAAAGGAATGAGTCACACTGCATGGGTTCTAGGGATTCTGGATCTTCATGAGTTCAGGTCAGAGTTGGATACAGGCGGCAAGGAGCCAATGCAGCAGCTGTAACCATAGGGGATTTATGAAGACCTCTCCCATGCTTCATTTGGTCTAGGCGAATGGCTAACGAAATTAGCTTCTCTAGTGAAAGACCATCATCCTTACATGCCATTTCCGCTAGTATGTCGGAGTTCAATCCATTGTGATATATCACTAGTAAGGCCGGCTCATTCCAACCACTCCCAGCCGCAAGAGTGCAAAATTCTAAAGCGTAGTCAGAAACTGAGTAATTACCCTGATGTAAACAGGTGAGTATTCCCCTTGAGAGCGGCCCTCATTGGTGTGATCAAAAACTGCTCTAAATTCTTTAACAAAATTGTCTTAAGTGTCGGACTGGACTATGGGCCAAACTGCAGTAGCCCAATCTAAGGCCTTGCCCATAAGGTGAGAAATCATAAAAGGAATACGAGCCTTGTCATAGCTCGGAGGGGAATTTGCAAAAAATATCAAACATTGTAACAAAAACCCTTTACACTGATTAAGTGAACCATCAAATTTATCAAGTTTACTGACAACAAACAAACTGGTATTAGCCGTGGGGGGTGCAGCTTGGTTAGTAACCATAGGCGCGCCAGAGAAGCTGAGTCATTGGAGTTGGGTGTTGATTTCTTTCATGCTTTCAACAATCTGTATCAACTGTTTTTGCTGCTCACCTTGCTGCTGCATAAGATTCTGGATGGTCCGTAATGTGGCTGTAACAAACCAGATGCTTGCAGATATTGAATGAACTCAAGGTTTTAATGAGCACAATGGAAAAAGACAATGCATAACAGCCAGGCCAGGTCAATGCAGAGAGATCCAAAACAGTAACGAGGGCTAGATAAATCGTGGTCGGAAAACAATGTTCAGTAGATCTGAACATTGTCAGCATAGCAATGAAAAGATAGATTATATATATTTTAATATTGAACCCAGCGGCAGCATATAGAGCAGGAATAAAATAGGGCCTAAAATGGAGCCTTGGGGGACCCCGGAGGTAAGCGGGGCTGAGGTTAAGCTAAACTCCCCTAACTGCACAGAGAAGTTCCGATCAGTCAGGTAGGATTGGAACCATAAAAGAGCAGGACCTGTAATGCCTACCCACTGTTCAAGTCATGCTAAAAAGGATCCTCTGATCCACAGTGTCAAATGCAGCTGTCAGGTCAAGGAGCACAAGCACAGCAGGATTACCTGAGTCAAGAGTTAAAATCAGATCATTAAAAACTTTCAAAAGTGCTGTTTCCATGCTGTGTCAAGGTATGAAGCCAGATTGAAATTTCTCATATATATCATTGGCCACCATTAATGATTGTAACTGAATAAAAACCACTTTCTCTAAAATCTTGGACAGAAATGGCAATTTGGAAATAGGCCTGAAATTAGACAGGTTGGAAGGGTCCAGATTCTTCTTTTTTTTATAAAAAGCTGCACAACAGCATGTTTGAGAGCAGCTGGCACACTGCCTGTGCTAAGGCAGGTATTAATCAATAAAAGAACAGAAGACCCCACAGTGCTACATACCTCCTTAAAAAGACGTGAAGGGATGCTGTCAGAGGGACAATTTGTAGGCTGCAATTGCTCAACTACAAGAGACAGTGAGGAGAGGGATATGGGCTCAAACTGATCAAACACAGCAGGTACAACAGGGGCAGTGGTATCTGAGCCAGAGTCAGCAAAAGAGAGGGCAGATGGCCTAAGAGCAGACATTTTCTCTATGAAAATTTTCAGAAAATCCTCACAAAGCATGGGCGATGATACAACAGGAGAATTATCGCAAGGATTTACAAGGGAATTAAAATATTAAACAGTACTTGGGGCTTATGACTGTTAGTGGAGACACGATTAAAAAAGTACTCCATTTTAGCTGCCTTAACATTACTCTGGTAGGCAGAGAGACTTTCACATAGAGAGTCTTTAGAGACATGGAGCTTGTCTTTTTTCCACTTTCAAACACTTACTGTACATGAGCATCTGAGAGCACGAGTGGAGTCATTTAACCATGGCTCAGAAAGTGCTTTTGTGTGTTTTAGTCTAAAAGGAGCAATAGAGTCCAGGATGCCTGTGCAAGTAGAAGTAAATGTACTGAAAAGTTGCTCAGCGCAAGAAGTGTAGTTGACATCCACTGTGCTAAATGAGTGTCCAGATGTTATAAAATTGTTGTACATGGCTGAGAATTGTGATGCAGTCTGAGGGTTGATTGTGCACAGACAACACGAGGAAGCACAGGTTTTAGCCCTCGAACATGGGATTGATACAGAGAATAACACAGGCAGATGGTCAGAGATGCAAGAAGTCTCACAAATTTCATCAATACACACATAGGCCATATGATAAAACCAGATCTAGAGTTTGCCCTTTTTTATGAGTTGGGCCTTTGATAGACTGAATCAGATTAAAAGATGCAATACGATTAAAAAAAAATCATTGACCAGAGGTTTAGATCTACAGCAGGCACGGATATTAAAATCACCAGAAATTAAAAACTTGTCATATTTCATGATGACATTAGACAGAAAATCTGCAAAGTCAGAAATAAAGTCCTTATTAAATTTAGGAGGGTGGGACAAATGTAATTCGAACATCTGCAGCTTGAAGCTGAGGTAGGGACCAGATGGAATTTGACAACACTGAAAGTTGGAAACAGACTGTCAGAAGGCAGGAGTTCAGAAAAAAGGTGTACACTCACCCTCCTGAAGCTAAGTTTATGTCAGTAACATAAAGTCCAAATCCCAAGTGGTGAAAAAGTCATTCAGTAAAAATGTCTTGTTTGTTAGCAACCTAGCATTTAGTAATGTGATACGAAGAACCAGGTCCACACTATCCGGTGGTGCAGCATGTCCCAACAGCCTGAGCAGGTCAGGTGTAACGCCGTATCTGCGGGCCTGGAGCTTGAAGCATCGGTATGGATCCTTCGTGACCGAGGGAACAGCAGGAACCATCAGCAGTTCAGGGCTCAGGCCAGGCAGAGTCAGGTCACCAGCGACTGGAGGAGTCAAACCTGACAGCAGAGGCAATGGCTCAGAGAAGACAGGGCAGATTCAGCAGCCCCTCAGGTGCAGTAAGTGCTTCACTGCTGGAAAATTGAGACCATCGTAGAGAAGGTGAGGATCTGACACACCGGGAGAGGCCTGCAAGTGGGTCTTGAGCACGCCACCTCGCTTTCCTTGTCTTCTGAAGCATTTTATTGCAGGGCTTTTTCCAGGACAAAAAGCACAGGGGAAGCGATGTAGGTAAACGGGAATATCCGCAAACACAGGAAGGAGACTAACCGGTTATTCTCCCAGATAGGACTCAAACCATAATAGCGACTCACTAAGAGATCGGATGTATAAGAGAGTCTGGCGATTATAAATGATTAAAGTAGACACATCGCTACAGTATTCACAGAGGAGGATGACTACGACAAACAATATGCTGAGCAGGCAACAGAGGAGAGGCTGACGGCTTGCCACCACAGGTGCCATCTTACCACAGTGTTGCACCATATAAAGATCCTTGTTCTTTAAATAAAAACAGGGTGCCCACTTACACGTGATTGTCATCCCACTGATTGAAAACACCTGATTAATTTTACCTTAATGCTTTCTTAAGATGTTATGTCAATTATTGAACATGAATTAATAATCTAAATTCACCACATGGTGACTTTAGATTATTAATTCATGCTCAATAATTGATATAACATCTTAAGAAAGCATTAATTACACTTTATCTCAATTAATTATACATTTATCATTTGCTCTCACATAACAGATGGCCAATTATAAACCAATAATAATGTTTATGAATAAAGACTAATTCATAGTGAGTTAATCATTTACAAATGTATAATTTGGTCTTTACTGAACAAAGAAAACATCCTTACTTAACCTCTAAGATGTGTTGTTTAAAATAAAATTTAACCAAATTTTCAAACAACTTAAAATAACCAATTATAAGAGCTTTGTCACCATGATTTTGAGAATAACTCAAGCATGTGATGTGTCATTTATAAACATATGTTAATGTTTAAATACTGATCTGTTTATAGTTATTAAAGATGTATGAATCAGAGTTATTATAAAATGTTAGAGATATTTTAACAGTGTTAAAAAATGTTAATTTCTTCATTTCAATTTTTAAAATTGAGGTTTGATTGAGAAATCAAATTTGAATAGAATAGCAGTAGGCATGATACCTGGCATAATATGGTTGACATAATTACTGTCATGAATGGATGACAGTAATTCACCAATCTATCATGATAGATGGACGCAAGTGCAGGAAGGTTTAATTAAAAACATGCTGGCAAACAGTTCCAAAATGTTAAGCAAAAATAGTCTTGAAAAACATGCAATGGTAAAGTGAGGCATTGACAGTATATCCAAGGCAAAGGTGAAGGGCAAAATACAAAAACACAAGCAAGAGTCAAAACCAGAAAAGCAACATAAACTATAAATGCTTGGCAAAGTCACACAACAGGTACAGAGTATATACTTTGCAAAGTCTGTGTGCAGGGAGAATCCTTATAGGTGTGAGCTGTGATTGCACTCTGATTAGGAACAGGTGCATGACAATTAGTCCTAATGAGCTTGAGCACTGCACTGCATGTGAGTTGCAGTCTAAGGCATGTACTGGATGCTCAGTGTTCCAATGCACGTGGACGTGACAATTATCAAGCTTTTTCAGAATTTAAGTATTGAGTCTGCATAGTTTCAAAATATGCATCAGCTTTCTTACTCATATGTGATCACCCACACATCAAAAAAAGCATATGACATCTGGAAAGACACACTGCAAATGTTTACCGACAGTAAAGAGCTGGCAAACAGAATGTCTTGGAGGACTGAGAGATTTGGAGAGGTTTAGCCTTTCATTTGCACCTTTTCTCCAAACATTCAAAGCAAGTCATAACTAGCATGCATTTTGAGAAAACTATGTGTAATATTTTAGAGCATAGCATATTTTGAGGAGTATCAATTCAGATGCTGCTACGTGTGGCAATAATCTCTATGGCTTAATGTGTGACTTCATATAATTCCCATGCTGAGAACAATTTTAATAATCTTTACCAAACTGCTGCCACAGATTTTTGGCACAAGTATGCTAACCACTAACAAACTTACATATCCACAATGATTTTTGCTGTGAAACAGAAACTGATGGGACTTACAAAAGTTCCATCAAGGCCACCTCCTGCAATACCCCTCAAATGCCTTGGGTAAAGACAAATGTTTATGGTGTGTGTGTGTGTGTGTGTGTGTGTGTGTGTGTGTGTGTGTGTGTGTGTTTAAATAGTGGGGAGGACCATGGTGTGTGTAAAAAAGAACCCCCACTGGAGACCTGAAAGGGACATTTCAATAAGAGGTGCTGTGAAGTGTGTTGCCTGAGTGTTCGCTGATCATCACCATGCACCATCCTGCCATAGAGATGCCTTTCTTTCTTCATTAATAAGTGGCAAAATTCACAGCATGATTTTTTATCCTCTCTCTCTCTTTCCATGTCTCTCCCTTCTCTCTTGGCATATGAAATAAAAAAGAATGAAGCAAAAGGAAGCGGTAGAAGAAATTTGGCACTCTTGTCAGACAGTCCTCACAGCCCTTCTGCTTTTATCTCATGCCTTTGAGTCCATGCTTTGATTATGAGGGGGGGGGGGGGGGGGGGGGGGGGGGGGGGGGGGGGGGGGGGGGGGGGGGGG
>JAPEKM010000011.1:27408772-27418772 GCA_027575975.1 Cathorops multiradiatus
ACTGCCCTACAGAAGCAGGGTATTCCTCCATCCGCCACCGGGAGGACGCGCCTGGTAGAAGTTTACTCTCCCCCAGGGTATTTTAATTACCACCCATTTAAACAGTAACTGTAACGGAATACATTATTTGTATTCTGAATACGTAACGCCGGTACATGTATTCCGTTACTCCCCAACACTGGTAACAGCATTGTACTATATTTCCAAAGTGTCCCCATCAGTCATTGAGTAGTGTAAAGGAAAAATAAATTTTAATTTTCTTCTTCCCTTGATCTTCAGGAAATTCAGACATCCTGTTCAACATGTGATTTCTGGAACATTCCAAATACAGGATTTCATCAGGGTCAAAGTGTTCAGGTAAGTGAATATGTTGAGACATTAATTAAAAAAAATCATAGTCCATTATACAGGAAAAAAAATGCTTTATTCACATATTAATGCAAAAGTAATACAACCACAATTCCCAAAAAATTAGGACGCTGTGTAAACTGTCAATAAAAACAGAAGGCACCGATTTGCAAATCTCATAAACCCATATATTTTTCACAATAGAACATGGACAACATATCAAATGTTTAAACTGAGAAAATGTACCATTTTAATGGAAAAAAAAGGTAACTTTGAATTTGATGGCAGCAACAAGTCTCAAAAAATTTGGAACAGGGCCATATTTACCACTATGTACCATCCCCTCTTCTTTTAACAACAGTCTGTAAACATCTGGGAACTGAGGAGACCAGTTGGTGTAGTTTTGGGACAGGAAAGTTGTACCATTCTTGCTTGATATAGGATTCTGGCTGCTCAACAGTCCTGGATTTTCTTTGTTGTATTTTTTGTTTCATGACGCGCCAAATGTTTTCAATTGGTGAAAGATCTGGCCTGCAGGCAGGTTAGTTTACCAATTGTACTCTTCTACTACAAAGCCATGCTGTTGTAATAGATGCAGAATGCAGTTTAGCATTGTCTTGCTGAAATATGCAAGGTCGTCCTGGAAATAAGACATCATCTGGATGGGAGCATATGTTGCACTAAAACCTGTATATACCTTCCAGCATTGATGATGCCTTTCCAGATGTGCAAGCTGCCCATGCTATAGGCACTAATACACCCCCATACCATCAGAGATGCAGGGTTTTGAAGTGAGAACTGACAACAAGGTGGATGGTCCCTCTCCTCTTTAGTCTGGAGGATGCGGCATCTACGGTTTCCAAAAAGAATTTCAAATTTCAAATTGTCTGACCACAGAACAGTTTTTCACTTTGCCTCAGTCCATTTTAAATGAGCTCTGGCTCAGAGAAGATGGCAGTGTTTCTGGATCATGTATACATATGGATTCTTCTTTGCATAATAGAGCTTGAACCTGGATTTGTGGATGGCACGGCAAACCATTGATTTCTGTTTTTATTTACATTTTACACAGCATTCTGACTTTTTTGGAATTGGGGATGTATGATTTTTGATCATGATTGCTTCTGATCATTACATTTCAAGGTAACATTAAGTTTTAATGGACTCGGTACTCTATGTTCAGCACCTTTGAACTACTGTTTTAACTTTGTTTTTCTGTTCCTCTTTCTTTTTGGCAAATCCATTTCCTCTTTATAACTTCTATATTTCATGTGGATACTCTCATTCTCCACCTTGTCTTCCTTTTTTTTGCATTTTCTTTCCATCTTTCTTTTTTCTATGGGTCCAAAGCAAAGTTCAAATTCCATTTCAGCCATTATTCATCATTGATTTTCTGTCCCCTAGTCCATAGGTACTGTTTTCTGAGTTCCTCTCAAGATGCTCTTTCTCCATATGATATCACTTTTTCTTTCTCAGCATATAAATTAACTTTGATTTTGTCATTGATTTTGTAACATGTATAGTAAAGTGCACATGAAACAAAATACAGAAGACAGCTTTGCACCGATGGAAATCTAATGTTAGGGTTGCTGGAGGTGTGGTGAATTAGGACCCAAAAGCAGAATCCAAGAAGCATAGTAGGTTTAATCCAGAAAAAGGTGTGGCAAAAATGTAAACAAACTTGATTAAGAAAACAACAATAATGGAAATAGTTCAGGTATAAAAAAAAAAGTGAAACTTGACTTGAAAAAACGAGGCAGGCAAATACATGAAAAAACACTTGGAGGAAAAACATAAACTCTCGAGGCAAAAAATGGCTAGAGTCTACGTATGAGATGTTCTGGCACTGTCTGTGGCTGAGAACAGCATTTAAAAAGGCAGTGGTGGTAATCAGGAAGTGAATGCCGGTGAGCGCTCGCTGAACGGGGAAGCAGGAAGGATGGAATTCCCGTCCCAGAGCTGGATCGGAGCTGATGTGGAAGAGCCACAAATTCAGGAGCAGATGTCTGGGGCGGAGCGTGACAGTACCCCCCCTTCAACGAGCGCCTTCAGGTGCTTTAGGAAGAGCGTCAGGGTGTTGCCAGTGGAAGTCAGTGATGAGGGTTGGGTCTAAGATGAACCTGGCATGGACCCAACTTCTCTCCTCGGGACCATAACTTTCCCAGTCTACGATGTACTGAAGTCCTCTGCCTCGCTGCCGCACCTTCAGCAGCTTTTTGATGGTATAGACTTTTTTCGCCATCTATGAGCCTGGGAGGAGGAGGGGGTTTGGAGCATGGGGACAAAGAACTGGAGACAAGAGGTTTCAACTGTGATACATGAAACATGGGGTGAATGCGTCGCATGGTGAGTGGTTATGCCAGTTTGACGGAACATAGATTGATTACCTTCCTGACGAGGAACGGTCTTACGTATCTGGGAGCCAGCTTGCGGGAGATGGTTCTGAGAGGTAGATGGTGTGTGGAGAGCATGACTCTCTGCCCCACCCAATAGGTGAGCGCCTTAGAGCGGCGTTTGTCAGCCTACCTCTTGGATGCTAGGGTGGAGCATAGGAGTC
This sequence comes from Cathorops multiradiatus, assembly GCA_027575975.1. Classification (NCBI taxonomy): domain Eukaryota; kingdom Metazoa; phylum Chordata; class Actinopteri; order Siluriformes; family Ariidae; genus Cathorops; species Cathorops multiradiatus. The sequence continues at coordinate 27,411,678 of JAPEKM010000011.1, forward strand.
TTCTCCAGGCCAATGCCCACATCCTCCTGCAGCAGCGTATGAAGGTCTGGGCTGAGGGTACGGAGACCTCCTCCTCTTGGTTGGGGAAGAGTGGTGGTTGGTAGCCTAGGGAGCACTGGAAGAGTGAGAGACTTGTGGCAGATGAAGGCAGAGTGTTGTGAGCATATTCAACCCAATGTAGGTATTTACTCCAAGAACTGGCATTCCTGGACACAATGCACCTGAGTGCCACTTCCAAGTCTTGATTTGCCTGTTCCGCCTGGCCATTGGTTTGAGGGTGGAATCCTGGTGAGAGACTACAGGAGGCCTCAATGAGTTTGCAGAAGACCCTCCAGAACTGCACAGTGAATTGAGGACCCCAGTCAGAGATGATGTCAGAGGGGAGTCCGTGTATGCAGAAGATGTGGAAGATAAGTAGTTTGGCAGTTTTTTAGCTGCGGGAAGCTTGGACAGAGGGATGAAGTGGACTGACTTAGAAAAATGGTCAGAAATGACTGTGAGAATGCATGTGTTGCCACCTGAGTTGGGGAGTCCTGTGACGAAGTCCAGGCTGATGTGTGACCAGGGTTGATGAGGAGTCGGGAGGGATCTCAGCAAGCAAGCAGGGGGTCGATTGGCTGTCTTGTTCTGGGCACACATGTTGCAGGCTGCCACGAACTCCTGGACATTTCCCTTGATCGATGGCCACCAGAAGTGTTATTGAATGAGTGCCAGGATTCAAGCAGCTCCTGGGTGATAAGCCAACTTGGAGCCATGACTCCACTGCAGCACCTGGGTTCACACCAGACAGCATGGAGGGAGGATGGTTTCGGGCATACTAGACTCCTCCTAGCAGGCAGAGAATATCCTGGACAGGGTGTCAGGTTTGCCGTTCTTGGAGCCTGGGCAGTAGGAGAGCGTGAACAGGAATCGGTAGAAGAAGAGAGCCCATCAGGCTTGACATGAGTTGAGACATTTAGTGGACTTGAGGTATTCTAGATTTTTGTGGTCAATCCAGACAATGAAGGGGAGATTCAACCCCTTGAGCCAGTGTGTCCACTCCTCCAAGGCCAGCTTGATGGCCAACAGCTCTCTGTCACTGATGTCATAATTCTGCTCAGCAGGGGACAGCCGGCGAGAGAAGAAGGAACAGGGGTGGACCTTGTTATCATTGGCCCTCTGGGAGAGAATGGCTCCAACTCCAGACTCGGAAGTGTCGACCTCCACAATGAACTGCTTGGCTGGGTCGGGTATGGTGAAGATGGGTGCTGTGGTGAATTTGTGTTTGAGCATGGAGAAGGCTTCCTCTGCTTCCTCCCCCCACTCGAACAGGCTCTTGATTGAGGTCAATGCCATGAGAGGTCCAGCCACCGTGCTGAAGTTGCTGATGAAGCACCTGTAGAAATTAGCGAACCCCAGGAAATGCTGGAGCTCTCGCCACAAGGATGGGGCGGACCAGTCAGCGACTGCCTCAAGCTTGAAGGAGTCCATCTGGATCCTCAATGGGAGATGATGAACCCCAGAAACAAGACAGAGCTCTGGTGGAACTCACTTTTTTCTGCATTGACAAACAGCCTATTCTTTAACAGGCACTGGAGGGCCTGCAAGATGTGACCCCAATGTTCCTCCAGGGAGTGGGAGAAGATCAGGATGTCATCCAGGTACATGAAAACAAAGATGTTGAGATAGTCCCTTAAGACATTGTTCCCGAGTGCCTGGAAGATAGTGGGAGTGTTGGTCAGGCCGAAGGGGACTACAAGGTACTCATAGTGACCTGTGGTGGTGTTAAAGGCTGTCTTCCACTTGTCTCCCTTGCTGATCCTAATGAGATCGCAGGCATTACATAGATCCAGCTTGGTAAATATCTTGGCTCCCTGGAGTAGTTCAAAGGATGTGGTCATGAGCGGTAGTGGGTAATGGTTTTGACCATGATGGTGTTAAGACCTCAATAATCAATGCAGGGGCAGAACAACTTGTCTTTTTTTCCATGAAGAAGAATCCCACCCCTGCTGGGGAGGAAGAAGGGTGGATGATCCCAGCTGCCAAGGACTCGGAAATGTACTTCTCCATGACTTGCCTTTCGACAGGAGAGAGAGAATAGAGTCATCCTTTGGGTGGTGCCATCCCGGGCAGGAGGTCGATTCCACACATCATAGGGTCTGTGAGGAAGGAGGGACACTACTCGGGTCTTACTGAAGACAAACTTTAGATCCAGGTATTCCAGAGGCACGTGAGAGAGGTTGGGAAACTCGCTGTATGAAGGGTGCTGTGGCTTGGCAGGAGGCAGAGCAGACTGCAGGCAGGAAGCTAGGCAGGACTGGCTCCAGCCAAAGATGGTGTTGTCAGCCCAGTTTAGGTGGGAGTTGTGCTGCATTAACCAAGGTAATCCTAGAACGATGGGTACGTGGGGGTCATTCATGATGTGAAGTTGGACAGTTAGTTTCAGAATGATTACTGGAAATCCTCAGGGTCAGCGGGGCGGTGAGGTGGGTGATGGCGGTCAAGCTAGTGCCACTGAGTGTCAGGAGGGTGAGAGGAATGTCGAGAGCAAGTAGCGGGATTCCCAGACACTTGGTGGTGGCAGAGCAGATCAGGTTCCTGTCCGCTTCTGAGTCGATGAGGGCCTGGAGGTGGTGATGCTGGTTGTCAAGGATGATGATAGCAGGGAGTAACAATCGATCAGCGGGGGGCTGGTTTTGAGTGTTGCCCACTAGGGCCCCTCAATTCACTGGTGGGCTTGTCCTTTTAACGGGCAGGCTCGGCAGATGTGTCCCAGCTGACTGCAGTAAAAGCAGGCCCCTGTGCTCTGCCGGTTCTGTCATTCTTCAGCTGACACCCGAACCTGGTCTACCTGCATGGGTTTGACAGACGAGGTGGGAGATAAAGAGGAGGTGAAGCTGGGGCAAGTCTTCTCTCTTCTCCATTGCTGGATATGGGCGTTGATACGATTGGTGAGGTCCATGAGGCTGGAGAGGTCCGACTGCAGTTCCCGTGATACCAGTTTGTCCTTAATGGCGTCGGACAAGCTGTGCAGGAACGCGTCAACCTGGGCACTCTCGTTCCAACCGAATGACGCTGCCAATGTCCGGAACTTGATGGTATAGTCTGAGGTAGACTGGGACCCCTGCCACAGCTCCATGAGTTCTCTAGCCACCTCCTGGCCAGACAGAGAGCGGTCAAAAGTTTGCCTCCTCTCCTCGGAGAAATCTCTGAAGTTGGAGCAGAAATGTGCACTGGCATCCCAGACCACTGTTCCCCACTCCCTGGCCTTGCCGGTGAGGAGCATGATGGTATACGCTACCCGGGAGCATTCTGTGGGGAAGGCCATAGGTTGCAGCTCTAGGATTAATGAGCATTGAGGCAAGAATGATCTGCAAGTACCTGGTTCTCCATATTAGGTTTGAGATGCTGGGAGTCTTGGGTTGCAGAGAAAGGCTGTGGCAGGAGCTAGAGTCGGAGACGGCTGGGCAGGGGTAGGCACGGCTTGATAATGCTGCATCTGCATGGTTAAGAGGTTGAGTGAGTCGGACAGGGTGGCAAGGGTCTGATTGACTTGTTGTAAGTCTTGTTGATGGGTCCCAAGGAGAGTCCCTTGTTGTTGGATGGCCATTCTCAGATGGGCGAATTCTGCTGGATCCATGTTGGTCAGAATATACTGTTTGGGTTGCTGGAGCTGTGGTGAATAAGGACCCAAAAGCAGAACATGCACACAGACAGTAATCCAAGAAACGCAGTAGGTTTAATCCAGAAAGAGGCGTGGCAAAAATGTAAACAAACTTGATTAAGAAAACAATAACAGAAATAGTCCAGGTATAAAAAAAAAAAAAACATGAAACTTAACTTGAAAAAATAAGGCAGGCAAAGACATGAAAAAAACACTTGGAGGAAAAAAACATGAAAAACTCTAGAGGCAAAAAATGGCTAGAGTCTACATACGAGACGTTCTGGCACTGTCTGTGGCTGAGAACAGGGTTTAAAAAGGTAGTGGTGGTAATCAGGAAGTGAATGCCAGTGAGCGCTCGCTGAACGAGGAAGCAGGCAGGATGGAAGTCCTGTCCCGGCTCCAGATCGGAGCTGACGTGGAAGATCTGCAAACTCAGGAGCAGATGTCCGGTGCAAAGCATGACGAATATTAAATCTCCTGATCTTGATGCCAGCAGAGACATCTTCAAGTTGCAAAGCATTATTGTTTTCTCTCATTTTTATTAGTGTACAGTTGTGTAGTTTACAGTTTTATTGTTGTGATGGAGATTTAATTTACTTAAAGGGTTTTGCTAATAATGTTTATTCATGTGCCCTTATTGCAGGATAATTACAATGTATTAAATATTACAATGTATTAAAATGCTAATTGCAACATGTAATTTCCTGAATGTAGCTACACCCAAAATCTGATACAAGCAGAATTGTTATGAAGTAAGAAATAAAATACCTAACCTTAGACTTCAGAACAGATTCAACTGACTCAGAAGTCATCTATCCTGCATTAAGTAAAGAATAAAACATCCATCCATAACCACTTAGCCTGTGCAACCTGTGCAGGGTTATGGCTGAGGAGCCTATCCCAGCTGAAACAAACAACCATTTACACTCATGGTCAATTTAGAGCCTCCAATGAGCCTAACCTCCATGTCTTTGGACTGCAAAGAAAACCGAAGCACCCAGAGGAAACCCGCACAGACACGGGGAGAACATGCAAACTTCACACAGAATGGCCCCCGTCAGCCACTGGGCTCAAACCCAGAACCTTCTTGCTGTGAGGCAACAGTGCTAACCACTACACCACTGTGCCACCAAGAATAAAACAATGGTGAAAAATAATCAAAAATGGCCTGGTGTGATGTGGATTTACTGAGGTCCTATAACAACATGTCCTAAATAGTTTTGTTCCTTCTATTCAACAGCAATTTAGTTATACTTAATTTATTAATTGACAAAATACCATGAAGTTTAAACAATTATAAATAAATTTAATGTTGAGGGAACATCCACGAGTTAGTCCCCATTGTCATTTATGTTATAACAGCTATAAACAGTTGTTCATTCCCCAACCTCTTTTGTCTCTTAAGAAAAGAAATTAAAGAAATAAAAAAAAAAGATAAAAAAATCAAAACAGCTTTTCATGTCACTGCAAAATCATAAAGTGCAAAGTGTTCTCACTTGGTGAAAAACTTAGTAACTTCAAAAAGTGCACTGATACCGGACACTCCTTTCATATTTATTTTTTTAACCATATCAATGATTACATACTTTCCTTTGTGAAATATCAGTGTATTTTTATTCAGTTTATTATTAGCCTTAGTTTATGTGAAGCTTTTTCCGTACAAGTCCCTGTGATCGAGTTGTCACGACAGACATGCTCACTTATTAATGTAGCCACTCACAATAACACCATCCTGCTTGCATATGATCTACACATTGAGACCGCCGCGAGCCAGAGGAACCGCGAGCCAGAGGAACCGCGAGGCGCAAGGCAGAGGTGCGAGCCGGAGGAACCATGAGGCGGAGGCGTGAGCCAAGAGGCTGCAACAAACAGTGAGTCTGCTCCAATTTATGCACCTGTGCTCGTTTCTGGATCAATGGCATGTTGTTCGAGCGAGGTCGCGGCACCTGTGCTGGAGATGCGCCTTTTGGTGGGACTGTGGTTACTACACCTCGGGAGTTACACTCTGACCTCAATTTGGTGGACTTTTTCTTTTTAATTTTTAATTTCTGGTTGAGAGTATGTCATGCCCGTCTGGCTGCTGCTTCTCAATGGAGCTTTTTTTTTCTGTGTAGGTTTTTTCTCTATAATTGTAAAGCGACCTTGGGTATCTTGAAAGGCGCTATATAAATTTAACTTATTCTTTTTTATTATTATTATTGGATATAGGTGGAAACTGGGATTTGAATTCAAACACTAAAACTGTTTACTAAAAAGTCACACATCCTGTGACTTTTTTTGACCTGCTTTTTCACTCTCATGTTGTGTGACTCACACAGGCAATTAAACTTATTAACTTAAAGGGGCCAGGTCACCCTTCCCTTTTGAGTCTGGTTCCTCTCGAGGTTTCTTCATGTCGTCTGAAGGAGTTTTTCCTTGCCACTGTTGCCACAGGCTTGCTCACTGGGGATAAATTAAGGATAAAATTAGCTCATGTTTAAAGTCTTTAATTTTCTGTAAAACTGCTTTGCAACAATATCTCTTGTTAAGAGCGTTATACAAATAAACTTGACTTGACTTGACCCTTCCCAGAAACCTCTGCGACAAATAGTGAGTCACCACTTTCAATGCTAGCGATATTCCAAAAATCTGCAACAATCAGCGACAATTTCAAGACATCCTAGGCCATAAATCTTAAACTGTCATATGAAATTGAAGGCATTTTGTCAAAGTATCTGTATTGTAAATTCATTCGAGTAATCCATTCTGTTTTCATAAAGTTATTCCATTGTAATGGACGCAAACCAGCCCCGGCAGTACGAAGCAAAGAAAAAACAAGGTATATTTTGTTCAAAGCTTCTATTCATGATATGTAGTGGAAAGAAAAAGTGTGAGATGGATTTAGAAGGGATCACTAACAGTGAATGGGCGGAGGTTTTACTGTATAGAGAGATAGCAAGTAGCAGTCACGTGCTTTCAAAACAAAAACAACAAATTGGATTCTGAGACTGGTGAGCCGGACAGTTTAAGAAGACACCGGAGAAGACAGTAATCTTAATCAGAGACATTCCCTGTGTCTGAAATCGCTCCCTACTCCCTATATAGGGAATTACTATATAGAGGACTATATAGTGAGCTCATTGGTAAAATGAAAAAACGATCTTGGACACTAGTCCGTCATGCTGGTATTTACGTCATTACTGTCGCACAAATAAAACATGCCAGATCAGTCGGCTGGTGGGTTTTCAGAATAATAAATACGTACATGTATTTTTGTGATAAATACATATTATACTGAGTGTATTTCCCACATTAATCAATACAAAGTACCTGCATCTTTCAGTTTTTTTTTTAAATCAAGGTTTTTTGTTTTGCTTTTATTTTGCACTACATTGCCTTTACTTTGTATTATTTCTTCCACCTATTTATTTATTTGTAATTGGCATTCATGGTGGACAGCAAACTAAGAATTT
>JAPEKM010000011.1:32199629-32211988 GCA_027575975.1 Cathorops multiradiatus
CCAGAACATAAAAAATAATAACGTTTCCGGTTTCGTTTCTGTTCCCTGTAAAATACAAAAAGTTCCCGGTTTTCGTTTTCGTTCCTTGAACCGGTTCAAAGCCCTGGTTAAAATATACTGGTTTGTGCAAGTTCCAAAGGTTTGTTTACATCTCACTTACGGTAGGAACTCTCCAAATTGAATACCAAGAGGTGAAACCATATACGTATGAACCTATGGCCGTTGCGAAGCCATAGTGGATAGGTAAAGATTACCTGACAGTTCGCCGGTAGGCCACATTAGCCTGCCATCTGTGGTATTTCCTGGTGTCAATATATTGGGCTTGACATCTCTCGTCTATCAATGCTTTTTTTTCAACCAAGCATTTAAATGAAAAAGGTAAAAATGTTTACATCCAATCTTCTCCTTTTTGTTTGAGCATTGCTGGTCCGTTTCTTCTTTGATTGCTTGATTTTGTGCGCAAATTTTGTCGGAACAGCATCAGGTTTGAGCCTTCTCTGTCTGACCCTGATACCTAAACTCTCCAACAGATGGGGATTCTTCAAAAATGAATCATCGTTGAAGTGATCGGAGCACAGAGTGGTGAATTTACCTGGCTGCCAACCCTCTCGCTTCACGCGCACAATCCACTCTCTCCAGCTTGTCTCCTCTTTCGGAAAAAGCCAACCCTCTCACTTGACATGCACAATCCACTCGCTCTGCCTCTTCTCCTCTTTTGGAAAAAGCCAACCCACTCGCTCCGCCTCTTCTCCTCTTTCAGAAAAAGCCAACCCACTCGCTCCACCTCTTCTCCTCTTTCGGAAAGAGCCAACCCTCTCGCTTCATGCTCACAATCCACTCTCTCTGCCTCTTCTCCTCTTTTGGAAAAAGGTAAAAACTTCTTCCTGAACCCGTCCCATTGTTACAGTTCACTGCACAACAATAAGGCATGTTTTTTCTTTGGAAATTCCCAAACAAACGCACGTCTGCACTCAAGCTGAATGGCAATGCAAGTAAACAGAAGTGGACTCAACTCAAGCGGTTTGTTTGTCTTGAATGACGTCATGCCCCAAATGGTCACGAAAATCCAGCAGGAACCTAGCTCCTCTCCTCAGGGCCACACCCCTCCCAATCAACCAGGTACTGGAGTCCTGTGCCTCGGTGTCGTACCTTCAGCAACCTCCTGACCGTGAAGACCTCACCACCATCTATGAACCTGGGAGGAGGAGGGGGTTTGGAGGGTGGTTATAAGGAACTGGAGACAAGGGGTTTGACTTGGGAGACATGGAAAGTTGGGTGAATATGGTGCATGGTTACAGGCAGAGACTGTCTTACAGAGCAGGGATTAATTACCTTGGAGATGGGGAAAGGTCCTATGAACCTGGGAGCCAATTTGCGGGAGACCGTCTTGAGGGGCAGGTGGTGAGTGGAGAGCATTACCTGCTGCCCCACCCGATAGATGGGAGCTGCCGAGTGGTGTTTGTCGGCTTGCTCTTTAAACATCTTGACAGAATGTAGGAGCTTCTTCCTGGTCAATGCCCATGTTCTCCTGCAGCAGCACACAAACACCTGGGTAGAGGGCACAGTGACTTCTTCTTCTTGGATGGGGAAGAGTGGTGGTTGGTACCCCAGAGAGCACTGGAAGGGGGAAAGGCCTGTAGTAGAAGTGGGTAAGGAGTTGTGAGCATACTCTATCTAAGAAAGGGTCTTGCTCCAGGAGGCGGCATCCTTAGACACCATGTACCTGAGGGTCACTTTCTGCTCCTGGTTGGACCGTTCCATCTGTCCATTGGTCTGAGGGTGAAAACCTGAAGTCAGACTGCGAGAAGCACCAATGAGTTTACAGAAAGCTTTCCAGAATTGGGCAGAGAACTGGGGTCCACGGTCTGACATGATGTCTGAGGGGAGTCTGTGTTGATCAAAAGCATGGAGTATCAGCAATTCAGTGGTCTCTTTGGTGGTGGGAAGCTTGGGCAGAGGGATTAAATGAACAGCTTTAGAAAAACGGTCAACAACAGTGAGAATATGAGCATTGCCACCTGAATTAGGGAGTCCTGTGACAAAGTCCAGGGCTATGTGTGACCAGGGCTGGTCAGGAACAGGAAGGGGTCTCAGCAGGGGTTCTGTTGCCAGTCTTGTTCTTGGCACAGATATCGCAAGCTGCCACAAACCTCTGGACATCCTCCTTGATGGATGGCCACCAAAAACATTGTCAGATGAGTGCCAGAGTCCGGACTGCTCCTGGGTGGCACTCCATTCTGGAACCATGACCCCACTGCAACACCTGTGCCCACACAGAAACAAACAAAGATGGTTAGGAGGTGCATTACTGGGCCCTGGGTCCGGCTTATGGGCATTCTGGACCAGGGTTTCCACCTCTAACAGAGTAGCCCCCACCAGGCACCGTGGAGGAAGTATGGTCTCAGGAGAGGTCGAGTCCTCCTGGAGGGGAGAAAACATTCTGGACAAGGCATCAGGCTTACCATTCTTAGAGCCTGGGCGGAAGGAAAGTGTGAACTTGAAGCAAGAAAAGAAGAGCTCATCGGGCCTGACGAGAATTGAGGCGCTTGGCAGTCCTGAGGTATTTGAGGTTCTTGTGATCTGTTCATATGATCAAGAGAAGGTCTGACCCCTCCAACCAATGTCTCCATTCTTCCAAGACTAGTTTAACGGCCAACAGTTCCCTATTGCCAAAGTCATAGTTTCTCTCAGAGGGGGAAAGCTGACGAGGGAAGAAGGAGCAAGGATGAAGCTTGTTGTCACAAGCTTCTTTGGGACAATATGGCCCCCACCCCTGACTCCAAAGCATCGACCTCAACCACAAACTGCTGGGACGGATCTGGAATGGTGAGTATAAGTGCTGATGTGAACCTTTGTTTGAGCTCGGAGAACGCCTTCTTGGCCACTCCTTCCCAGCTGAAAGGGACCTTGGTGGAAGTTAGAGCTGTGAGGGGCCCAGCCACCATACTAAAGTTCCTGATGAATAGCCTGTAGAAATTCGCAAACCCAAGAAACTGCTGGAGTTCTTGCCGAGAGGACGGGGTGGGCCAATCAGCAACTGCCTTGAATTTCAGGGGGTCCATCTGAATCTGTGCAAGGGAGATAATGAAACCCAGAAAGGAGACAGAACTTCTATGGAACTCACATTTCTCGGCCTTAACAAAGTTTATTTTCCAGGAGTCACTGAAGGACCTGCCTGACAAGGATGCAGTGTTCATCAAGGGACTGGGGGGAAAAAATCAGTATATTGTCCAGATAAACAAAAACATTAAGGTAGTCCCTCAGGACATCATTAAGGAGGGCCTGGAAAACCGCAGGAGCATTAGTCAGGCTGAACTGAACCACGAGATATTCGTAGTGGCCTGTGGGGGTGTTAAATGCCAATTTTCCATTCATCCCCTTCCCTAATCTTCATGAGGTGGTAAGGATTGTGCAGGTCCAACTTGGTGAAAATCTGGGCTCCCTGGAGTAACTCAAACACCATAGACATGAGAGGTAGGGAGGTGATGGTTCTTGATGATGATGTCATTTAGCCTACAGTAATCAATGCAAGGGCACAAGGATTTGTCCTTCTCCACAAAAAAGAATCCTGCCCCTGCAGGAGAAGAGGAGGGATGAATAATTCCAGCTGCTAAGGACTCAGTAATGCATTTATCCATGGCTTGCCTTTCAGAAGGAGAGAGAGAGTAAAGTCGCCCCTTAGGTGGTACAGTCCCAGGGAGAAGGTCAAGTCCACAGTCATAGGGCCTATGGGGAGGAAGGGAAACAGCTCGAGACTTGCTGAACACAGGTTTTAAGTCATTATACTCGGGAGTCATGTTAGAGAGGTCAGGATATTCACTAATGGTGGGCTGGAGCAGCTCGGCATGAGGGAGGACAGATCTCAGGCATGACGATAAACAGAACTGACTCCATCCTAAAATAATGTTGTTAGTCCAGTTGACATGGGGATTATGTAGCATTAGCCAGGGCAGACCAAGAACTATGGGCACATGGAGGTTGCTCATGACAAAAAACTGGATGGATTCAGAGTGGTTGCCTGAAATTATTAAGGTGACTGGGGCTGTTTTATGGGTGATAGTGGTCAGACCAGTACCTTTAAGGGTCAGTACAGTGAGGGATGGGTTCAGAGCCAGTAGTGGAATCCCCAGATGCTTGGCAGTGGTCAAGCAGATCAGGTTTCTGTCAACCCCTGAATCAATGAGTGCCTGGAGGTCATGGGGCTGACTGCCATGGATAATGATCACTGGGAGTAGCGGTCAATCGGTAGGGGGCTGATTCTGGACATTGCACACCAGGTCCCCTAAACTCACTGGTGGGCTCTTCCTTTTAAAGGGCAAGACTGGCAGTAATGCCCCAGCTGTCCACAATAAAAACATGCCCTCATATCCCGGCGGCACTGTCATTCCTCAGGTGAGATGCAAACTCAGTCTACCTGCATTGGCTCAGCAAAGGGAATGGGAGGCTGAGGGGGAGCAAGACTAGTCCAAATTATTTCTTTCACCTGCTGTTTGATCCAGGAGTCAATACAACTGGCGAGGTCTATGAGACCGGGGAGATCAGGTAGCAGTTCTCGTGAGACCAGTTCATCCTTGATGGAGTCTGACAGCCCATTCAAAAATGTGTCAAACAAGGCACTCATTCCAGCAACAAGATGTCGCCAAAGTGCGAAACTCAATAGCATAGTCAAAAGCAGACTGGGCACCCTGCCACAGCCCAATGATTTCTTTGTTGCCTCTCTACCAGACAGAGAGCGGTCAAAGGTTCGCCTCATCTCCTCTGTGAAATTCTTGAAGCTGGCACAGCATGGTGCATTGGCATCCCACATAGCTGTTCCTCACTCCCTAGCTTTGCCAGTGAGGAGAGTGATGGTGTAGACCACCTGGGAATGCTCCATAGGGAAGGCCAGTGGTTGAAGCTCAAGGGTCAATGAGCATTGAGATAAAAATGATCGGCAGGTACCTGGTTCTCTGTCGTATGGCTGTGGGGCGGGAAGTCTTGGCTCTCTGAAGAGGGCTGGAGCAGAAGCTGGAGGAGCAGTAGGCGGAGGGGGTTGTGTAGGAGCAGGCATTACTTGAAGCTGTTGTAGCTGGGTGGCAAGAAGATCAAGAGTGTTAGAGATGGTGACAAGGTTTTGGTTCACCTATTGGATGTCCAGTTGGTGGGTCCCAAGGAGAGCTCCCTGTTTTTGCCCTGCTGTTCTTAGCTGGGCAAAATCTGCTGGGTCCATGTTGGCCAGACTGTGCTGTCAGAAATGGCAAACTGAAGTGAAGTGAGGATCCAAGAGCAGACTCAAAACAGGCAGTGTACAGAAAAGAACTTATTTAATGAAGTTGAGGGCAGAGGTACAATAGGGCTCAGACAAAAATCAGTGGTCAAAGAATGGGCCAAGATGTCAAAACACAGAAGAGCAGGCAGACATGGTCAGGGACAAAAACAGGACAGAAAAATCTTCACAAAAACTGAAGAAAACAGGGACAAGGGAAACCCAGGCAGAGGGAGCAAAAAACACAATCTGGAGGAACAGACAGGTAAAACGGGGGCAAAAAACTGGACAGAAAACTAGACAAAAACATGGAACAATACAGGCAGGGGGAATCTAGAAGTCACAATACCAAAGGGCTGTAGTGAGGCGAGGAAAGTCTGCAAGAGACCATCTGGCAACAGGAGTAGCTCCAAACAGCTCTTAAGTAGGCTCTGGCTGATGGGAGGGGAGTGGTAGCAGGTATGGGAGTGCCGCTTCAGGGAATATGGCCTCCAGGAGGGCAGGACTGAATTCCTGTCCCAGATCCGCCCTGGAGCCGGCATGGAAGTCCCACAAACTCAGGCATGGATGGACTGTACCAGACTGTGACAGTGTCCAAATTAAGAATTGTCATGTGTACAATATATTCTATACAGGTGACCATTCAGAAAGAGTTCAAATGTCCAAATGAAGAGGTGTAGTGTAATCTAGAGCATATGCATAATACTTAAAATAAATTTGTTCTGAAGCAGAAAGATCATGATGATAAGGGATTAGCAAAACATTTCTGATATTGTGCATTAATTGTATCTGTCAGTTGGGGTAGCACAGTGGTGCAGTGCTTAGCACTGTTGCCTCACAGCAAAAAGGTTCTGGGTTCAAACTTCATGGCCAACAGGGCTTTTATGTGTGGAGTTTGCATGTTCTCGCTGTGTCTATGTGGGTTTCCTCCACAGTCCAAGACATGCAGATTTGGTAAAAATACCCAGTCACTGAGGTTGCACGAGCCAGTACATGCTTAGTGCTGGCCCCAAGCCTGGATAGATTGAGGAGGATTGTGTCAGGAAAGGTATCCAGTGTAAAAATCTCTGCCAAATCAAATAGCTCAGGATCCATTGTGGTGACCCCTAATGGAAGCAGCCAAGAGAAGAAGAATTGTATCCATCAGTCATGGATAGTAAGGGGTGGCCATGAGGTGGTACACCTGGTGTATCAATATGTGATAGCACATCTTGGGAGCAGATAAAGACATGAAGTCCTTGAAGAGATCATTATAATCTAAATCTGTCTGAAGTTTTTGTTTTGTTCTTTTGTGCTCCACTACCAAATTTTCTGTCACCCGGAATTAGCTAATTTCAAAAACCCACATGGCAGCATGTGAGTTTGTAACCCTCACAAAATATAAAGCAGGGGTGCCCTTTTTTTCACAGTCCGGGACTACTTTATCTATAGTGAAAAAAAACCACCCACCCATATTAAACCTGCAAACTATTTTAATGTACTTTATTATAGAGAGTTTTTAATGTCTTTTTCAATTTAAACGTTTTTTTTTTTTTTGCTGAGTTGTTGTTTCCAACACTGCAACAAAATTAGAAAATCAATCTTCTGGCTATGCTTCATGGACCACTGAGAATCATGGACCTACAAATAAAATGTAAATATGAATGACTAACCAAAGCAAAGCACCTATTTCAATGAAGCATTAAACTTGGATGAGCCAGTGGCAATATTAATTTGTGGGTTGCCTTTCACCTGTGGCCATGGGCTACAAGCCCATGCCTATAACATATAGATACATGCATATACTGTATATTGTATTGTATAATGGCAGGAGAGGAATATCAGGTTTGGATGACATGATGGATACGTGTGCGTATGGCATTGATGAGAAAGCATGTGCTTCTGAACCATGACTTGCAGCTCTTTTTTAATGAAGCATCTGTGCCTGTATTTTTGCCATGTTCAGTGGATTATATCTGTGTATATCATGTGTCACCATAAATGAGGCTGAACCAAGACATTTCCCAGTTTTTCATTTTTGCTTAAACTAGAACCATCAAACTAACTAACTAACTAACTAACTAACTAACTGTGCTTGGTTCATTTTCTCTATTGGACACGAAAAAGGACACGATTAACACTTCCAGCTTTTGGTATTGAATATATAATGGTTTGAGTAAAAGTCCTATCTGGCCCTCAAACAGCTCATGGTTGAGTGGTTCATGGTCAGGAACGTTAATGTCACTTTTAATTGTCCGTAATTCCAACACAGTTTTTTTCCCCCTTTGTCATCAGCTATGAAAGTGCCTAAATAAAACATGAAAGCTTTTAAGTCATGATCATTTGAGTGGCTCATATTTTACTTATAATAAAACCCCAATAAAGGATGAAATGATAGGACTATTCAGTGCCGCATGACAACGATGTGATGGAGTTACTGATTGATCAATCAAATCGTGACGCATCTGTACCTCAGTGTCAAATAATAAAGCACAGCCAGATGGCTTCCATTGTCTGAGAGCAAATTTATTTCTCCTCAGAACGGTGGGAACAAAAAAGAGCAAGGCATATGTGCTGCCAATGGGGACTCAACCACAGTGTGAAAACAGCCACACGTCCAATCCACAAATCCTCCACACATGCACAATAATCTTTTCAAAATAATAGGAAAAAAAAAACCTGATGGATTTCAGATAGCACTGATAAACACTGTTTGGACAGGACATAAAAACAGACATGCACTAGAAAGTTGTCAAAGAGAGGTATCGAAGGAATTCCAGGAAATAAATCTGTGTCTGTCACCATAGTGGTGAACTGGGTTCTTAACAATGAGATAACTTACTGTAGTAATCACCAGTGGAGGAACTAGTGAGGAATCACAGCCTCAGAACACACAGTACAATACCAAATATATTGTATAACATTAGAGTTTATGTACCAAGTTTTTGGACCCTCTCGATGTACCTACTCACTCATACTCACTTGCAGTAACCACTTTATCCAGCCCAGGGCTGTGGTAGATCCGGAGTCTATCCCATCAACTCTGGGCGCAAGACAGGAAAATTGACCTCAGGTGGGACTCCAGTCCATCATCGGGCACCCAACAAACACACATACTCAAGTCAAGTTTATTTGTATAGCACTTTTAACAACAGACAAAGCAAAGCAGCTTTATAGAAAATTAAAGACTTTAAATATGAGCTAATTTATCCCCAATGAACAAGCCTATGGTAACAGTGGTAAGGAAAAACTCCCTCAGATGACATGAGGAAGAAACCTTGAGAGGAACCAGACCCAAAAGGGAACCCATCCTCATTTGGGTGATAACAGACAACGTGATTATAACAGTTTTAATATGAAGTCCATTTCATTGATGTTATAAACTCTTCATTGATGGAAACTTGAATGCAAAACTGTTCATGACAACTGCAGTCCTAAAGTCGTAATGTACTCCCAAATGACACTATAAACTTTGGAAGAGTGTGTACAATTTATGCCTATCCAACATGTTGGCTAATTAGGTAGTCATCAGTACTCTCTCTCTCTCTCATACACAAATATTTTCATTTTCTCCTAATGAGCTTTGGGCATTGTTTCACCAAGAAACCCAGCACTGACGTACAGTACAGTCAGCGACTGACTTCAGTCTTGCCAAAGCAGGAAATAAATAAACAGTTAATAATGATCTACTAACAGCATAACATCTTCCTAGTTAGTTAGATAAGTCATAATGGCTCGATGTTTGGCTGCTACTTGAGCTACAGTATATGGCTAAAAGTATGTGAACACCTGGCCATCACACCCATACGTGGGACTTCCGCAAACTATTTCTACAAAGCATACTATTGTCTATAATGTCTTTGTATGGTTGTAGCATTAAGATATTATTTCACTGGAACTAAGGGGCCCAAACCTGTTCCAGCATGGCAATGGTGCTGTGCACAAAGTGAAGACATTGTCAAGGTTGCACTGGAAGAACTCTAGTGGCCTGCACAGAGCCCTGATCTCAACCTCACTGAACTGAACATGGATTGGAATGCCAAGTGTGCACCAAGCCTCTTTGCCTCACATCTGTACCTGTCCTCACTATTGCACTTGTGGCTGAATGGGCAGAAAGCCTTCACAGATGAGTGGAGGCTATTGTATGAGCAAAAGGGAGATGTTCAGCAAGCACATATAGCTATGATGGATAGGTGTCCCAGTACTTTTGGCCATTTCAGTCAAACTGCACATTACTTCAACAATGTATTTGGTGCAAAAATGTAAACCAGTTTCAACCGTTCCATCACATTCCACACAAGTGTTACTTCACCACATAGCTTAGTGTTACTCAAGTTTAACACATCTGCTTCAACTGTCTGACAGTTGGCTAATGCGCTGGAGCTGAGATTCGCTCAAGTCCTGGAGCATCTTACACACCAAATGGTGTGATGCAGTAATCCTACAGGCTTAGCTGTGAGTAGCACTACAAAGGCCACAGATGACACATGAGACATATGGGAAATGTTCTCTGCTCATTAGCAAGTGCTCAAGAGCTGTTTCGGTTTCCTTCAGCCTTCCTGAAGTCCAAGTCTTACCCAACATCTGCTACTCATACCTGACCAAAAGCCTGGTTTTGCATTCTAAATATATCCTTTGCCCAGTGAGTGTTTTTCATTCTTCATTAACATTATTGTGGAAGGTTACATAACTCTTTTTAAGCCAGCACGAAGAGTCAGAGTCACTGGTTAAGGAAAAAAAAGTTTCTATCCTTGGATTTTAACCATCCATTCACCTAAAAGGACTGCTTCAAGTTCTGATGGTGATTCATCGACAGCCTCTCCTGGTTCAGCCAACTCATGTAGCTGATTGTCACTCCCAGTGTAGTTCTCCTCATTTGGCAGAGGATCTGGTAGGATTCCCGGTACCCAGTTTTCTCTGTAGTTGGATGTAAAGTCAGATAAGAAGACTTTGGAAATGGTTACAGGAGACAGTAACTCCGAGCAGCTCTGAGGCACCCTGTTTGGTAAGTAGGCTTTCCTGTAATCAGAACTTGATTCATCGTCTGTCCAGCCTGACTCATCCCTGGAGACAAGATCTGTCAACAAAAGAGTCCTCTCTCCAGTTGGTGTTGATCTTGCCACAAGAGGTGTGATCTCTGGGCTGTGGTTTACATTTGAATCCACAGGCTGGAATGGCAAGCTGAAAAAGTGCAGTTCCCCATTGGCACCACGTGACACTGGCAGCACCAAACGTTCACTGGAGTCTGGTTTTATCATGTCCAGGTCTGCTTCTAGTTCTGGAGGAGATAAGACCTGGAATAGGTCATCTTCTGTGCAAGAGGACAATCCAGGACTAATAGAGTCTCCTAACCCACTGTCAGTAGCATAACTGGGCAACTCCTCTCGAACCTGGGGTACCCTCACTGCCATGACCATGCTATAACTAGTGCAGGATTCACCACTCCCGTCACTAACTGGTGCTATCTGTTCATTAGTGTAAGAACGACAGTGCCAAGCGTGGTTATGGTAGTCCTGGGCTGCATAATCTTCATTTCTCACAACATGTGGCTTCACCAAGACAGAAGGTAAGGCTGGTTTGGGCTTGATGCCAATCACTGGAGATTCAGGGTATACCTTCACAGTGGTTATCTCTACTTTGGGATCTGGGTTGAAATTTGGAGTGGTGTTCAGCGACATGATCTGCTATAGAGAAAAAGAGAAATGAGGAGTAAAGTTGTTGTTGTTGAGTTCATTTCAATGGCCACATGTTAATATCAGACAACTTCTTTTTACTGTTATAACGACCAAACTTCATAATAGCTTTGTTTCAAATCTCTACTGCATCTGTGGCGCATGGGAAATTACCACAATGAAGAACCCCTATATATTTCTTTGTACTAGAAAAAGAACTGAAAACTACTTTACTGATTATGTGTAACCATCATGGGGTTGTATTCAGAGTTCAGTAGTGAGGTGTTGATTGTTATAGAGTTAGAGAGTTATAGAATACATCAGTATTCAGACCTCAAAAACAGAGCATGTCAAAAAATTCAAGGTTTCATTGAATTTCGATTCTGACCTTAAACTTAAGTTGATATTTTGGGGTAAAGTTTTTGTCTTTAAAGGTGGCGATTTGAATGATATAGAGCTAATTTTAATAATCTGAAATGGGAGCCTAGAAAATCAATCTAAGCATGTGGGTAAGAACCACAAGTTGGCCTAAGGATTACTGGAGCCACCTTTCAACCAGGAGATTGTGAGTTCTACTCATGGTTGGGTCATACTAAAGACCATTATCAAAATGGTACCTACAAAATCGCCATCTGGCAAGGCATGCCGTAATACAGATGCGAGTGGGGTGTCAAACTCTTGTGGTTACTGGAAGACTGGCCCCCCCCCCCATTGTGACTATGTAATAGGTGAGAGGCCAAGGGCAGTAGAGGCTTTGCACCATCACGTGACCCCATAGCAGTGGTAACTATGCCGCCATGACAGGGGGCACGTTTGTAGTGCTTCATTCAGCCAAGTTAGTTGTTATTGATGGGTGTGGGAAGGTTTTGTTGAGTTTTTGGATGTGCAAATCATTTTGAACAAAACAAAGACATCAGAATTTTTTTTAAATTTACCATCATCGGCGGAAAAAAAATTAGAGCGATTTCTAAATGTAGAAGGGGAAAATGAGGGAAAAAACATTCAACAGGACTCCGTGTCGGACAGAGAGGTCAAAAACCCAATGGTATGCTCACTTCATTTCCACAACGGTAAGAATGAAAAAAAAATTATTTCACAACTGCAGTAAGGTGCTCACAGTGAAGTGAACATGAGCATCAACACAGTGGCTTGGCAGAGCTTCACCAAGACTTAGGCCCCGTCCACACGAGTACGTGGCCTCACCCAATACGCTGTCATTTTTAAAAAAAAATCTCCGTAAACACGGCGTCGTTTCGATTCACTGGAAACGACCCAAAAACACTGTAGTACATATGCCGGGCCGGTAGGTGGTGCTGGTGTAGCGGCGTCGCAATACACTAAACCCGGAAGAGAAGCCATGGAGCATGCACATAAAGGAGCATGCGGTGTTTACAAAATAAGCTCATAACACGGGAAGTTTTGTTGCTCCTTGCAGTAATATAAAAGCAGAAGGTTTTGTTGTA